>MU843443.1:127796-399031 GCA_030867255.1 Colletotrichum somersetense | reverse complement strand
GGTGGGGGGGGGGGAGTGAGAAGACGGCGGAAGGGACGACGGTCGAGGCGCGTCGGTGGGTGGGTAGGTACAGGTACGTACTTAGGCAGTAAGCACCATCCAAATGTCGGCGACAGGCACACCGTATTCTTAAATTCTGGCCCTTTTGTTTTGGCGCCGTGTCAGTACGGTGCAGCAACCGCGCCCTCCGTTTGTCGCATCGGTAAAGTTAGAAATCCTGCTTTTCGCCGTGGTGATGATGATGATGATGCTGACGATGGTGTGTGTGTTCGTGTCTGCGCCTGACTGAGTTTAAGCTGTTGACTGGCTGGCTGGCTGGCTGGCTGGTGGTGGTGGCGGTGGTGTCCGTCTGCCCCCGACGGGAGTTTGTTTATTTGTCTTTTTCTTCTGGCGTATGTTAAATGACGATGACGCCGTCGCCATCTTGTGATGACGCTGGCCAATTGCTTTCTCGTGATGGTTACTCGTCGAAACACCCAGATGACTCGGGCGGTAGGCCCGAAGAGTCATGATACTACCGAGTATGTATACTGCCGAGCATGCATACTACTATGTATGTGCAAACGATGACCGGCCTACGAAGCGGACCAATCCGTCTGTTCAGAAAACACTCGAGGAACGACGCATGCTATGCATGGCGCAAACAATCAGAAAATCTACTACAATGTACGTAGCGAACCATGTATGTGCGAATACAACCCCGGGTTTGAACGAGTCGCAAGGCCGCGGGGTTAGGGGGGAGGACGGCCGCGGGGAAAGACAGACAGGCTCAGAAGGAATGCGAACGGACGGACGGCCTTGTAACCATCTCAAATCCTCCCACATCGTTGAGTAGTATCAGGTAGTGTAGTACGGTTCGTCAGGTATGCAAGGGAGTCGAATCTGCATTCCAGGCCCCCACTGCTTGCGAGCGAGCGAGCGAGCGAGTGAGTCTCAACTCCAGTTTGTTTCCGATCCCGACGTCTTGTCTTGGCTCTCTCGTCTTTTCTTGTCTTGCCTGTCTCTGCGGTGTCTATCGTGTCTCGTCGCCTCGCACCCAGATCTACCATGGCCGATCCAGTCTCGTCGACAAACACCCCGGTCGGTGTGACTGTGTCGCTTGTCCCCCTCTCCGTACACGGTCGAGGGCTCGGACGGAAGAGTGGGCGCCGTTGGCCACTTTCTTCCGTATTGTGCTGCGCACGCACGCACGACTTGCAGACGGGGAAGCAACGGGAGCAGCGTTGGCGACAGGCGGCGGCAGAGCGGCGGCAGGCTTTCCGAAGGGGGGAGAGGGAAAAGAAAGCGGAAAACGGAAAAAGAACAGGCGGTGTTTGACCGCCTTCTCGTCTGCACGTCTGGCTGGTCTGGCTGGTCTGGTCTGGAGGGTGGGTGGCACTGGGCGGCGTGTGTGTGTGTCGGACAACACAGGGGAAAAGAAAAGAGTCATGGCCGCAATGTACCTCTGCATACGTGTTACGCGTGGGGGTACTTTTCCTCACCTACCTTCCTACCTACCTACCTGCCTATAGGTACGTACCTACCTTCCTGCGCAATACGGCAGCTGCTGCCCGACAGAGTTCACCCGAAAGCTGGTGCCGGCAACAACGCAACGCTGGCTCTGCTCTGCTCTGCTCTGCTCTGCTCTGCTCTGCTCTCAGCTCAGGCCCTTCCAGATGAGAGGAGGGAGCCCTGCCCTGCCTGCCCTGCCCTGCCCTGCCCTGTCCCGCTTCCCCCGTCCCCGCCGTCTCGTCTCCCCCCTCCAAGGCCGCGGCAATACCGCTACGAAAGTAGGTATGCTACGGCGTACATACCTCAGGTACCTTACTGTGTAGGTACCTGCAGTATGGCTTGGGGATCGCCTGGCCCTGGCCATTTTCCCGCCCTCCAGCCCACTACGGCCCGCGGAAGCAAGGCAAGTCTCGCCTGCCCTGGGCCTCGGGGCTGCTCTGGCCCAAAGAACTGGCACGCGCAGAACAGAGCAGAGCAGAGCACAACACGATACGATACAACACGATACGACATGATGCGACACGATACACCTCAACTCCAGCAAAGCGGATGAACGCACGCTCGGTGTCTTCGTCCGGCTGAGCCTCTCGACACAGAGAAGCGCTGCTTTCTTTGCCTTGCCTGCCGCCCATGGCCAATCTCTCGCTGCATCTCTGCGACGCCCTGTCCGACACTGACCACTACGTATAGTTCCAACGAGACGAGGCGGGGGTGAGGCCTATCGCATTCATTTGATCTCGGATTTGACCTTTGACGGCGCCATCGATCACCCGTCGCACACACCCCCATCCCACCCCCTTCGCCGTTACCGCGTAATGTATCCGTACCGAGTACTGGCAAGCAATCTCTTCATTTGGGCATCCATGGATCCAATCAACAACCTCATCAACCCCAGCCGAAGCACCCAACGGACGAACGAACGAACGAGCCAACGACGACGACGACAAACAAAGCGCCGCCTTCAGGGAACCACAGGCAGCACTCTCTTCGAGTCGGCAGCAGCCACACCACGCCGCCGGCCATTTGCTGAGGGAATGGCGTCTTCCGGTCTCGTTCCTGGTTCCAGAGGCGCGCTGTGCGACCAACGAGAAGCAAGCCACTCGGCACCGCTTGTTGAGCCTCGACTTTAGTTGGCCGGTTGTTGGCATGCCGAGAGAGAGAGTCAAGAAGAAAATCAGGTGTGTGTGTGCCAGCGAATCTGCCGTGGCTGCATCCAGTATCGTCAACCTTTTTCTGTTTTGCACACCGGCCCATCCCATCCCATCGAATCGAATCGTACCGCATCGCCGCCCATCGCGCATTGCGCATTGCATTCGCCGACGCCCATCCGGGACCACTACACATTGGTTTTTTTTTTTTTTTCGTTTTATATCATTTTACACTATTCTCGGTTGGCAATTTACAAGGGCAAACAAGGGCGCCCAACGCAGCAACGGCATCTCCGCACCCCTCCCCCGGTTGTCTCTCGAGTCTCGGCTCTCTTTTCCTATTCTACCCCATCCAATCCACCGGTTCAGATGCCCCCCCCCCGGTCTCTCGACCATCGCCAAAAAAGCAAAGGGGGAAGCTCCTTGCTTTTTCGTCATTTAAAAAGTTTTTCCCAACCCTGGGGTCTTCATTTCCGTCCCTGCACGCACGCACGCACGCACTCGTCAGTGTCTGTTCGGTCTCAGTCCCCTCGGCGTCCTTTGTCGCGAGGGCCCTACTGCTCAAGGTCCCGTCCCGGCTCCTTGTCCAGCCTTCCCCGTCGTGAGGCTGGCCTGGCCTGGCTTCCTTCCCTATCCCCGGCGCATGCTCATCTTAATCCTGAAGCCCAAGCGGGCAAGCAAGCAAGCAAGCAAGCAGTACCAGACGCCCGGAGTCGTGTCGGGTAGGGTGAGGCGGGAGGGAACAGGGGATCCTGATCATTAGCGGCGCTTATACCGTCTCTGCCACCGGGGAGTCGGGACTGTTAATCTATCTCACTCTCTCAGAGGACCTGCTTGCTCCGGACGTACATCATACACAGAGTCAGAGGCCGTATCATCGTCGTCTTCGGTGACACGCATAGTGACAGGTCTAAATAAGAGAGAGAGAGAGCTTCACGCCCCCCCCCCCCCCCCCGGGTTTCCCGGCCGGCAAGAGCAACACGAACTGCACACCACCACCCTCCCCTTCCGGTCTAGGTTTGCGAATTGGATGATTCAGGGCAATGCCTCGTGGGAATGCACCTGGTTTGGATGGTTGGCCCCCGGATGCAACGATGCGGCATGTTTGTGTTCCCGTACCTAGGGACAGGACAGGACAGGACAGGACATTCCGTTGGATGCCCGCAATTCCTCCATTCCTTACCGAGCAGCCACCGATATCATGAGCAGCAGCAGCACCACCACCACCACCACCACTATCGCTAATAAGAAACACCGACACGGAACACCAACCAGTCCCTGGCAAGCGAACGACAGGAAACCCTCCCCTCCTCCTCCTCCCCCTCCTCCGCGGTTCCGGTTGCGGTTCCGCATCCGGGTAGGATTGCGACGAGAAAGCCAACCTACCTACCTATCTACCTATAGTAGTACATACAATACACCCGCTGGCTCGACGGTATGTATGGTTGGACGGGGTGCCTTGCGATACGTGTCCGTTTTCTTGCTTCTGATTGACTGCTGCTGACTAGCCGCACGTGGCGATGCTTGCTACTCTCCTCCAACATTCAATGTATCTGAATCGTCGATTCGACATCTGAGACGTCCAATGCCAATGCCAATGATGCCAATGCCTATCCGGGGACGCAATACGACGGAATCTTACACATGCACGCACGCACGCACAAAGCACTATAATTACTTACATTCGTTACTACTGTCTGGAAGGCGGTGACGGGCGCATAGCTAGACCGCCCTCTCTTCCTCCGGGACACCGGGCAACCCTACAGGCCGGCTTACATGACTGACCGCCTGCTTCCTCGGCCAGACCAGAGTCAGCACGTCACGCTCGTTTCCTATTCGTGCCTTTCCTGTCCTGCCTGGCCATACGTAGCATCACCGTATCGCAAGTGTTACGCTGACTGACTGAGTCGGACCGGACCGGACTGGATTGAACTGGACTTGGCCCTAGCCCGCCGTAACATAGCCAGCGCCCGACCCCGCGGCGCTGACTTCCCCGGCCTCTGACTCAGACTGGGGGTGGCGCACCCGCATCCCACTACTACGGTATTACTGTTACTACTACCACCATCATGGTACGACCACCACTATATTTGTAAAGTGGCGGTCTTTTGTTTCCCCCCGGATCACCCAGGCCGTGTTGCGCAGGCGGGGAGGGCGTATGTGCCGACTTGGCTAATACGCCAGCCCGCCAGCCCGTCAGCCCCGGGGAAGACGGGAACGGTCAATCAATTGATAATCAATCCTTTGTCTGACTGTCGGCGAAAGCTTACCATGTACGATGCACCTCCCCCCCTCCAAGAACAGGGCGGAAGAGGCAACATACCAACACAGCAGGCGGCCCGTCTGTCCTCTCCGCCCGTCCTCCTGATGGCACACACAAACCACTAAAACGGTGGCTTTGGATTGGGTCGCGAACGAAGTTTTGCGTCGCGACGGGAAGCTCCTCCCCGCGAAAAAGGAAAACCGAAAGAAAGAAGGAAAAAGGGGGACAGAGTCACCGTTTGCGTCGTAAGCCACAGCCGAGGGGAGGGCGGAAAAGCAAAGCTGGAAAATGATGATTGAGATCCGATCATAGGGCCTTGCTTTTTCCCTCTTTTTTTTTGTTTTGCGAATGAGATGCCAAAGGCCGCTCCCCAAGACGTGACTGGTCCCCGCAAAGTCAACGGCACCGTCTCGTTCCGAGATGTGTCGACCAAACAAACTCCCCCCTCCCCCCCCCCCCCCCCCCTTTCCCCAAAGGGTCCTTTTTACTGCACTAAGGGTCCAGAAGCTTTCCGTTCTAGGTCGGCCATCAATCACACTCGTCAAACCAGTGAACCCGGTTCAAACCCAGTCAAACCAGCTCAAACCAGACCAGGCAGGCTCCGGGAGGCGAGAAGATAGAGAGAGGGCACGCGAGGGCGCGCGGAGGGGGAAGCTTCTTGATTCGAGCAGAAGACAGCACGCGCAAGCATCTCGAGGAGCTTGGGGCGCACGCAGGGGCGGCACACGATTAGAGCAATTCGTGCTACGGTAGCCCTTTCTTGCGAGAAAGAAAGGGGGGGACGACGATCGTCTACTGGCCCGTGGGTATGCCAGATTACCACTTTCTCTGACTTGACTGGTGGCTCACCGCGTCGATCGCGGCAGGCAAACATGTCCGTCACCTACTCGGATACATTCCCAGAGGGGGCCCAGACCAAACCAGACCCGAACGCCTTGCTTCTACGTCTTGTCTTTTTTGGCTTCCCTCATCGCCCGTCCAGTGTTTCGCGCTGCGACTGAAACAAGCTCGATGCTCCCCTCCTCACTCCAAAGACTATTGCCACGACGAGGGGGGCGCGCGGGCGGACAGGCAAAGTTGAGTCGTATCCGGCCCGTGCTCGTGGAGGCCATTACTCGACGATCCCTTATACTCGCACACTATTCGTACAGCAACGGCAGCATCAGCAGCAACAAGCAGCTACTAGTGCGCATAGTGTAGCACAGACCGGACGAACAAGATCAGACTGAAACGTGGGAGAGGGGACGGAGGCGCGATGGAGAGAGAGACGGAGAGCGGGAGGGCGAAAAGCAAATCGTGCCTGACGCGCGATACACACCGGAGCTCCCAGCACCACTTTCTTCCCGTCCGCCGCGTCGCCCGCCCGCCCGCCCGCCCCATCGCCCGCCCGTCTTTGCCCGCCACCGTTTCTTTTTTTGCACCATGTGGCGGCGGCGGCGGCGGCGGCGGCGTCGGTTCCGTCAGGTAACCTAGTGTAAGTTTGTCCAAAATAGGTGCGCTCCAGGAGAAGGAAAGCGAAGCCGTTCACCGGAAAGGTCGTCCGCGCGGTGTCCCGCGTCCGGGCGTTGGATCTATTTGCGACTCGAGGGGCGAGCGCCCTGAGGCCTCCCCGCTCCCCAAGCTCCTGGGAAAGCAAACGCACGACAAACGACCAACGATAACGACGACGACGACGACGACGACGACGACGCGCGCGCACATACACACACACACACACACACACATACACACATCCCTGCTCCGAGAAGACATCTGTCAATACTCATTTTCTTCTATATCCTGCCGCGATTCAGTCCCCCTACCCTAGCTTACCCTAGCTTACCCTTGGTGCCCCGAGCGACCGGACGGCGGGAATGGGTGCCCCGGCGCTGGTTTGGTCAAGGGTACGGATACTGGATGCCGGATGGCGAGGCGAGATAGGGAAAGGATAGCGGACCAGGGGGGGGGAGTAAGTCGAAGGAGGGGAGGGGAGGGGGGGAGGCCCGTGGCCCTTCTAGAATGTCGCTAGACGATTATCTTTTCCTTCTTCTCACCTTGCTTGCTCACCTTCTGCAAAGGGGAGGTGTATGTAGGTGAAGAGTGTCTGTGTGCTTGCTTTTGCTTTTTGCTTGCTTGTTTGCTAGCTAGCTAGCCTGCGTGCCCTGCCTTGGGTTTGCCTGGGTTTGCTGCTTCGCTTGCCTTCGCCAGGGCAGCGAGTTGGATCAAGGTTCGCTCGACCCCTGGTTCCCCGACATTGCTATGGCCGACGGGTAGCATTTCCTACCTTTCCGGGTCCCATCAAGCCGTCAGGGGGTCCTTATCCGGCGTAGCGGGCCCACGCTCGCGGGCTGGGTGACGCTCACGGTCATGGCTCATTCTCTCCCTCTCCCCCTCTCTCTCTCTTTTCTCTCTGACCCAGCTAACCCTCTACCGTGGAACTACTGTTCGGTTGCTGCCGGACCGGAAAAGTGAGAGTTTCCCCCCCCTTTACCTAAGCGGTGTAGATGGACGGTACAAATGCGCAACGGAGCGTGGTGTCCCCCCCTCCCCCTCCCGGAAACGGTTACGGAGTGGTGTTCGTATCGTAACGGTCTTTTCCTGCGGGGGCTGGGACGGATGGACGGATTAGGAAGGGTGCGCACGGAACCACAGCATGAGAGATCTACGTCCCTTGCCGGATGGGCGAGGCCGTTGAGCCGTAGTTGCGGCGCCCGCGCATTTCCGTCGCCTGTTGCGGACGCGTTTGATTGATGCGGTGCAAAGCACGCCGTGGGAAATGCTGGTTGGTTGGGAACCTCTCGCGGGAATTCCGGGGGTGAGCGCGGTTCGGGGGGGTTCCCACGCCAGCCATCGCGATCTCGCCGGTCTCGTCAGCTGGGGGGGGTGGGTAATTTTCGTCATCTCGCGATGCCGGGATAGATGCTGGTGCGGTTTTGTAATGCGGAAGCAGACAGGAAGAGCCTGGTCGCTGGAATGAAGACGTCTCGTCTTGTCCCGGTCGAGTGTATGAGCGTCCCCGGATCGTCCGACGGCGTGGTCGATCCCACCTACCGATCGGACGAAGGGGAGGGGGAAAGAGAGAGAGGGAAGACAATAATCTCTTGGTATGATCAGCCGTCTGGCTCCCGCGTGCGCGGGATGGGCCAGCCGGCGGTCGTGGTCCTGATCTACAGAGAGATCCGGCCACATCGTCTCCATTGAACCCCCGCCATGGCTGATTGATATTGTTTCTCGTGGCCGTGTGTGGAGAGGTCGCGCGGTCTCTGGGCCGGGTTTTGGATTCCGTGTCTTCATCTTGCAGGGCCCCCCGTCTTTTTTTTCCCACCGACACCCTCTATGTCGACGCCCACATGCGGACATCAAGTTCGTAAGCAAGTCCGTACGACTTTCGCCGTCTCCCCGCCGGAACAGTCGCAACCACTTCGGTTCTCTTAGCGCGTGTCTCTGCTTTCACGCAGAGGGAGTCTCACGTTTGAGATGGTTGCTGTCCTATAGATAGGTACCGGCTCGCGAGGGCCTTTGGTGGTTTTTTTCCGCCGGAGTGCGTGTGTAGCAGCAAGTGTTTCAATACGGCAACATACTGCTAGTGCCTTCATTGCCAAGATGCGTCGTGGGGATGGCAAAAGTGGCCGTCTTGGGTTCTGTAGATCTCGCCGGGCTGATTCAGCCGGGCGTGAACATATCCCATATTGATTCACCCAGTGCCCAGCGGGAAAGGGTTATACAGCAGGTTTCGGCAGTATCGTGTGCAACCTGGCGAGCCAGGTCATCTTGAGATTCAAAACTCGATGTTTGGGGTTGGGGGACAACTGTGTTGGCTAATTCTGCTTGCTGTCTTGGCCCGGTTGCGGATAATTGAGGGCCGCTTGTCGCAGTATCATCCGGTCATGGCACTTGCGCCCAGAGAAGGGAAGGGTGGGTTAGAGAGATCGTCTCACTTGTCGCAGATATACCAAACTATCAAGACCCTACACTGCTTTTTTCGGATGCTTCGGAGGCTGCCGCTTCACTTGATATGGGCGCAGAACCGAAAACGAAGTCTTGGACATGTCCTTCTCCGTCAACGAGAGGTGGGATTTGCCATGTTCGTGATGCGATGCGTCCATATCGGACGGACGGACAAGTTGAGACCCGTCCGTATTTGGAGAATCGGGGGACTTCGCTGTGGCATCACCGAAACCTACACCGAGCTTCACCGTCCTCGCGAGCAGTACCGTGAGGACTGCTGCTGATTGTGCGATTTCATATCAAGGGATCTCGAGTGCGCTGACCACGAATTCACGGCCTTGACGCCAGACACATACGCCTCGACATGTAGCATCTTCGCGGGAGGCCAATCGAGATTACAACTGCATTGGCTTGGAATCCCATCCAAAAGACGCGACGTGATCATGTCCGAATGCTGCTTAGTGAAGTTGATGATGGGCATCTGCAACGACGTCACCAGATCCTGCAGCAAGGTGGGGTAATGCGGCTGTCTTTCGATGCGTCAGCCTGCAGGTACCAAGACACCACATCATGTACGTGACTGGACGGCTACGAGTTTGTTTCTTCAAGGGGCTGTTCCTCCGCTGCGGGAACGCGATATCGGATATCGACAGAGCCAACCACATCCCGGTCAACCCCTCTTCTGGATGACTGCCCATCGACAGAAAGAGCAGGTGTGACGAGGGAATCACCAGTGTAGTTTTCCTTAAAGGTAGCCGTGGCTTCTGGAAATGTGTACTTCGTTCGCTGAACCGCTCATCTGCTTGAATTCGCCATACAAAACCCCATCACGGGACCACAGCACCACCACCAACGATGCCCGAGAAGTTCGTCATCTCCGCTGAGACGGCCGAGACCATCCGCCGCAAGAAGGCGCAGTACTGCCGCCTCTCCGACAGCGGCGAGGTCGAGCGCTGCGCCGCGACGATCCTGCTGCCCGAGTTCACCTTCGAAGGCCTCGACCCGGCTGGCGCCGTCATCGTCGAACGTGGCCTGCGGTACCGCTGGGAGTCCCGCGCCGACTGGGTCGCCCACTTCAGCATCTCCCTCGCCGCCGTGCAGTCGATGCACCTCATCGACGCCGGGGACCTCGAGCAGGTCGCCGAGGACGAGGTCCGCGCCATATTCGGTCTGATATACCACGCCGGCACGAAGGGTCCGACCAGAGGCCCGTACGAGACGGGCGGGGGGCATTACTACGAGACCTGGAAGAAGGTTGACGGGGATTGGTTCCTGGCGAGCTCCTCGATGAAGAGGTTGTATCACAAGGTCCATGGGGCTTGATGCGTACGGGCGAGGGGTAAGACTGTACGAGTGGGTGTTTGGGGGGGGATGTGAATAATTCTGTCTTGGATGTTTGCGTGTATTGGAATTCGAGCGTCGTGGGGTCTGTCTGTAAGATGGGATCCGAGTTGGGAAACACATCCTTGGGATAGCAGCCCGATCGCGTGAGACAACTGCTCGATTGCGGCGCACAGCTTCACACTATTCGGAGTCTACGGGCAGGGATGGGCGGTCCTTCTCAACACATTGATCAACATGTTGGTTCAGCTGCAGTGTGACCTACGTCTGTTTTGTTATACCTCAAGGATGCGTGGAGGCTCGTACCGAAGTTGTGTGCCTGGATGGGGTTTGTGCTCTCCTTACGGTGTCACTGAATGGACATCTCGTATACAACTTTTGAGTAACATGCAACGGGAATCGAGTGGTATGAGGCTGAAGTGGCGGTGTTATGTGTTAGCAATAAGCTGGGTGGTATTCAACGGTGACACAGCAATTGCTACTCATGGATTTCTTCTTTTTATGAACACCCTATGAGTGAGCCAGACAAGCAGGTGGTGTCTGATGAAGTGCTGGAAGGCTTTTAGAACAACGTTCTGGTTGATGCAACGGATAGGTGCCTCCTCTCAGCAGGGTGCGGTCTCATTTTAAGGCTCTGAGGGTGAAATAGCACGTGCCAATTATGTGTGAAAAAGCAGGGAATGCTTCTTGTCTCTTTCGCGTAACACCCAGGAGAGGTAGCTATTGTATGGATAATCTTGATATAGGTGGTAGGCCAGTTCGGTGGTGCTCTTCGAGCCTGTGGCAGATTCAAGTGTTAGCTGCGGCGTGGTGGTATTGTCAGTGCATATGTAGATCTGGACACCGACAGTGGTTGAGATATCAACAGACCAGTTGGGGTGCGTACTATATTAACTAGTAACTGTGATACCTAATAAAGCATTGGGAAGTCTAGACAAGTTAAATCATGACCTCGTTTAGCCTCTATCCCCCTGTACTCAAAGAACTCGTTCCAAATGGGGTCGTCTATGAGCGTCTGAGCAAGCTCCGTCTTGTACATGATGACAACCTCGGGGCCCTCGTCCGATTCGGGCGAGGGGTCTCGAGAGGGGTAGACAACAATACCGTTGTTCGCGACCTCGCTCATCAAGTACCGGTAAGTCGCAAGCCTCGCAAACCCAAAATCCGCCGTGGTGATGTTGGCGCTGCGGTGGTTCGTCTGCCCGATGGACATCGGCGGACGAGAGTCGACGCGGATGCAGAGGTTGTACTTGTCGCGAACCGTCGCCGCCATCGCAAGGACCTCGTCGACGTGCTCCTGCGTGACGCTGTCCGTCAGCTGGCGTATGTAGCGGGCGACTTTCCAGAACGGCCACTCCGACATCAGCTCAGACACCGTCGGCTGCACGATGGGCGCCGTGGCCGACAGAGCTCCGAACATGACATTCTGCTGGATCCGCGCCGGGAGCTTCGGGCTGTGCATTCGTCGACGCATGTCGATGGCCTCGCCGTAGAGGAGTTTTGAATCCGGCGCTGGATTGAATACCGGGGCTCGGAGGCGCGTTACGGTCCGCCAGATGAAGGCGGAGAAGGCATCGTACGTCGAGACCCAGGTGCCGTCCTCGGGCCTGGCGAGCTCTTTGAGGCGCGCGGCCTTGCTTTTGGGGAGGTGGAAGAGATAGGAACAGCAGTCGAGGTGGTCGGGATGCCTGTCGGGCGTCGGCGGGCCGTCCACCTTTTCTTCCTCGGGGGGCTCTGGCTTGAGAAGGCGGGAAAGGTCGAGGCAGGCCGGGTCCCATGGGGGATAGGCTGTCTCATTGGAAAAAGCGTAATAGTTCTCGGCGAGCTGATGGGCGAAGCCGGCCCAGGCCATAAGGTCGACTGCAACGTGGTGGCTGTGTGTGCTCAAGACAAGGCCGCCGCGGACAAAGTTCGCCTTGAAGGCCGAGGTGACGGGGCTTTGATCCAGGTCGGCCTCGAGCTTGTAGCCAAAGGTCATGGGCTCGACGGCCCAGAGACCCGGGTCGCTGAGCGAAAGGGCAGTGAAATGGGCTCTCTCAATGTCGTCGAAGGAAGGATATTTTCCCGCATCCTCGGGGTCGTCGAGCCACTGAACGACGAAGCGAACAGTGTCGTCTTTCCTCTTAGTAAAGGAGTGGCCGCCCCTGGGGTCTTCCTCGATGCGCCCGTTAAAGTGCCGTACTTGTGCCAGAGTCCTCTCGAGCCGGCCCCTCACCTTTCTCCCTCAAAAGGACTTGGCTTGTGTGCGCCTCAGTTGAAGTAGATAAGGGGACTTCTTGAGGTTGATCATGGGGTCTACCAGGCATGTTTGTCTTATGGTTCTGACTAGATTCGGTTTGTGGTTTCGTGTTGGCCTAGGTTTAAGGGCACGAGGTCACGCAGAAAGACAAGGGAAAGACTTGCTTAGCCCCAGACCATGTCGCAACTCGCAATCCAACACTTTGTCCGTCTTGGAGGATACGTGGACCTCTGGGACATTCCTTTGTACTGGATTCGAGCATCATCGTATACCGAAGCATTGTTAGGCCTCGGTCAATCAAGCGAAGCCCCAGTTCACATGTTTGAATCCAGGCGGTGGCGGCTATCATTTTCAATCTATACAAAGTATGTGTAGCGTATACAGTACTATGATAAACAATGACTTGTCAACCACGGACATAACGGTGATCTGATTGAAACCCCGTCTCATAAGAGCTTACAACGGCATATGTTGCGCGGCGCCGAGTGAGACTGTGTTCTCAACTCCAGCCAGAACCGGAGACGTATGGACATGCACAGAAACCACGACATAATACTCAATGAATGTTCAGCATCTCTTGAGCTGCATGGCTTGAGTGCCCAAATATACCGGCTAGTCAAAAGTGAGGAGAAGTTGGAGATGGCACCCTGAGATCACCTGACTGACTCGAAGCACGCCGGGCAACTTCAATGATAACCATACCTGTGGCAAGGGCTTGTCATCGTGCTGACGCTTGGTAGAAGGCGGTGGCTGAGCGACCATCAAGTGTTTTCCTTGAGTTCGATTCCGCTTACAATCATCTTGAGAAGCGTTGACACGTAACCCATCAAAGCGAGTGTCCAAGTTCTTCACCTGCGGTATCTGCCAGGACTTGCAAGGGAGTATTCTTTGTCGGATTCATATCAACTTCACGCAGTTATACAGTAATATGATGCTGTATCCACCAACCGGTATGTGATCTCAGACCGGGCTCATCCGTCACTCATGTGCATACATAGTACAGATAGTGGAGGATCGTGGACTCCCACCTCGAAGCCGCAATCTTTCAGTTCAACCCCTCTTTCCGTTAGTCGTCTCCTTCCCCATATCTCTTGTTAATTGAGAATTAAACTGAAGCTAGACTCCCTTCCCGTTTTGCTCAGCCGTACTTCTTACAAAACGCCCACCCACTTTGGATTTTCGAGTCTTCTTCCTTCGCCATCACCACATCTTCAACCATCACAACTACCTCAGCACCACGAAACGACATACTTAGCCGCCAAACGGTAAGTTATATTCTTCTCTACTGATAATTTCTGCCAAGATAAAAGTACTAACAAACCGAAACAGACTGGAAGGCTCAGCTACACAGCACAACTTTCATCACCCAGCATTCTCAACCACTGTCAGTTACCTTCTGTCATTTGCGCCTTCCAATATGGACTTCTCACGCTGACCATAGTAGTATCGACACCCAAAATGTCTGAGACTACCGCTCCCACTCCGTCGCAGAGCGACATCAACTTCATGATCCACATCTTCCAGCACATGACCGAGAAGCCTGTCATTGACTGGAACAGCTTCGCCGAGGCTGCGGGCTTCAAGAACGCCACTGTCGCCCAGGTTTGTTCCTTCCATTCCACCAAGGGACATAGGCTCATTGTTTCAATTCGATGTATGCTAATTGATGTATCAAACAGACTAGATGGGGCCAGATCAAACGCAAGTTCAATGTCTCGGGTCGCCAAACCACGCCGAAGAAGGCCACCCCCAAGAAGTCCGTGTCCAAGGTCACGAAGGCCACTGGTCGCGTTGGCGCCAAGTTCAACAAGGGAAAGATCAAGAGCGAGGAGGACGCAGTTGCCGAGGGAGAGGAGGAGGAGGAGCTTGACAGTCCCACCAAGCTGGCTCGCTTCAAGCTTGAGGACTCGTACATCTAAGGCACTGTTGTACGGGGCCTTCAAGAGCTATTAGGATGTTTCTTACGATGGATTGAGGTCTGAAATCGGGGAAAAGATTCAGGATGGTCCTCAGATCAAAGCTTGCATGTCGCTAAGGAGGTTGTCGAATGCGTAAGGCAAATGCGTCAATAAAGATTCGACGGTCAACCGCAAAGCCGTGACATCTTCGAATCCCACCGGTTACAACTTTTCTACAGAATGATTATTGCAAAGTTCACTCTCTTAGGCGTTACATGACAGTCCGCGGTTTGTCCTGTTTCCAAATACTGCAGATAGTATGCCGTGCCCGCTGTTGTAGAGGCTGCGATGAGGATGGCAACATCATTCGAAGGCGGGTACCACGCATTGACGTGCTTGTTCTAGATGAGCGAGCAGAAAATAAGTTATTTCATGAGATATTCCTGAGTTTTTACTGCAAAGAGAATACACCTTCGTGAGATCCAGTCTCTTCTCCTGGGTTCTGAACGTATGTTCGAAGCCTGGCCGTTGTCCGCTACCACCTTTCTTCAGCCCAGGCTTCCCGATATTTTGCAAGCCCTCCTTGTGTTGAATGTCACTAGCCTTATGGATGCATCGTCAGATGTGCGTTACCTGGGCGTCGTCTGGCCGACTGCTCTCCTGCCAAATAGAGCTGCCTACCCTGATAATACAGCACCCGCTCTCACACACCGGGTGCTTGAGGCAGCTCCTTCTTGAACCTGTGGTTTTCTGACTTTTTCAACCATTTAAACTCCTCTGGATCAGTTCTAAACTGAAAACTCTTCTCTTCTTTCCACCTGCATCAATCTCGTGCTTCCTTGCTTACCGAGCTACCATCGCCACAAGCCTTCATCAAACCCTTTCGCCAACAACACCGAACAGCGAACATCCAAGCTACAGTAAGTGTCGCCTGCCTATTTATTTCTCTCATCACAATCTGATGGTGATTCTTTTGAATTAATCTGACCTGTCTCATCAAGATGCCCCCCAAGAAGAACGTCGCTTCCGCCAGCGAGGCTCCTGTCGCGAGCCTCAACGAGAACGAGACCCTCTTCATCAAGGCAGTCTTCGACAGCATGAACTCTCGTCCGGACGTCGACTTCGACAAAGTCGCCGAAACCATGGGCCTTGCCAACGCCAAGTCGGCAAAGGACAAGTTCCGAATCATCTCGAAGAAGCATGGCTGGTCTTCCACCGACGGCTCCGGCGGCGCGGCATCCAGCCCGTTCAAGGGCCCCCTCAGCGCCAACACCACGGCCAAGGTCAAGAAGACCCCCGTCAAGAAGAAGGGGATCGCACAGCGCAAAAAGGAGGTATGTTTGTCGCTTCCCGTCTTGCGTGTCTTGGGCGTTACAACGAATGCTGACTTTCATGGAGACCAAGACGGAGCGCGAGGACAGCGATGTCGACGAGGACATCTCGGCCAAGCTCGAGTCAGACTCTGATGGCCAGAAGGCCGCCAAGGATGAGCTTATGAACGGGTCTAGCGAGAGCGAGTAAAGCTTTTTCTTCACAAGACTTGATCCCCCTCAGAGGCGGTACCGAGACCACGTCGGGTCTGAGGAAGGTGTGCAAGCGACACAGAGACCTGGATAGAGAGCAATGTTGGAGTGGTATTGGTTCCACAGGGGGAAGTGACAGACTAGGATAGACAATCCCAGGACGATTCTTTGCTCTCACCGAGTTTTATTTACACACACTACTTTCTCGAATGCCCAAAGTGACTCCTCCTGTCTCCCTTTTGTCACCTCCTGAGCTGGCTTGGATTCCCATCGCGCTGATTGCTTCAAAGAAAAAGCAGGGTCTCGCATCTCTTCTTCATAGTACTAAAACTTTGTATCGGAACAATGCAAAGCATTTTGCCAAAGCGATCATCGCGTCTTTTCTGCTGGTAGCCTTTGTTGTAGTGCTTTTACTTACTGTGCGACCGAATCTTACCAAGGTTGGAAAGACATAAGGTGCCTTTGACATGATCTGCATTGTCGACTCCTTCAACATCTTTGGTGCTTGCAAAACCCCTAATTACCCAGGCATTTGTCTCGAATAACACTATACACATGCCCTTGAGATAGTCTAGACTCATGTTTCTGTATCACCGCCGCAACCTAGAGTAGTAGAGAGAATGCTATGATTGCAGCTTGAAATCAGTTACCAACCATTGCTTCTGGACCATCATAGCTTGATGGAGGCCCGTCAACTCACTTCACCTTGAGGCATACTCTCGTCCCGAGTCTTTGGACCGGGGGATTCGGTGTGACTTGACATCGTCTGATGCCCTATAGATCACTGACGGCTGGAGAGAATGCCGCCTTGCCCGCGACATCAGGAGAATTGTGAGTCATGTTTCCACTTCGAACAGTCTACTGGGGACTTATCTCTTCATTGATCCATAGTCTTCATCTTGTTCTGAAGCCTACCTGATGTTGTCTCTTATCTAATCTCACTATCCCAAGGCATCCATGCGAGGTTACCAGCACCCAAATCACCCGAGTCACTCGTTACAAAGCTTACTGCCTTCCATTGAGCGTCCTGACTGAGCTCGTCTCTGTTCCATGTGGTTCTTGCCTTCGACCCCTTGCTCTCGCCTTGTTGTCAAACCTCCCGCTTCTTGCCCAGTTGCTCTCGCCAGTTGTGTAAAATCCTTTGACCACTTGCCCAGTCCGTTCTCGTTGACTGACCCGCATGATCCTGCTGCTTGTCCAGGTTGCTCTCGCCGGTTCTGGTTCATCCGTTTCCTTCTCATTTATTGCAACTTTTCACCAGAACTTTCAGCCAGCCCTTCTCCTCTTGACAACTCAAACTCAAGCTCACACACCAACAGACACATTGGCTGGGCATTGCTCCTACCTTTGCACCTTCGTACAACTTT
Source organism: Colletotrichum somersetense (assembly GCA_030867255.1). Lineage (NCBI taxonomy): Eukaryota > Fungi > Ascomycota > Sordariomycetes > Glomerellales > Glomerellaceae > Colletotrichum > Colletotrichum somersetense. The sequence continues at coordinate 381,834 of MU843443.1, read as the reverse complement.
TTGATTCTTAACTCATACTGCAATAATCATCATGGCTTCCGTCGGTACTGATGCTGAGGGCTCCGTCAAGTTCTTGGTCAACTGCATCAAGTACTCCCAGGGCGGAAAGGTAAGTGCAAGCTGAGTATCCAAGACTTGAGGAAAGTAGCTGACTCGAGCAGGTCGATTTCCAGGCTGTCGCCGATGACTGCAACATTGTCTCCAAGGCTGCTGCGTAAGTCACCGCGCATCTTTCCATCTTGCCTCTTTCGAACACGCCCATGCTGACTTTGCTCGTTTCTCCAGCGCCAAGCGATTCGAGCGCCTTCTCAAGTCTCACGGCTTGAAGGCCAGTGAGCTCTCGAAGGGTGGTACCGTGAGCGGCGCCTCCTCTCCGGCTCATAGCGTTGCCAGCCCCAAGACGCCGGCCAAGGGTACCGGCAAGGCCACTCCCAAGTCCAAGGGAAAGCGTGCTGCCCCGGTCTCCCCCACCAAGGACACCAAGCGCGCCAAGATGGCCAACCACCCGGCTGTGTCCTCCTATAACGACGAGGACGACGAGGAGGACGAGGCCCAGTTCAAGGTCAAGAAGGAGACCCAGGCTGCTGGCGAGGCGTCCACCAACAACGGTTCGTACTGCGATTATCCCCGAGGCCGCGATAACGACGACGACGAGCTGCAACTTCTCTACATCGTGGAGAAGCCGACCGGCTGCCCCGTCCACGATCCCGGCGAACTCCGAGGTCCCCCGTCCGATTCCGTGTCGAGCGATACTAACATGGAATATTCGATGCAGATGATGCCCAGGGCGAAGAGTCTTTCCAGGTTTAACAGCACCCAGTTGCCGGCTTGTCAACATGGCTGGAGTTTCGTGCCAGAGACGCCTTTCTATGCGTGGCCGGAGACGTGCGCGTTACATGGGGAGCGAGGAGCGGCTCAATTGGTTGGGATATGTAAGCGGTCCATTCCCCCGCGACTTTACCGTGACTCTGCTAACGAAACTTTGGACAGGACCACAGATGACCCGCCTTTGCCTTGACGATTTGCATTATTACAAGTTATTGCGGGATTGCAGGGACGCACGATGCTTTATATGGAGTGAGTTCGACGAGAGATACAGGAGATAGGAAGACTTGATTTCTACATAACCTCCCGCCTCGTGAGGATGAGAGCTGCTTGTGCGACGTGAGCATCGTGAGCTGTTGAAGGGTCCGTTGTGGCGCTGCCTGATTGGGCAGGTGAACCTGTCTCGGCGACGGTGAGCAGGGATCATCCCACTCCCGCAGCTCGCGCGACAGTGGCTCAAATCCGACGACATCTTCAGATGCTGTGCATGAACTTGCTTCTTTCAACTTCTCCGCCTTCCACGATTTCCACAGTAGGCTTTTTTCCCGGACACCATCCGGAAAACACTGGCTTGGACCATACAGAGACAATAAAGTAGTCTCAGTATCAATTTCCCTATCGCCGTTGAAGATGGCCTCGCCTCTTGCAGACCCAGCTGTGCAGCTGCAGTGGGCTGCGCAAGCATTGTGACATGGTGTATACTGTTCTTCCCCAGAGCCAGATGGTTGTCTCCCGATGACTGTTGTTTCTTGAGCTTCAGAATGCAGCTTGGCCGCGTCCCCGTCAGTCGAACAGAGAGAGTTCTCTACTATAGAAGGTGCAGAACATGCCCACTTGGTTACAACTCGACACAAATCACTTTAGGCACCAGTAACATTTCAAGGCGTCGAGTCACCTTTGGACAAGAGAGTGAATCGGTGACATGACTGAAGCCCTGTCAACCGACCAAGACATGTGCCACACCCCTCGGCCGACCAACCACTCTCTCCGGAGCGACGCAGGCAAGAAGGCAGATACAAGGCAGCTGCACCTTCCTCCTCCCTCCAGTTCCCGACCACAGGACAAACGACTTCGTTAATCTTCCAGAAAAAAAGCACCCGTTCAGGCCACACGCCTCCGTTTTTCAGGCCCAGATAACGCGACCAACCAGAGTGCTCCGTCCACACTTCACCTACTCTCATCCGCACTTTCCCTCACCCGACTTCCTTCCCTCAACTCAGCAACCGATCTTCGTCTCCTAGCCACCTCACCCGAGCCAACACCCAATTGCGAAATTCAGCTGGTCTTCTTAGCACATATACACATATCTGAGTCTCTCCCTCACATCCAGCCCAGAGAAAAATTCTTCCCTTCTTCTCTCACAGACTTCTTCGTCTTCTTCTCTCTCATACCGCGAATTGACTCAAACCACAATTCTTCGCAATTCATCAACTGCAAAAAACCATTTCTTTCTTCTCTCAGTTGGTCAATTGATCGCAAACATCAATCTTCACTTCGACAACTCCGAATCCAGGACCAATTGGTGAGCAACCCCTCGGCTGCGTTTTCTCTTTTCCCCTACTTCAGATCGCGGAGTTTGGACCTTCAACTGACTCGCCCCAGCAGACGGAGTTACCTCAACCTTCCACCTCTCTCGCGCTTTAACACTTCCGACATCAAGTCATCACGAACAAAATGCGCGACTCCTCGCCTTCACCTTGTATCGACAAGACCAATCGATGGGAGCTCTCTTCAAGCACCTCGTCGCCCCGATCCACTTCTTTGACCAACCCGAACAACAGCTTGTTCTCTTCGCCCAACTCGCCCGCTGATACCGAGATGTCTGTACCCAGCCTTGGATCTCAAGACTTTCAGAAGTCACCCATCAATGGGCAGCCTCAATTTGTTGTCACGCCAAGCTTCGCGAACCACATCATTGTCGGGCAGCAAGCATACGCACCAGGTCATGTTCAGGGGATGCGAGACACTCTCCAACAAGCACGGCGCACAGGAGAGTTCCCCAAAACAACAGCTTTACCAGAAGATGCTCAGACCATCGTGGAGGACTACCAGCACCTCCAGCGCCTCCGCAATGCCCGCGGTGACCCTGCCCTGCCACCGTCAGACAACTACAACATCCTCAAGGTTGACATTGCCCGTCGCATCAAGGCCCGCGATGAAGCCCACCAAGGCGAATCCAACCTTCAAGAGATGGACCATCGGGTTCAGAACTGGATGAACTCAATCAACAAGGAAGCCCGCATGTTGGAGATTACGCAGGCGGCACTTCAGCGCAAGGGCATCAACAACCCCACCCAAGACGACTTGGACGCCATCGCCGAAGAGTTCATGCAGATTGCCGAGCGCACACTTCTCGACGTCGCCAACCCCCTGCGGATGAACGCCTCGCGCATGGAGGGCAACATCAGTCGCTTCGACAGCCAGCTCAATGGTCTGTCGTCTCTTGATGGTGCAATGACGGCGCAGATCAACACTCTCAACTCTGTCATGAACAATCTTCACGCAAACATGAGCGAAGCTGTTGGCGCTTCAGCTGAGGCTATGAACACGCAGGTCAACACTCTCAATACAATTTTGGCCTCTCAAAGCAACACCTTCGATGGTTCTGTCAACATGCTCAACACAGCACTGAACACCGTCTCGGCTGACTTGCACCAACTCACCTCAAACCTTCCGGCTTTGATTGCCACGGCAGTCCAAACTGCAGTCCAAGAACATCTCTCTTCCATCTCTCATCAACACGATGCTGACTCACAGCATCGAGTGAGCTTTGAGCAGCCACCTGACTATGCCACGGAGAAGCGGTCGCAACAAAACCAGCAGGCTGGCAAAGAGACTTTCGCCGCATTCACACACCCGGTGGCCTCGACCACTCGAGTCTCTAAAGAGCAACGCTATGTACAGACATCTCACCTGAGCACAACACCGAAAGAGTCGAAGCTCAAGAAGTTGTTGTGGTGCATCATTGGAAAGGGGAGGTCCGCGAGAAGGGATGGCCACAAGGGAGCAAACTCAGTATGAGCTTCCAACATCTGCTGTTCAACTGTGTGGGCAGCTCTCCGCGATCTGGGGCGTAATCGATACATCTGGTCACCAAGCTTTGGAAAGATCGCAGGCATGGTGGGAGGAAATTGGTATTGTACATCATTGGAGGTTCTCGACTCGTATCAAGAGAATAATAATTCATCACAACCCCTGGAAATATGTGCCATCGTGAGACCCCGAAAGTCATCGAGCAAGGAGCTTCATGAAACTTGTCCGAGGACACTAGCTTGAGCATTGAAATATGCGAGATCCCCGTCTCTGTTCTCAACTCTGGATGAGAGTCGATCGGACTGCCATGTCAAAAGTCTTTGCTTACCTTCGTCCAGGTTTTGCACCAGTTGTCCTCAACCTCGAACCCCAAGAGACCCAACCAGGATTTGCATTGACACACCACTCCTATCGGCGTCGAAGAGAGCTCGGAAATGAGATAAGAACCCATCAAAGCCTAGAGATTTTATATGGGTGTCTCCCTAGTTGCGCGGATAGTCTCTCGCAAGAGGCCTTTACCTAAAAACGCCGGGACAGGCTCCCAGAGATTCCGTACCTGCCTAAACTCGCCAGTATGAAATATGCCTGGGAAGCCCTCGGCACGTCTGCCACTCGCGTTCATACCCTCGTCTTGAGCGACCCCACCAACTGCCAACGCCTAGGTAGATATCTTCCCTCACTTTCACTCTTCTCACCTGCCTTGCTGCCCATATTCACCTCGACCAACAGGTACCTTGCTAGGCACATTTCGGAGTTGCCCACCAAACCCAGTCCCAGCTCACTGTCGCCAGTATTTGAGTTGTCTTTCTTCCCACTTGCCACTTGGCCCTCTTTCCTCTTCCACAACCAACCCAAGATTCGCACCGCAACCTTCGGCAGCACTCGATCTCTTCTACAAAAATCTCATCCCCTTCTATCTTCATTCATCCCTTCTCACGTCCTCTCAATCAATTCATCTGAACAAGTCTGACGAAACCTTCGTCAATTCTCATCGGACAACTATCGGCTTTACCACAGCAAATCTTCACCTTCCTGTCAAGAGTGATCGCGAACTGCCAGCTTTGTCACTGCAAACCTTGAACCTCACCTTTTTCTCAAGCAATTGCCAGCTGTAAGCTCTGTTGCTGCAACCCTTCAACTTCTTCTCAAGAGTAATTGCAACAACAATAACTGCAAGTAAGTCATTTCATCCTTTCTTTGATCCAACGTCACTCATTGTCACATCTGCACTGCCATCCTTCGATCTCATGTTGCTGCCAAGCGGAAAGCTCTTTCATCTTTTCCTCTGAGATTACGTGCCTTATTTGGGCACCTCAGTTGCGTTATTGCTCGACTTCTTGCTTCTTTGTTCACCTTACATGAAGCTGTCTCACATTCTGGCATTGCCTTCTTTAGACCATTTGTATGTTCTGCAGCTTGTGTGATGCGTCACTTCCTTGTGTACTCAATTGGAGAGCCTCAGACTAACTAGCAACTTTGTTCAGATCATGGCACCTCGGCAGAAGAACGCCTCAAAGGCATCCAAGTTGAAGTCACCCAAAGGTGGTGTCCAGAAATCCAAGCAGCGTGTTCAGAACAAGAAATCTGCAGCTCGTCCTGCCAAGACTGCGTCCCGTGCTACCAAGAAGACTGCCAGCCAAGCCTCCGTGCCAGCTTCTTCCCCAATCAATGCCAGCAATGGACAAGGCAAATGGATTTGGAAGGAGCATCCGCCGACGAAGGAGCAGACTGCTGCGAATGGCCGACAAAAGGGCCGCAGCCTGGTTCAATGGAACCGCAAGTAGCCCTTCGCCCATTGTTCAGAATCACAGCAACTGACTGTGGCATCAGGACCAGACACAGCGATTACGCTGCTGCTCAACACCTTGTATCAGGCCTCCATTCAAGGTCACAAACTGTCCATGGATGCTATCGCTCACCGCACTCACTGCGGAGCGTCCGGTCAGTCACTCATTCAGCATCTTGCTCGTGAGCGTAGGAGGATCCTCAAGAGAGGCCGCATGGCCCCCCCTGTTGCTGGAACTCGCTTCGACCCAACTGTTCGAGGCGTAGTGCTTGAGCCAACACCTGACAACCCTAACGCCGAGAGAAAAATCTCTTTCCGTGAGCCCTACTACCACCAAGACTTCCCGGTTCCCGTCTCAGGCTAGGAGCCTGACGAAGACGAGGAGGGAGAAGGTGAATGGAGTGAAGAGAGTGAAGACCTTGGAAACGAAACTTCCTCTCAACCAGGTGATGTCGACGAAACTGACCTCGACGAACCCGGGTTCGAAGAGCCTGAGCTTGAAGAGCCTGAGTTCGAAGACACCGAGTTGGACAAAACTGAGTTCGACGAACTTGAGCTCGAAGATGAGGTAGGTAACAAGCATCTCTTCACTTGATTGTCGCTAACGATTGGAAGCCTCAGATGAGCCAAGGGGCCAAGGGAAAGCAGATGAACAGACCTCACTCTCACGACTACGCGATGGCCTCTCCGGAGATCGGATTCCAGGAGCAGCATCCTCAGCAGTTCTTCTGTGCGCCGCAGAACTACCAGATTCCCTGGACCCATGCCCAGTTATCTCCATCGGCGCACTCAAGTATGGCAAATCCCTCGGATGCGACCCAGCATTTTGGCTCTCAGGTCCTGGAGACGCCCCAGATGTTCAAACAAGATCCTCATCAGAACGGTCTTGGCGGGAGCTTCAACCTGCCAATGCCTTCGATGCCCAACGGCATCGGAATGAATGCCCAGAAGACTAACTATGAAGACATGGCCACCAGAATTCATGGCTTGGGTCATCAGAAGCTCGAAGCTCCATCCAGTGTTTACGAAGATTGGCCCAATGAATACGACCGCCTCTTCGGCCATCACCCAGGTGATTTGGTTTCTGACACTGCACCTTTCGCCATCAACAACCCTTCAGCCAGCTTGTTCCGAGACACCTCACCTCCTCATGGTTTGTGCTCGAACAATTTGCCTTTTGGCGATCATGACAACGGAGGAGAAGCAATGAATGACGCCACCTTCGGGCAGTGGGATCAGGAGCAGAGTATGGATTACGAGCTGGGCGTGTCCTATGGCCTTTGATTTTTGTGCTTTGTGTTTTTTGTGTGTGGCATGGATTCATGGTTTTTGTGCTTCGCCATACGGGCGATGAGCTGCGCCGAGCTGTAAGATGGGTATGGACTCGATCATACCCCAAGTTGGAGGCATAAGGTGATATGGAGGAAATGAGTGGGTCAGCTTCACCATCTGCTGATTTCTCTGCTCACAACTGGAGGCCTTTCCCTCTGCCTGTGTATCTGCTTTCTTTTTTTCTGTAATCTCGAGGCTTGGTTAGGATGGTTTTGAGTATCATCCAACGAGGCGCATGGAATAGGCTTTCTGCGAATGATCATCTGGGTTTTCTGATTTTTGATGCACCACAGGAATAGCAATGCAGTGGAACGCAAACTGCACTGGACTTGACCGTTCCTTCATTGGTCTCAATGGCATTGCAACCGGCGGCAGTGTGCTCGACCTCGAAGACCGACTTGGGACAGGCGATACTTCTGACGTGGTTACTCGTAAATCAAGTGTATTGAAAGAACCTATATACCGCGCTCATGGCAAGATATGTATAAAGAAATGCTAATTCGTGAATTATGGTTGTAAAGAGCCGAACCCAATAACATCTACGACGCCAAGCCGTCAGTGAGCATGGCGTTGATCAACTGGACGTGGCGATCCGCGGCCTCTTCGCTCCATTCGGTCTCGTAGTTGAGTCCGTAAGGCCAGAAGTGGTAGCCGCCGCACTGGATCTTGGCATCGTCGCCATCCCATGAGCGAAGGAGGGGGTTGGCCGCCGGCCAGTCGCCAGAGGCGCATCTGGATTTGAAGGTGGCCGACAGACCCACGCCGAGCGTGTGCGAGATCTCGTGGAGCGCCGTCCGCTCGGTCATGAAGTCGCGGCTGGTCCCGAAGCGGAGGGTGCCGCTCGTGTTGGCCTCGGCCGTGGGCACGCCGGGCTGGTAGTAGACAGTGATTGTTTTTTCGGCGGTTCCCAGCCTGGCGTGTCTTGCTGCGGCGGCCGTCATGGCCGCTTCGATCTTGGTGTATGCATCCAACTGGTCGTCTGTTGGGTTCGCCGCCTTATCGAGAGTCCAGTTAATGGCGGCCTGGGCGCCGGAGGCGGCAGCGACGATGGTGGTAAGGATTGAGACCTTCATGTTTTCGGCTGATGGGCGAGGACGAGAATTATTACTGGAGCGATGAGGCAGACGGTGAAAGAGATGCTCAAGGTGAAGGAGAAGATGCTTTCTGATTGTTGTGATGGAATTCGAGTATCTCCTTGGAACAGCATTCTTTCTTATACTGCGAGAGCATTATCATCCATGAGCTGCCAAGTCCCCTCAATTTAGACCTCTGACTCGACCACATATCCTGCTCCTCGAGCTCATGGTCGAAAAACCGCCATAGAGCAATTGAACTTGGTTTCACGTATATGTTTGCGGCTGAGTAGCAGTCCAGGAAGTCCCATACAATAGGTTGTCTTCATTGGTGCAATAGTTCGTGGAGTTAAAAAGACAAAGGGGTTGCATTGCTGTGCCAAGACGGCGATCTCCTTATTCTTCACTTAAGAGTTAACAGCCACAATTATGGAGTAGAACAACCACTTTAAAAAAGCACGACAAATGAATCGTAGCGGCAGCCTTGGTAAGTGACATTTGCAACTGAATCATGGTATGCACATGTTGGTAATATGCATAGTAGTAACCTCGTGGTCATGGCGTTGACTGTCGTCTGTTTGTGATGTTGAACGCGATCTCTGTACAGGAAGAACCACGGGATGGCCGATGCGATGCGATCGATGCGCGAAACCCATCCATGTCCATTTGTCGGTCAGTGTCTGTCTCCTGGGATACCATGTGCGGATGCTGAGAATGGAGACAGATGCCACTGGAAGACGGTAGAAATGTAGCTTTTAGGCGCTAGTCCCGTTTTGTCATGGCGCTCTCGAAAGGGACCTCGTTTAGCCGAAGGTCCGAGATAAATTTTTGGAGCCAGCGACGGGAAGCTTCCATCACTCTACCGCATCTCTTTACTTCATCTCCCCGAACTTCTTGGAGCGACACGTGTGATTCAACTCCTGCGACACCTACAAGCCTTGCTTCTGTATTTCTATTTCTTATCTAGATACCCTCGTAATAAGATACAAGATGCAGCGCGCACTCACTTCTCGCGCGAGAGCTTCCGTGCTCTCTGCTGCTCCTAGCAAGTTCCGCGCCGGTGCCGGTCTGGGACAGCAGCTTCGTTTTGCCCACAAGGTTAGTCGTCACGATGCATCGCAATGTCATGCCAATCAGCTCGAGCATACTGACAAAGTGTCTGCAGGAGCTCAAGTTCGGTGTCGAGGCCCGCGCCTCGCTGTTGACTGGTGCCGAGACTCTGGCCAAGGCTGTTGCGACAACACTTGGTCCCAAGGGCCGCAACGTCCTCATCGAGTCCAGCTATGGCTCCCCCAAGATCACAAAGGGTACGGCAGAAGCTCAATTGAACCATCAAGCTGGATAACATGGCTAATTGGATGCAGATGGTGTCACTGTCGCGAAGGCGATCACCCTGAAGGACAAGTTCGAGAACCTCGGAGCCAAGCTGCTCCAGGATGTCGCCTCCAAGACCAACGAGACCGCCGGTGACGGAACCACGAGCGCTACCGTTCTGGCCCGCGCCATCTTCTCCGAGACCGTCAAGAACGTTGCCGCCGGCTGCAACCCCATGGACCTGCGCCGCGGTATCCAGGCTGCCGTCGATGCCGTCGTCGAGTTCCTCCAGAAGAACAAGAGAGATATCACCACCAGCGAGGAGGTTGCCCAGGTTGCCACCATCTCTGCCAACGGTGACCAGGAGGTTGGTCGTCTGATCGCCAACGCCATGGAGAAGGTCGGCAAGGAGGGTGTCATCACCGTCAAGGAGGGCAAGACTCTGGTTGACGAGCTCGAGGTCACCGAGGGTATGCGCTTCGACCGCGGCTTCGTCTCCCCCTACTTCATCACCGACGCCAAGTCCCAGAAGGTTGAGTTCGAGAAGCCCCTGATCCTCCTCTCCGAGAAGAAGATCTCTGCCGTCCAGGACATCATTCCCGCCCTCGAGGCCTCCACCCAGATGAGACGCCCTCTGGTCATCATCGCCGAGGACATTGAGGGTGAGGCTCTCGCCGTCTGCATTCTCAACAAGCTCCGCGGCCAGCTCCAGGTTGCCGCCGTCAAGGCCCCCGGCTTCGGTGACAATCGCAAGTCCATCCTCGGCGACTTGGCTGTCCTCACCAACGCCACCGTCTTCACCGACGAGCTTGACATCAAGCTCGAGAAGGCCACCCCCGACATGCTCGGCTCCACCGGCTCCATCACCATCACCAAGGAGGACACCATCTTCCTGAACGGCGAGGGTTCCAAGGACGCCATTGCCCAGCGCTGCGAGCAGATCCGTGGTGTCATGAGCGACCCCACCACTTCCGACTATGAGAAGGAGAAGCTCCAGGAGCGTCTGGCCAAGCTCTCTGGCGGTGTCGCCGTCATCAAGGTTGGTGGCTCCTCCGAGGTTGAGGTCGGCGAGAAGAAGGACCGCTTCGTCGATGCCCTGAACGCTACCCGCGCCGCCGTTGAGGAGGGTATCCTGCCCGGTGGTGGTACCGCCCTGATCAAGGCCTCCGCCCTGGCCCTGAAGGACGTCAAGACGGCCAACTTCGACCAGCAGCTCGGTGTCACCATCGTCAAGAACGCCATCACCCGCCCCGCTCGCACCATTGTCGAGAACGCCGGTCTTGAGGGCTCCGTCATTGTTGGCAAGCTCACCGATGAGTACGCCGGCGAGTTCAACAAGGGCTTCGACTCCTCCAAGGGCGAGTACGTCGACATGATCGCCGCCGGTATCCTTGACCCCTTCAAGGTCGTCCGCACCGGTCTCGTTGACGCCAGCGGTGTCGCTTCCCTGCTCGGTACCACCGAGGTCGCCATCGTCGAGGCTCCCGAGGACAAGGCCCCTCCCATGGGTGGCATGGGCGGCATGGGCGGTATGGGCGGCATGGGTGGTATGATGTAAAAACATGATCAACGTGTCATCTTGTATTAAATCAAAAGTCAATGGGCGAGGGGGCATTGGGCGTCGGTGTTACTATTTAAAAAGGAGGATGTATAACTGCTGCCACTTGTACTAATCTCCCCTCTTCCCCCCCCTAAAAAGCAGCACTTTCCCCGAGGGGAACTGAGAGCTCTGTATTGTACAATAGCACTAGCAAGTTATGTAAGATGAAAGAAAGTCAAAAGAAGTAAAAGAGCAAGACAACAAGAGACCAAGACCTGGATGCGCAGTGATGTCGTTAACATTGACACTGGTATTTGACAACGGTGAGTGAGACTGTTAGCATCTCTAAGTAATAGCTTAAATGATTAGCCCGTCCGCTCTCGCCCTACTGTCAACTAAAGAGTCCCTGGTTTCATGTGGAAAAGTACCACGTACTGTAAGATAGGTAGGCAGCCGTGAAAAGCACGCCGCGTAACACACATATAGGCAACCATTGTGAGAGATGTCATGATGTTTTCTTATTCCTGCCCGATAACTGCACTCGCCAGCACATTGGGCCTGGGCTGCCCAGAGAGCAAAGGTCCCAAGCTTAGAGGCCTACCCTGTTGTATTGATTGACTGCCTGCCCGGGGTCGGGGTGGGATTCGTCAACCTGCTGCTGCTGCTGACGCACTTGCTTCTGGGTCACGTGCGCAAATCTCACCTGGACAACAACCCCACCATGCGGGTGTTTTTCTCGCCCGCTTTCCCCTCCACGGTGACCCAACTCTTCCGCTCCTGTCCAAGATACCTACCTCTCCAACCGACGCAAGCTGTTACCTCTTTCTGCCGCCACCCTACCCAGTGCAGCAGACTCTCGGCTGAACCACTCCATCTTCAAAGTAGGCACCCGTTTTTTCCCCTCCTCTCCTCTGCATCGCCAGACATTCTTATTACTACCTTTGCAATTCCCCTCCCCTAAGCTTTCCTGTTGCTAATCTACTCTGTGTCTCTCAGCCCACTTTCCCGCCTCTTCTAGCCACACCCCCGCCATAAACCAGCATCATGGTGAGTACTAATGCTTCCAAGGATCAGCTTGTCTACCAAAACGCCATGCTAATCTCAATCGCAGTCTCAATCCGGGTTCGTTCTCCCCCTTCTTCCACCGAGCCTTAACTGCCCGCGCCGCATTTGATGAGCGAAGCTCTACCGCTTGTCCGATGACGATCCTGGCAGAGCAGGACAAGCTGGCTCCATATGCCTCAGCGACGCAGCGCATGCTAACCCGATCTTCCCCACCAGAGCGACCGTGTCCCAGGACTGCATAACGGCCTACAACGAGCTTAAGCTGTCCAAGAAGTACAAGTACATCATTTACAAGCTCTCGGACGACAACAAGGAGATCGTCGTCGAGGAGGCTTCGGCCGATAAGGACTATGACAACTTCCGCGAGAAGCTGATCAACGCCACCACCAAGTCCAAGAGCGTACGTGATTCTGCCTTCGATGGCAATGCAGCGCCTCCAAGTACTCTGCTAACATCGCACCAGGGCGCCATCGGCAAGGGTCCCCGTTACGCCGTTTACGACTTCGAGTACAGCCTTGCCTCTGGCGAGGGTGAGCGGTACGCTGCCCCGCATTCGCCCGACTTGGAATCTGCAGCTAACCCCTGGACAGCAACAAGATCACCTTCCTCGCTTGGTCCCCCGATGATGCTGGTGTCATGGTCAGTACTTGTCGCCCATCAAAAAAATAAATTGCACTCGTCGCTGACAACTGCCCAGGCCAAGATGGTCTACGCTTCCTCCAAGGAGGCCCTCAAGCGCTCGCTTACCGGCATTGCGACCGAGCTCCAGGCCAACGACGCCGATGACATCGAGTACGACTCCATCCTCAAGACTGTCAGCAAGGGCTTGGCCGGTTAAATGCCTCGTTCCTCGCGCACCATACCATTCCTTACGCGGCGAGACGGAGCATATACTTTGGCGGCTGCAGTCTTGCGGGACGATTGACGACGATCATGGAGAGTTTACGATGAATATGGAGGACCACTTTCTCCCCCCTCTGCCGATTACCGGGACCGAGACCTTTTTTCCCACTCCGAGCTTCTTTTGGGGCGTGACCAGTAAATTTCCAGATTTGAACTGCCCGCCTGGTTATACCAACCCAGTGCCATAGGAAAACATCTCACGCCGGAATGCAGAGCATTCTTGTTGTTACTGCTTGACGACAAAAAATCACTTCTTTATTAGACCATTATCTATGCTTCGAGTCCTGTTCTCAGTGATGAATCACCACCTCATGACTTCTTCTGTGCCTGCCAGGTCGAGCGCCACTGCGCCGACAGCTCCTCCGCCTTTTGCTCGTGCTTGAGCCTCTGCATCAAGAAGCCCTTCAGATCACTCCAGAACTCCGGCGTATCCAGTGCGGCCTCGCCAATGTCTTCCTGCTGACCAGCGCCGACCCCGACGGGAGCAGGCTCGGGCTTGACCGCCGCAGCTCCACCAATGACCATAACAGAGAACTCGAGCGACGACTGGTCGTCCGTAAGCAAGTCCTTCAACACCTTGCTGTCCGGCACGGGCTTCTTGTTGTACAGCAGCTTCATCTTGTCCACGGGTATCCGCGACTGCGTCTCGACCGCCGTCTTGATGTCGAGAATCGAGGTGTTCAGGCTCTGGGAGGACAGCTCGATGTCCAGGGGAGGGTTGCGCAGGGACTTGAGGACGACGTTGATGCTGCGCTCCTGGCCCGGCGCGAGGCTCGTCGGCTTGCTCATGGGCTTGGGCATCTTGGGCAGGATGTACTCCATGACGTTAGCTGGGATACGAAGTGCGCGGGGTCGGGCGTCACCTACGGGAGGGCGAGCGGGGAAGTTCTTGGGGTCTTCCACATGGTCGGCCGACAGCTTGGCCGGGCGCGACTCCAAGGTCGCCAGGAACTGTCTCGCGAAGACGACTTCAGCCATGTTTGCGGTTCGCAGGTGGCTAGCTGTTGGTGAGGGCTGCAAGGTCGATTTGTTCGCGTCGATGGGTGGACTTCGGGGGCCACTATAGGTTGTGTGTGTGATGATGAGGTAAGTAGAAGTAACGGGAAAGGTTCAATACAAGATAACCGACTTGAAATGCGACGTTGGAGATGGCTTCGTCCGGTGTCTGGTCTGCTGCTTGCTCAGTAGAGTTACGCACGGGAGGGATGGCGGGGTGGAGAGCGAGCTGTGGTGTGGGGCTGGAGCACGTCGGTCGGTCGGTCTGGGCGGCGTGGCTTTATCGGCTGCTATTCCAATCTAATCGGGCCTGGTCAGTGCGCGATAGGAAAAAGTTTCGGTGGGGGGAACCGCTCTAATCCAAGTGAACTTTTTTTTTTCCTTTGGCAGTGTAGCGGCGACCGACCTTACCAGCCGGTACCGTGCATCGCCTTTTTTTGCATTCTTCTACAATACCCCCATTTCCCTCCCCCAATTTCATATACCCAAAGTCTCGACACGCGATTGATCGGTCAAAATGGGTGTCGGAAACCGTATGAAGAAGCAGGGTCCTCCTGAACCCCTGTCGGAAGCGCATTTCGCAAAATTGAAGCGCAAGGCCGGTCTGCCAGCCGATCCTGTCGAGCCTGTCGAGATCAAGAGGAGGAGAACACACAAGAAGGACGCCCCGAAGCCCAACAGCGCCGCCGCGAAGAAGAGGGATGCGAAGAAGAGCAAGGCGCCCGCGCCCAAGGCGAACGGCAGAGGAAAGAAGGCCCAGCCCGTCGAGGACGAGGACGAAGACATGTCAGACGATGACGACCTTGGCGATTTCAAGGACGCAGCCTCTGATATGAGCGACGACGAGGATGTCGACGAGTTCTCCGATCTGGAGAACGCACCGGCGGGTCTGGGCGACGACTTCCTGGACTCGGACAACGACTCAGTCTTCGACTCGGACCAGGAGCAGGGCGGCGGCGGCGGCAAGCACATGTTCTCGGAGGACGAAGACGAGTCGGACGGCGAGGAGAAGCTCACAAAGGCCAACATCGAGGGTGTCGCACGGAGGCTCGACATGAAGATCGCAGCGGAGGACGCCGAGGCGCAGGCCGAGCTCGAGGAGATGGGTATCCAGACCAACATCGAGGGCGACAAGCCGCACGTCTTTGACGACGACGACGACGAGCTCGCCGCCAAGACGAAGACGCTGCTCGCGCCCGACCTGCAGCTCCTGAGAACGAGAATCACGGAAAACATCAGAGTGCTCGACGATTTCGCCAACCTCCACGAGGAGGGCCGCTCGCGCGTCGAGTACGTCTCCCAGCTCATCAAGGATATCTGCGCCTACTACGGATACTCCGAGTACCTCGCCGAGAAGCTCTTCAACCTGTTCTCCCCCCGCGAGGCGTTCGCCTTCTTCGAGGCCAACGAGTCGGCCCGCCCCGTCGTCATCAGGACGAACACCCTCCGCACCCACCGCCGCGACCTCGCCCAGGCACTCATCTCGCGCGGCGTCACCCTCGAGCCCGTCGGCAAGTGGTCCAAGGTCGGCCTGCAGATCTTCGAGAGCAACGTGCCCCTCGGTGCGACGCCCGAGTACCTCGCCGGCTACTACATCCTCCAAGCCGCGTCCTCGTTCCTGCCCGTCATGGCCCTCGAGCCGCAAGAGAACGAGCGCGTGCTGGATATGGCCGCCGCCCCCGGTGGAAAGACCACGCACATGGCCGCCATGATGAAGAACACGGGCGTCATCGTCGCCAACGATCCCAGCAAGCAGCGTGCCAAGGGTCTCATCGGTAACATCCACCGCCTCGGCGCCCGCAACGTCGTCGTCTCCAACTACGACGCCCGCGAGTTCCCCAAGCCCATGGGCGGCTTCGACCGCGTGCTTCTCGACGCGCCCTGCTCGGGTACCGGCGTCATCGCCAAGGACGCCAGCGTCAAGACGAACAAGACGGAGAGGGACTTCATGCTGCTGCCGCACATGCAGAAGCAGCTGATCCTGGCCGCCATCGACTCGGTCAACCACCACAGCAAGACGGGCGGTTACATCGTCTACTCTACATGTTCCGTCACCGTCGAGGAGAAGTAAATTTGGGCCCTTTCCGAAAAGAGTATACGTGAACCAGTTGCTAACAATTCCTTCAGCGAGGCCGTCGTCCAGTACGCCCTCTCCCGCCGTCCTAATGTGAGGCTCGTCGACACCAACCTCCCCTTCGGTCGCGAGGGCTTCACCTCCTACATGGGCAAGAAGTTCGACCCCTCCCTGAAGCTCACCCGCCGCTACTACCCACACACCTACAACGTCGACGGCTTCTTCGTCGCCAAGTTCCAAAAGTTCGGCCCCACGCCCGCAAAGGCCGAGAAGGCGGACCGCTCCGCGTCCGGCTCCGCCGTCGGCGAGGTCGTCGACAAGGCCCCCATCACCGACGACGAGGACAACAGCGCCGCGGCCGGCCGGGACGACAACTTTGGCGGCTTCGACGAGGACGAGGACGAGGAGTACATCGACAAGGCCAAGCGCAACGCCATGCGCAGGCGCGGCCTCGACCCCAACGCCCTCAAGGCCAAGGCCAAGAGGGAGGCCGACGCCAAGAAGGACGGCGGCGGCAAGTCCGACAAGTCCGACAAGTCAGGGTCCGAGGCCGAGGCTGAGAAGCCCGCCGAGAAGACGCCCGAGAAGAAGGACAAGAGCAAGGAGAAGGCCGCCGCCGCCGACAAGGAGCGCAAGGCCGAGAGGAATACCGCGCAGAAGAAGGTGACCTCCACTGCCGCGACGCCGGAGAAGAGCCCCAAGAGCAAGAGCCCCAAGCAGAAGAAGGATAAGAAGGCCGCGAAATAAAAATAACAAAAGGAGTCCAAGTGTCGTCCCCCGCGGGGATTGGAGGGCGAATGTGGGGAGGGAAGCTAAAAATAAAAATAAAAAAGGTCATAAAATAGAGAGAAGGGGAGGGGATTTCTCGGTGTCATCTCGTGCGCAGTAGACCAAAAGAAGCATCATCGTGTTTTGGGGTCGATCGAGGTCGAAACGGAGCGCACCTCGTTTCTGTCGTCGTTTGCATTATAATTACCTATTACTAGGGAGTCGGAGCTCAAAAAACAGGGATTTCGGAATTTGAAAAAGAGAGAGAGAGAAATGCATGCGACGTTGATCAAGTGCCGTTCCCGCCTCGTAGTCGTCATTCGAAGAGAAAAAAGTCGATCTTGATGTCCGACTTAATGCTTACTGAATAACACCCTTCACGTCCGTAAATGTCAAAGTGGCGGCCCAGCCAGCTGGTCAGTAGAGAGAATCGAAAATAAGAAGATTGGGTTATTGCTAATCCAACGAGGCGAAGCCAAGAAAAATAAAACTTGGGTCTAGAAGTAGAGTTTTTAATGAAGGCGTCAATCTTCATTAGACATGGACGCGCGCGACCCTTGACCACCTCAATGACCAAGGGAAACGGTTCACACACCCAACCCTCCTCGTCCCCTTGCTCAAAAAAAGCCAACCACAAAAGCATAAAGATAAAAAGCGGTGTACAGAAAACAAGACGTAAAAGCATGCGTTTCCCCCAAATTCATCATGACCCTCCAATCCAGCTTGGTTATGGATGGTATCGAATCGGGTCTCTCTTCCCATATCATCTCCTTGTTCGTCATAAAGGCCGGCCTTCCTATATCCCCGGCCGGACCTCTTTTCGTCATAAAGCCGTATGTCATGAATCCTATTCACAACTTTTGTGTGTCGGAGTATGTTGTACACAGAGAGGTATCCAGAAAGTCGTCACTAGACCCGTCGTAAATGTATTTGGTTGTTCGTCGTAATTCTTCTTCCAAAACGCCTCCGTCATGAGCCGCCCTGAGGTTCGTCCATGGACGCCAGGGGTATTAAATAATAATGTAAAGAGGAAAAGAGAGCATAAAATGCCGCCCGAAGTGAAGCGCTGTTCGTGAGAGAGGAGGTTTACTGGGCAGCCCTTTGGTGGAGCAGAATGTCTCGGATGGCCCAACGCGAAGCATCGCGGTCGAGGTCGCCGACGCCGAGCCATTTTTCGCACTTCTTTCTCCACCTGTCTTCTTCTTCACGCTGCCGTCGTACGAACTCGGGCCCGACGTCGAATTCTTCGCCGACGAGCCATTCGTCCTTGACTTCGCTGACGCGACCCGGCTCCTTGGGGTCGCCAGAGTTGTCGTCGAGATCCGGAATGTCTTTGAAGACATCCTCGTCGTCGTCCAAAGCGTTGAAGCCGTCCATCGGATCGGATATCTCGGACTTGGGATTCGTCTGCGGGCCCAGCTTGAGCCAGCACATATTCTGCGGGTCAAAGACCATGCCTCCAACGACCTGCACACCTTTTGTATGGCTTATGTTTGTAATCAGGGCCGGCCGAGGTGTGGTAACTTCTTTGTCGCGCACCATGTGAGGTGGTACAGATGCTGTCGATGGGGACGATGCGGGTATGTCGAACGCGTTCAAGACATTTTCGTTGCCCTCCCAACGGTACGTGTCGGGGTTGTAAAACATGCCTTGAAGATCTGCAGGCAAGTTAGTATTGTGATGTGCAGAGAAAAAAAGTGGTTGCACTTACGTTGCGGAGTCTTGTCCTTGTTCATGTTCGATATAAGATGAGGCTTCAATTGGGGAGGGTTCCTCTTCTTTTTCGACCGGACAGAAGCCTGTGGCAGCCCGGGGTTGAAATTGTTCCTGGACGACAGCTGGGAGACACGCGACGAGGTGAAAGGCGCTGGTGGGCCTGATGGAGTCCGTTGAGCAAGCGAGGTCTCCCGGGCAATTCGGCTAGCCTGGGTATCACGAGCGAAATGGGGCGTGTAATCAGTTTTCGCAGGGGAGTGAGGTGCCGGGGAGGGCGTGGTGGTCCGATCGGGAAGCACATTTTGGTACAGCTTATTGCGCAACGGCGCCTTCAAGGGTTGCCGGACGAATTTTGCCTCTGATTGCGCAGACGTGGGCAGATCATCGAATCCGTCTAGCTCGTGCCCGTCACCGAAATTCCGAGTTCGGTGTGGTTTGGTGAGCGTGCGGAAAGACAAGCCGTCGTGAGTGATGTGGTCCGAGTGTCGGTTGAGTCTCTTCGGGCTTGGCGAGCGCATCGTCGACCTCGAAAAGGCCCTGGACGTCGGCCGTAGGTCGAGGGAGTTCTCGGAATCATGGCGTCGGAAGGTGCGAGAAGTTTTTGCGGTCACGTGCTGCGACTGGGATTGTGAGGCCCCAGCAGGGAGGAAGGGTCGTCGTTGCTGGGCAGCATGGCTTTCCACAGCGGGTCGAGACCTCTCGGTTGGTGTTTTCGGTCGCATCGCCGACGCCGGACGATTAGGGTCTGTCCTGGACGGCGGTCGGTCGAAGCGGGATGAGATGGGTTTGGCAGGAGAATGAGACGCCTTCATCGCAGGCAGAGATCGCTTAAACCTCAGCAATTGCGAGCTCGTGGTTGTGGGCTCATTCCGCAGCGACGTGGTTGAAGTCCTAGCGCCAAGCTCCCTCCTCCGTGGCGTTGAGGGAAGCAAAGATCCAGGAGATGGTGTCGTGGGCGTTGGCATGCTGTGGATGCTCGTAACTGAGGACTGCGATGTGTGGCCCATGCGAGACTGAGACCTTCGCGAGCGAGCGAAGATGGGGCCACCACTCTCAGACACAGGCTCCAACGCAGAGAGAGCGCGCTCGTGACGCTCATGGCTGGGCCGCGGCAGTCGTGATGGTGTGGTTTTGGTGGTGAAGGTCAGGGAGATAGCCGTCTTAGGCCGCTGCGGGCTCGACGGTCGGTTTGCATTGACACGAATGTTACGGTGAAGGGTGAGCTTGCCGGAACTGAAGACATCACCGTCGCCGACATCAAGACCATCGAACATATCCTCAGGCTCGGGTTCGTTCCGTGGCTGAGGAGTCTTCAGGTTGGGTGGCTCTTCCTCCACAGGACGCACGGGAGAACGACTGAGCTTTCTCCGGCTCAGTCTCTCCTCGAAGTTGACCGGCCCGCTCGGGAGCACGAGGCCATCGAACGTCTCATCCTCGCTTTCGATAGTAAACGAGCTCGACACACTGGGGCTCATGGCCGAGACGGAGGAGCTTCTAGTAGACTGGGCGTCTCTACGAGTGCCTCCGAACCGAGTTCCAAGGCTGCCCTCGCCCCAGTCCAAGTCTTCTGCATGTACCAAGGGCGTCTTTGGGATGTCTTTCCGAGTTGAGAGCTTCAGTTTCCCGTCCGACGGGAGTTCGAAATCAGTTTCAAAGTCATCGTCCAACGCATTGTCGTTCTTCTGAGGCGTCGGAGGGGTAATGAGTGAAATGTGCCTTGGTTGGCGAGTCTTGGATACTTTGATGGTTTCGGAACCGTCGCCGAAGAGGTCGTCATCATCGTCGTTGTCACGGAACTTCTCCAAGTTGATTGCTCCGGTCAACGTGCTTCTCCTTGATTCAGTCGACTCTCTCCGGTCCAGCAGCGACACGGCCAGAGGAGTCTTCGTGAGCTTGGTAGGGCTCGTCTGGCTCGAGCCACCACTGACCTGCCTAAGCATATCAGGGAACTTGGAGCCGTCCTGGGGTTTGATGCGGAGGCCCTGGGTCGAATCTGGGAGTACCAGATCGTCCTCCCAGTCGTCTTGCATGATCTTCTTGATCTTCCTTCCGCCTAGTCGTTTAATAGTGCCACCCATGAGAGCGGAAGAGGGTACATTCTTGGGTATCGGAATGCCGGCTTGCGTGGCAGCGGCGATAGCGTCCAGGGTTGACTTCTCGTCGTCGCCCGGGACGTGCACGTGCGTCTCTTCGTCCAATACGGATTCAAGATCGGAACGGAGGGAAACATGTGAAGACGCAGAGTCACGTCGTGTGGAAGCAGCAAGGTTTGTAGCGGTGGAGGCGGTGCGAAAGGTCAAATCGTCCGTGTCGATCTGGAAGTCGTCATCGTCCCAGTCCTCGATATCGGGTTCGGCCACGGGCTGGCGTGGCTTGAGGCGTAAGGGTTCCATGTTTTCGGCGTGTTTCTTTGTTTGGGGGAGCGCAGAATTGAATTGGGTCCAGGAAGGTCGTGGTCGTATCCCAACAGACTTCCCGGTAGCGCTGTTCTGCTTGTCAATGTTGCAAGATCATATCGTCAACAATAACAGCAGCGTCGGCCGGGCATGTCCTTTCAATGGTTGATAACGGTCGTCGCAAGCGAAGGGTTGGGTTCTTGGTGGAGATGGCGGTGATTCGGGTGTAAGCTGGTTGCAAAGGGAGCAAAAATGGTTTGGGGTTGCGTGGTAGGGCGTAGAAATGGCGGCGTCTGGTTTGTTTTGAGCCGGGTTTGGTATCGTCGTTTTCGGGAATGTGCGTAGTGTACGGAGTAGTAGTGTCTGTCTATGGGCTAGGTACTGGTAGGATGAACTGCGAGTGATGCAAACGGACGGGTGCAGAGCAAGCAAGTGGAGGCTGTCCAAGAGGTTCGTGGTAAGGGGCGATGCGATTCGCAACAGGGTTCAAGATGTCGAGCGTGACGTTTGTCGAACCAGAATAGGAAGAGAACAGGGCAGTCGTGTGAGGTCGGGGGTGGAAGAATTGGGATTGGGATTTGCGAGGATTGACGGCCTTGTTGGATGAGTGATGAAGCAAAAATGGCTGGGAAGCCGGGGTCGATGGTTCGGGTCTGGCAAACAAAGCGAGGTGGTAGGCTGGCGGGATGGTGGGCTGGGTCCAGCAACAGCGGTGCGTGGTGCCGCAGGAGGAGGAGAGCGTGGCTGGTATACGTGGGTGTAGGTATCCGTAGGTATTGCGCGCATGTGTGGGCAGCCCACCGGGCTACGTATGTGATCCCCGTATTCGTGCGTGCGTGCGTGCGACGCATCTATTTTGAGCACGATTTGAGTTCTTGTCACTTTGGGTTTTGCCGGTGCAATACGAGTCGGTATATCCGTAGTTTACCATCATCTGCTCTGGTGAACTTGTTTTTCCTCCTCCTATTGTTTACTTGAAATGATTGCCCTGGTAATTAATTGCTCCGGGGTGAGATGAGGGGAGACTGGAGCAGCAGAACTAAGTTCCACTCCGGCTTCTTTTTCTGGGTCGACTGGGCCCGGCACCGGCACTGAGGGCGAACAGCTGAGCGAAAAAGAACAGGTGTGGGAATGGACGTGCTGGGGCCTGGAGGGGGATAGCGGTTTCCAGGGCTCCAGGGCTCCAGGCTCCTCCTTGCGCCTACCCTATCTGGTGAATCACGAATTTTTTCCCAGGCGAGCCACGTGATTCGGCGGGGGATGGTTGTCGGGTGGGTTGATTGGATAACAAGGGATTGGATGCGGGGATGGTTGCACCTGCACGGTTCCAACGTGTTCGAGACGCGACCGTCGCCTGCATCCACACACACACACACTCTCTCTCTCTCTCGCTCTCTTTTCTTCCCTCGTCTTGTCTTCCGGTGCTTTGGCCAAAGCTAGCTCGGATGACAGCCGCAAGTCCGCATCTCAGGGAGAACCTAAACGAGGTCGCCAGCCTTCCGCTGCACTTCAGCAATTGGCTGGCTGGCTGGCTGGCTGGCTTCAGCAATAGCACCTGCGAAAAAGAGGCTATCGAATCTTTGATCTTCAGGGCGAACGGTCCTAAAAAATACTAGTAGCCCTTCCCAGTGACCCCTTCAAACCAATAGCCTGAAAGCCGTCTCGTCTCCATAGCTCCTTGTTTGTTTATTGACAGCCTTGACAATAAAACAACATGAATCGCTGACGACGTTCCCGTTCTCCGTGCCCTCCGACTGTGACCTAACCTTGCCGTCACGAATGTCTAAACATTCAAGGGTATGTGCCTGAGGCTGTCGCTCAGACCCTTTCCTCTCCGTTGCCCGCCAGCCTACTCCGTGCCTTCCTACTTACTGCCTGTACGTAGGTACCTTAGTATGTACCTACCTACCTGTGCTGCCTGCCCTGCCTGCCTGTTTGAGCACGGTAGCTGCCTAGTTCCTGACCCCAGGACCCCTCGACGACCCTCATGGCTCAGATAGATGGCTTCATCTCATTACCCTGTACTTAATGTCAACAAACTGCCAACTACGGAACGGATGCTCTGTCCAAGTCTCACTTTTCCTGTTGTCTCACGAGAATCCTACCCAACCAAAACGCACCCTCAAACCAAGGTGTTAGTTTTTTGGATTCCAGCCCTCCCAAACGAATCTGCTCGTCCTTGAAACCCGCAACACCTTGGCCCCGCCTGACGCTCTCGGACTCGACTCTCCGAAATACAAGCACTATTGACATTGACGACATTGACACTGGAACGGCAACTCATCTTGGGGCATGCACGGGGGCAAATTATCACACCTCTAGCTCATCATGACTCCGGCACACATCCTCCGGTTTCCCCGATCAGATAGCCAAGGTGGCTTCGTCGTCATCCAAGCTACGCCTATACGGTCCAAGGCATTGGATGTCAAGTTGGTTGGAACTGATGGCGTGGAGCCATATGCCGTTTCCTGTGAGTCGAATGCTCGTCATCCTATTCCTGGCCGGAGATCATCGCGGCCCGGGCGAGTGGGTCTTGTCCGATGTTGTTTCATGAGTCGAACTCATGCATCCTCGAAACGGAACCTGGGGAGGCTAACAGAAGGTTTCCCCTTGCAGTGAGTCAAGAACGAGCCGCTGCACTTCGAGTCAAGAACAGCCCCTGCACAGACGACGAATGGATCTCCATTCTGACCGCCGTGTTGCAACAAGAACCGGCCAGCGACATCGAGGTGCTCGCCGATGTCGAAAATGAAGCAGTCCTCAGTTTGACTGTCCGGAGAAAGGGAAAGGAGTTTACCGTAAGTGATGATTTGCTTAACCCTCTTCCCAGCCCAGCTTTCAGGGTGGTCGGTCTGATGGCTGGCCTCTAGCAACGTCTCGGCGCCATCGAGTTGAGCCACAGCCCGCATGAGCTGATTGAGCTATTCGACTGGTGTGCTATGTCGGCGCAGATGGCCAATGAGGCCAAGGGAGCTTTAGCTTCTGCAACCGCAAAAGCGAACCGGCTTGAAGAATCTGTGCATGAGCTCAAAGCACAGCTCGACGGCCTACTCGCGGCCAAGGAGGCCGACGAGTCGGAACTGCTAGAGAAGTTCCGCGACCTATTAAATGAGAAGAAGGTCAAGATCAGACAGCAGCAGAAACTTTTGGCGGCTGCATCTGTCGAGCCCGACAAGCTAGCGCAGGTACAGAGCTCCCAGGCCGCAGGAAAAGGCCATGCCGCAACCGAGTCTAGGCCGGCCAAGAGGAAGACCGCCCCCGCCCCCATCAATGAGGATAGCTCCTCCGATGAGGGTTTCGCGAAGATGGACGTGGAGTCAGCTCCCGAGGATTCAGAACAGCAGCGCGACACGACCGAAGACGAGGATGAGACGGCTAGTGAAGACGATGACGATGACCAGCCAGCAGCGCCGTCGTCTAAAAAGCAGCATGAGTCTGTGGAAACTTCGCAGCCCAAGGGGCAGGCCACCGCCGCTCAAAAGGAAGCACCTCCAGTGAAGAGAGAGCTTCCTTTTGCCAAGAAGAAGGCCGCCCCAAAAGCACCACCTCCGCCCACTGAAAGCGAGACAGAATCCGACGATGAGCTCTGATATGGGTTGGAGACGAAAGTCAACGGAGTCGACATGAATGCTTGTGTTGTCATGTTTGGTTCCTTCCTCGTGCCATCATATCTGATGCCGCTAGAGACAATGACACACTTGGCAGTTTCTCATTAATCCTCTCGACTAATTGCTACATAGACAACCATTGCACGCTATGATCCGAGATGCTAGGGCGGTTCCCATTGATTGGCCCACTTAGCTCTTGTCATCAGCGTCGAACCGGTTCTTCCAAAATCCGCGAACATGTTTGGTTTCACCGGCCTTGGCGATCTCGCTCACCTCCCGAGGCGTGAGCTTGATGGCAGGGAGATGACTCAGATAGCTCTGCAGCCTGTCTTCCTTGGAGGAGGTCGTGATGGTGACCAGGCCCTGGTCGATGCACCATCGGAGTCCAATGACGGAATCGCTTACGCCGTACTTCTTGGACAGGTTGGCGAAGATGGTCCTGACGGGAGAATCGACGTCCGAGGTAATGGGGGTCAAGGGAGCATACGCCGCCACTGCAATCTTGTGCTTGCGGTGGAACTCTAGCAGGTTGCCGTGCTGCAGGTGAGGATGGAACTCGATCTGGTTGATGGCCGGAGGGATCTTGGCCGTCTTCAAGATGGCCTCAAGGTGGGACTGGAGGTAGTTGCTGACTCCGATGGACTTGGCCCGGCCGGACTCCTTGATGGCCTCCAGGTCTGCCCACTTCTGCTGCAGCTCCTCGTCCGACTCGGCGAAGAAGGGACCATGGATGAGATAGAGATCCACATAATCAAGACCAAGTTTCTCCAAAGACGCTGCAAAGGCCTCTTCGGTGTTCTGCTTCTTGGTTCCGCTACTCTTGGTCGTCACGAAGAGCTTCTCGCGTGGTACACCGGCCTTCTTGATGGCTGCGCCGAGCTCCTCCTCATTTCCATAAACTGACTTCCGTTAGAGTGACTTCTCATTGGATGTCTCTGCCACTGCCTGGACATACCTTCCGCGCCATCGAGGTGACGGTATCCGAGTTTGATGGCCTGAACCGTGTTGTCCACAATCTTCTCATCAAAGCCCGTGCCGCCCCTTTTGTAATTGGCTGTCCCTAGGCCATATCCGAGCTACTGATATGTCAGCACTAGAGGTCGTTGGAGCGAGCTAGCCATGGTCCGCCCAGGCTCCAGGAGCAAATAAGTGCTGACACTCGTTACCGCGCAGCAGGGTCATCATTGTGGAGGCGGACTCATCACTGGGAGCGGCAACTCACCATTGGGATCTTGTTGCCATCGTTAAGCGTGAGCCAGGGGATGTAGTCCATCTGCTTGGGCGGGGTTCCCGAAGCATCGGGCGCGAACGTGGACAGAATCGAGTTCATGTTGCGATTTCGAGGGGTGATCGAAGAGGGGTAGTTGCTGCACCGAGCCTTGAGACCAAGCTCAAAAAAATATGCAGCGATGTGTACGAAGGGCGTTGGGATTGATTCAAGTAACGACGATTAGAAAATGGGCCAAGGGGTTTGGATTTCTAATCTGATGGATCTATGTTTTTGAGTTGTAGATGGAGCTTGGGGGCAACCGGGCTTCCAAAAACCATGGGACGACAACGACACACCGAACGCATCATGCTTTCTGTGCCCTCTCCACGTTTCGATGACATACGGTACGAGACCACTCCCCGCCGCACCGGCCAGGAAGAGCCGAGACGAGCAATTGACATCATCAGAAGAGCAGTGCCTGATCCGAGGCGAGAGCTTCGTAAGGTCCAGTCACACGAAGCAAACATGGCGCACTGGGGGACGGTGGGCTGGTCTGGCACGCTGGGGACCCCCCCACTTGCCCCAATGGGATCTTGCCAGGGAGTGCTGGTTTGCAGTGACGCCAATCGTGACGACAGCGTTGGGGGCTGTTGCGTGAGAGCGGGATGCAACTTTCTTTTTTGCTCAGACACACGGGCCCTGTGCTCTCGCTCAAGCTTTTAGGGGACAAACCTTGAGACCCCTAAAAAGGGCATTGACAGAGGGAAAAGAGTCGAAAGTACGGGGTGCTTATGAATCGAATCGGAATATTCGGCATCTCAAATGATTCCGGGATCGGAAGACCCGTTGCTATGCACCAGCGACCCCGTCGACGTGGTCGCCGAGGTTCTATCCAGGTGCGCATCACCAGCGGCTTAGGTCAGCATGGATGGCGAATTGCTTAAAGTCCGTTGCCACTGTCTCTCGCATCGCCGAACGGGCGACCTAGTCGGCTGGCGCCATCGTCATTAGCAAATACCCCTCCTCCCAAACGGAATTTTGTTCGGATCTTTTATTCTATTTTTTATGCTGTACATCTGGAATCTGCGATACCCCTGTTTCGTTCTTCTTCTTCTTTGCCACAAGCGAGCTGTTTCTTACCACTCGCACCACACGCTCCATTGACGTCCCACGAACTGCGTATATGCTCTCACGACTGCTCTCCCGCCGAGCCGTCCCCAGAGCTTTCAGACTGCCCACCATGGCCGCCCAACTCTCCAACGGGGCGCCCGTCTCGACAGCCCCCAAGCCCGCGCCCGCCTGGCCCGGCGTCCCGATAGCAGAGCTCCCCAAGACGTGGACTTACACCTCCTCCCTCCCGCCCGACCCCCTCTTCCCGACCCCGGCCGACTCCCACAAGACCCCGCGCGACCAGATCGCCCCGCGCGGCGTCCGCAACGCCGCCTTCACATGGGTTCGCCCCGAGACCGCCGAGGATCCCGAACTCCTCGCCGTCAGCCCCGCCGCGATGCGCGACATCGGGATCAAGGAAGGCGACGAAGAGACGGAGGAATTCCGCCAGACCGTCGCGGGAAACAGGCTACACGGATGGGATGAGGAGAAGCTTGAGGGCGGGTACCCGTGGGCGCAGTGCTACGGCGGGTTCCAGTTCGGCCAGTGGGCCGGCCAGCTCGGCGACGGCCGCGCCATCTCGCTGTTCGAGACGACGAACCCCGAGTCCAAGGTGCGCTACGAGCTGCAGCTCAAGGGCGCCGGCATCACTCCGTACTCGCGGTTCGCAGACGGCAAGGCCGTGCTGCGGTCGAGCATCCGCGAGTTCGTCGTTTCCGAGGCGCTCCACGCGCTGGGCATCCCCAGCACGCGCGCCTTGGCCCTGACACTCCTGCCAAAGTCCAGGGTCGTGCGCGAGACCGTCGAGCCCGGCGCCATCGTGCTGCGCTTCGCCCAGTCGTGGATCCGTCTCGGGAACTTCGACCTCCCCCGCGCGAGGGGCGACCGCGCCATGATCCGTACCCTGGCGACGTACGTGGCCGAGGACGTCTTCGGCGGCTGGGAGACCCTCCCCGCCCGCCTCGCGGACCCGGACAAGCCGGCCGAGTGCCTCGAGCCCTCCCGCGGCGTGCCCGCGACGGAGGTCCAGGGCCCCGAGGACTCGGCCGAGAACCGCTTCACCCGGCTCTTCCGCGAGGTCGCCCGCCGCAACGCCCTGACGGTTGCCAAGTGGCAGGCCTACGGCTTCATGAACGGCGTGCTCAACACGGACAACACCTCGGTCGCGGGCCTGAGCATCGACTTCGGCCCCTTCGCCTTCATGGACAACTTCGACCCGGCCTACACCCCGAACCACGACGACCACCTCCTGCGGTACAGCTACCGCAACCAGCCGACCATCATCTGGTGGAACCTGGTGCGCTTCGGCGAGGCGCTGGGCGAGCTGATCGGCGCCGGCGCCGGCGTGGACGAGGACGCCTTCGTCAACAACGGCGTCGAGGAGAGCCAGGCCGACGCCCTCGTGGCCCGCGCCGAGAAGCTCATCATGCAGGTCGGCGAGGAGTACAAGGCCCTCTTCATGGCCGAGTACAAGCGCCTCATGGCGCGGCGCCTGGGGCTCAAGAGCTTCAAGGAGAGCGACTTTGACGAGCTGTTCAGCAACCTGCTGGACACGATGGAGTCGCACGAGCTCGACTTCAACCACTTCTTCCGGCGCCTCAGCTCCGTCAGGCTCTCCGAGGTCGCCGACGAGGAAGCCCGCCGCGAGACGGCGGCGCGCTTCTTCCACGCCGAGGACGGCGTCGCGGGCGGCGGCGCCGGCGAGGCCAAGGGCCGCGCGGACGTCGGCGCCTGGCTGGGCAAGTGGCGCGCGCGCGTCGTCGAGGACTGGGGCGAGGACGACGACGACGCTGCCCGGGCTGACGCGGAGAGGGAGAAGGCGATGAAGGCCGTGAACCCCAACTTCGTCCCGCGCGGGTGGGTGCTCGACGAGATCATCAAGCGGGTGGAGAAGGACGGCGAGAGGGACGTGCTGAGGCGGGTCATGCACATGGCGCTGCACCCCTTCGAGGACAGCTGGGATGGCAAGGAGACCGAGGGCCGGCAGTACAAGGGGGACAGGGCGGAGGAGGAGAGGTGGGTTGGGGATGTGCCCAAGTTTAAGAGGGCCATCCAGTGCAGCTGTAGCTCATAGATGATAGGATTTAGATTTGCCTCGGTCGTTGTAACGAGCCATTTTATGATACTTAATGGGCATGTTATCAAAGTTCGTCTGGCTTCACTCGAGAATCATCCTATTCTTATCTATGCCATCACACATAGTATGTTGAAAGGAGCAGTATGCTGTAAGTGCTTCACGTTCTGGCCACGCTGAGTATGTCAAGGATTCAAGGACCAAATAGAGGTGTTACGCGGCAACGGCCTCCGAACATTCACTCAGTCAAAATTCAGTATTCTTCGCATGGTCAAGAGGCAGACAGCAGCAGCACATCTCGGCCCCCTCAAGGACTTATGTCTTCATTGCAATATCCAATTACTGTAGACATGTGGCCAATCGTTGTGTTCATGCATCCCGTCGTTCGCCAGTATGTGGCCTCACAGCAGCATACTAGACAACTATCATCCTAAATGGGTAAATCAATGCCGCTTCTGAGAAGCATAGCTGGGTTTACGTCCTGCTATCTACATTGGATATCAACACCATCTCAATTCTTGGGCAGATTGTGTCCAGGAACTCATCCCTTCACCCGTCACTGGTCTCACGGCATCACAGGCTCGCTTTAGCAAGAATTTGTAAGGCATAAGCATTAAGGGCCGCTACTTGAACTTGATGATAACTTAATGTTACGTCTAATTACTACAATAGAACAGCCCGGGATACGTCGCGTTGTCACATGGCACTCAGGTGAAGTTATTTACTTTCTTCAACTACCCGCCTCCTTCTACCCACGCGTGCTATTATGTACAAGCAATGCATTCATCCCAAACAAAGGAGCTTTCTTTTCTACTCTTCTCCACAGCAGTCGTACTCGTACAGCCTGTCCCTCATGCCCCGTACTCGACCTGACCCATTGGCCTGTCCTCCTCCATGCCTGGCGCCATAAAGTTGGTCTTAGGGTTGCCGGTGGCCTTGGCCGCGGAGCAGCGGGCCATCGTCGGTGAACTTGAGAACATGTTAGCAGGATATTGAGTAAAGTGGGCCAGGTGTGTCGACTAACCTTCTTGAGATGACGTCTGTGAAGTAAAAGTTCTCAATGACCTTCTTCAAGGGCGTACCGCTGGCCTTGGAGCCCTTGTTCTGGTCGACGAGCTGGACCTTGCTCAACTGCTGCAGGGCGACAGGCTCAACCACATCGTAGGCCGCCAGGGCCGGGCTGATCTCAGCCATTCTGTCACGGAGCTGAGCAACATCGTCGTACGGCAGAGGAGCGCCGAGGAATTCGCTGATGGCACGGATGATCTTCCAGTCGGTACGGGCAGCACCGGGGAGGGAGGTGGCGGCACGGGTCATCTGGACACGGCCCTCGGTGTTGATGTAGGTGCCGGCCTTCTCGGTGTAAGCAGCACCAGGGAGAACGACGTCGGCAAGCTGGGCACCGCGGTCGCCGTGGTGGCCCTGGTAAACGACAAAGGCGTTCTTGGGGATATCCTTCTCGGAGATCTCATCGGCACCGAGAAGCCAGACGAACTTGGGGGCGGTCTCCGCAACCTCGGTAGAGGGAGTGACGAAACCGACCTCAAAGGCACCGGCGCGAGAAGCGGCCCTCTGGAGAACGTTGTATCCGTTCCACTCAGGGGTGATGAAGTTGGCGGCGTTCTTGTCGACGAAGGCACCAATGGTCTCGTAGAAAGCCTTGGCGTCAACGTGGTCGGTCACACCAGAGCCCACGATAATCATGGGGCGCTTGGCAGACTGCAGCTTCTTGCCAAAGGGACCGGCAAGGGCCTGCTTGAGGGCGGCGTGGTCGAGGCCGAGGTGCTCGAACTCGAAAGTGGAGTCCCACGTCTCTCCAACGACACCGATCTCGAGGTCGGAGCGCAGCCATTGCTTGCGGATACGGGCGTTGAGGACAGCAGCCTCGTGACGGGGGTTGCTGCCGACAATGAGGATGGCGTCAGCCTCCTCAATACCGTGGATCTTGGAGTTGAACAGGTAGTTGGAGCGGACGTCGACACCGTGGGCAATAGGCTTGCTTCCAGAAGGCATGTCAAGGGCCAGGTTCTCAGAGCCCAGCTTGTTGGCCAGGTCCTTCATGGCAACCAGAGACTCGACCTCAGTCAGCTCACCGGCAATGACCTTGAACTCGTTGGCCTTGGGCTGGAGGTGGTGGTAGGCGTTGGCGACCTCGGTAAGGGCCTGCTCCCAGTCGGCGGGCTCGAACTTGCCCTCACGGCGGATCAAGGGCATGGTCAGTCTCTGAGTCTTCAGGCCATCGCAGGCGAAACGAGTCTTGTCGTTGATCCACTCCTCGTTGACATCGTCGTTGAGTCTGGGGAGGATACGCATGACCTCGAGGCCACGGGAGTCGACACGAATGTTAGATCCCAAACCGTCGAGAACATCGATGGACTCGGAGTGCTTCAGCTCCCAGGGTCTCGCGCGGAAAGCGTAAGGCTTGGAGGTGAGGGCACCGACGGGGCAGAGATCGATAACGTTGCCGGAGAGTTCGGAGTCGAGGTTCTGCTCGAGGTAGGTACCGATCTGGATGTCGTTGCCACGGCCGAAAGAACCCATCTCGGGGGCGCCGGCAACGTCGTTGGAGAAACGAACGCATCGGGTGCAGTGAATGCATCTGTTCATAGAGGTCTTGATGAGGGGGCCGATGTTCTTGTCCTCGACGGCACGCTTGCCGCCAATCTCGTGGAAACGACCACGGTCGCCACCGTATCGCATCGACTGGTCCTGGAGATCACACTCACCACCCTGGTCGCAGATAGGGCAGTCGAGGGGGTGGTTGGCGAGGAGGAATTCCATGACACCCTCACGGGCCTTGTGTGTGATGGGGGAGTTGGTCTTGACGACCATACCGGGCTGGACGGGCCATGCGCAGGAGGCTACGGGCTTCGGGGCGCGCTCGACTTCGACCAAGCACATACGGCAGTTACCGGCAATCGCGAGCTTTCTGTTGGATTTGTCAGTCGGGGATCATCCCTCGCAACGGCCATAGATTCGGTCGGGGGAGTGGTACTCATGGTAGCAATATCTGTTTCCGAGTCAGTCATTGCCTTCTACGTTTGATTTCTAATGGCTAAACGAACCTAGGGATTGTAACGCCTGCCTTTTCGCAAGCTTGGATCAGGGCGGAGCCGGCTAGAAGGTCGTGAGCAGGAATCCCCGGACAGAGCCACATCGCATCTCACCTTCGACTGACACCTTCTTTCCGTCTACATCTCTCGTCAGCAATCGTCCCAGAAAGCAATTGGTGCCCCATTCTCGAGAGCGGGCTCGTCCATACCAATTGTAAGCTCGACTTCGGCGTTCCTGCGAGCCGTGGTAGCAAAAGTTCGCGAGGCATTGGCGGCCTGCTTGCCAGTCCGCCAAGCCGAACGTGCTAGAGAATGCCGCAGCATCGTATCGCCTTGACGGATTGAGACTCAGACGGAACGGTGGAGGGCGTTGTGGTGGGAGGGCGGATTGATATTCAATCGTTGACGTCGGGAGGAACTGCTATTCTGTCGTCCCGGGCCATGGGGATTTGGTGGCGCTAGTGCGGAACTCGCGATTAATTTACATCGATGGTGATTGGCCCACCAGCCCGGGAGCTCCTTGCCGCCTGAGGCACCCAGAAAGTCCTCCGACTACCATTTAGTTCTCGGAAAATTTCGTCGCAGAGCGGCCTTTCTCTTTTTTCTTCTTCACTTTAAATTGTATATGGACACTTATCGTAGGTGAGCTTGAGCATCGCAAGATGCTCCAATCGAGCCTTCCTCTATCTAGTGTACCTAGATGAAGCATTTTGACGCCGTTTATGGAAGCATGGGAGAACTCTTCAATGACCGTTGCCTCTTACCGCCGGTCGTTACATTTCATGGTGATGATAAGACTAGCTGTAGACCGTACATGTGTATTTGCTGGTATTTAGTGATTTGCACATGGCAAGGCAGTTGTACCCGCGACGCGTTCTTTTCGAGTCGCTGTCATCGACCATGGACGAGCTGGTCTCGGCCGCTAGAGTCTAACTTTGGCTTAGGCCTCCCCCGCCTTGTTTCGAGTGCTTGATATCACGTCGTCTCATCCGGTTGAGGACATCGTCGCCGCTCGCGCTTTCTGCCATTGTTGCTAATTCTGAGGAGGTTCCTCTTCCTGTCCGTGGTTGGCAGATGACTCCTCCTGCGCGAGCTCCCTCTCCAAAGCCGTCTTGTAATGGTTTCTGATCTCTTGCGCATGAGCGGCATATCCTCCAAGTTGCACCAGGGCTTGGCCAGCGTTGTAAAACGACCAATGGAGTGCCGCCTGCCTCGGCGGCAAATCACAAGGGATTTCGGGGTACGTGTATGTCGACAAGTGATGATTGCTGTAGTTGGCCCCGTGAGGAATCGGGGCGTTCACGTTTGCCATGATGAGGTCCTCTTCACCCGGCATAAGGCCTGTGGTGGTCTCGAAGACGCCAATGGTCGCCTCCAACTTCTTCGCGTGCTGTAGGATGCGCCGCTGCTCGCGTTCGTATATGTACCTAATGTTCTGCTCTACAGCAGCTGTGTGTTTCTCGATGTTTTGCTGATAGAGCTTCAAGCGGTCGCTTTCCTTTTGGGGAGGATCGAATGGTTCAAAAAGACTCTCTTCCAAGGGGACAAACATCGCCATCGCTGGGGCACCTGGTACGAGTATCGGTATATCCTCCTCTTCTGGGGACTGACTGCCGTGGTGTGCCTTCCCTAGCACTTCCGCTGTATTGCCCGAACTCTCTTGCATCTTATCCATCAATGATCTTATGCTTCACTGAGAACGAATGCCGTGCTTGATTATCGTCAAAGGAAGGGCGATGACGCAATTTGCAGTTGCTCGTTTTTGTGTATTAGACGTGGTCGGGCGGGAGGTGAAAATATGAAGTTGAGACCTGAATTAATAGACCAGGACACAAAAGCAAAGCTAAACTACCCAGGGTCCCACGCCTCTGGCCAGGTACTCCACGCTGCTATAACCTCGCGACCTCGTCAATCCCTAGCAAACACCAAAGCCTACAAATTTATTTCTCGAAATGCCTGCTTGGTAACTTACGAGTCCCTCCCTAGGATCTCCTCGATTCCGGGTGATATCGCTTTGAATTAGTGGCAGGCATCAGGTTGGTGTAAACAGGCACGAGGGTATTATCCAAGAGAAGGTGTGTTGAACAATAGCACAATCCTCAAGCCGCGTTCGCAGCTATCGAGCATAGAAATAACACGCAAGGTGTGCAGGGTTCTCCTGACGGATTGAATATGTAAGTCTATGGAGGGCCTTAATCGTCTGCACAGTTCGCCTCATGAGACTCGGCTACTGCGCTCGGCTCGGCATTTAAGCGCCATCTACGATGTAATGGCATCATCTCCAATTCGGTCCCGTCGATGCCGAACCAGTCAAAGGCGTAGCCGTGAAACCGTATCCCAGAAGCTACTCATCTGTAGTCAATATCGGAGACACGTATGTGATCTCCACATCTCGTGATAAGACGCAGAGCATACAGCCGTAGAACAGCATTCGCGTGCTCTGTGGAGTAAGCCGAGCATGGGATATCGTCTAAGTCGCGCAAGCCTTTCAGCTCTACTGGGAACGGGTGGGAGATGTGGCCCTGACCAGGTCGATGCTGCGGTTAGGATGCAAAGAGCCACACCGATCGCGTTCCGGTCGTAGGTTCCGCCTCTCACAAGCCGTCGATAAGTCATCATCTAGACGGCAAAAAATTCCTCACGTACTCCCTCATCAACTTCATCCCAGCCCGGACCAAGTCTTCCAACCTCCGGTCCTTCCGCTTGCGCATCCACAGGAGAATAAGGCCCAAAAGGGCCATGTCGATGGCGAGGTGTTTCATTATCAACCAGGTCAACCACCGTACCCAGGCAGGAAAGCTTCGTGACTTTTTTGACTTCCACTCCCTTCCTGTTGTGATTTGCTCTCGTAATGCCGCGACTTCGGCCGAGAGTTTCTCCAGGGCTCGTTCCACGCTCCGGGACCAGTTACTGCTTCTCGCAAGCGTATCTACTTCTTCGTCGTCGTTGAAACCTATCCTCCCTACCGAATCCCGTTCGGCAGCGTCGTCTTCGCTCATGGGACTTAGAACTTTCAGCGGACCTTCGGTTTCGGGCAGGGGTTGCTGATACTGTCGCAACCCGCCGGTGTGCCTCGTGTCTTTGGGTGAAGAGTCGGTCGAGCTGGGGCTGTTGTTCTTGATCTGGTTCCACACAAATTCGAGTTCCGCGACGAGTTCTTTGGCGTTTCTGCATCGACGTGTCAGCAGGGCCACGATGCGCAAATGGCCAAGGAGAGGCAGAAGGGAGATGCGAGCTTACGGTGTCGTCGCATATTTGTGCATCGTCTCGATCAACGCCTCGATATACCTCCTCTTTGCTTCAGTGCGGCTCAGGCCCTTCTGGATATTCCAAGCATCCCACTTGTCCTTCTCGCGCTGAAGCTCGTCGGCAGGCAGGCCGGAAGCCAAGGTCGGGCGTTCCATGACGCCATCAACGTCCCCCTCCATTGCTTGCTTATAGAGGCCATAGAGTCGCAGCCTGTCGGACGGCGGGGGGCGCGAGGCCCCAGTTTTGGGGATTTTCTTGACGGTATTTAAGGCATGGACGAACACGCGATCTGGAGAGGAAGCATAACCGCATTAATTAGCCGGGGAATTGCTCTCCACAACAAAAGGGCGGCGGCAAAGTTTTCTTTCGCAACTCACCCACGGAGTCAGCCATCTAGAAGGCTATCCTGGAATCAGACAACTTGGGCGAGATGGGGAAAGGCGCGTTTATGGCGTGTATCCGAGGTGATTCAGGTTGGCTGGATCGGGGTTTTGGTGCGGTTCGGCTGAACAACACCGGCCAAAGATAACGCAGATGGGTTCCCCCTTCACCGAGAATCCAATATGGGCCGAGGTACCTTGGCCGCGGGAGCTGAAACGGGTGATGAGGGCAACATGCGCTGGCAAAAGGAGCAGGATAGGACTACAGCACGCTGACATGCATTATGCGAAAGCTCCTCCATGGAAAGTTTTCTCTCTCGTCGTCGTTGTCCAACGAAAGGAAGGGGTCTGCTGTCTGTTGGGTGGGCAGCGAGGGTGCTGGCAGGAGAACCACGGTAATGAGCGCGGCAGAATAGTTGGTATCCGGCAATCAGCTGTCGAATCGGGTGGGCATGGGATGGGATGGGGGGGTTCGCGCGCTGTAATTGTCATTGCCTCGGCCACCAACGCGACCCTAGTGACTCGTTGAAGGCGTAGCTGGGGTTAGAGTGGGCTTGGGTGCGCGGGGCCCAAACTGGGGGGGCCTGTCAGGGGTTGTAGTTCCCCGAGATCCTGGCTGGCAATCCGCCCTCACCCCGCGTCTTCTGCAAGTCAAGTGTGGTTAGCCGTCTTGCCGCTGCTGCTGCCGGCCGCGATGGAGAGGCACGTGCAATGCGATGCGAGTTGCCGTATTTGCCATCGAGTATTGGTTTGTTTGCTTCTACGGTTTGGACTTCCGTCAATTGACCTTGGTTGCCGTGCTGGCATCGAGCCGAGGCTTCTGGGGCCAGCGCCACATCTGCGGAGGTGCATTGTTGTTTACCTAGCATCCGACGACTCGACTTGACTCGGCTTGAGCACGCACGGGTATGTCGCAGAGACCGAAAGCATCCGAGTTGACATCCTTCATGGTCATCCATTGGCTCTAGTCTGCTTCCCGCATGGGTCGCCCTTTGGCATTCTGTCATTGCGTATCCTTTCCGGACTATCTCGTCCATATGCCGCTGTCAGCAAGCTTGTCACTTCATCGCTTCTCATTTGAGATTGCCATCTCGGGTATAATGTAGCCGCATCAGGCCGATTCAGCCTCCTTCTCCCCAAGGGCTGCCATGAACGCCCTTTTCTTCTCTTCGTAGACTTTCATCAACTTCTTGTTGTTCAACGCCACTTGGGCTGCTTTCTGTCCTGCCTCCTTCTTGTTCAGGTCGCTCCCCGTGCCTAGGAGTTTGTTCTTCTCCCCCCACCCGTCAAGATAGACACCGACGGTAAAGAGAGCCAGCTTCTGGTTGTACTTGTCCTTCTTGTTCCCGCCGGGCATGTCTTCGTATCGGATATTGATGCCTCTGGCACCAATTACCTGGTTCAGCCGGACTTTGGGCGGAACTTGAGTCTCTACCGTCGCAGTTCCGCCCAGCTCCTTTACCATCCCCATTCCAACATCCCGGGCATTGTTTCTGATTTGATCCTGGATCGTCCTTGCCCACAGTGTCTTTAACCATTCTGTAGCCTCGGAAAGCCCGGAGACCGGATCCGAGAGGATAACCGCGGCGACGTATGCCTCGAACAAGTCTCCGCTAACCTTCTTGATTTCGTGTGGTTTGGCCACGGCGGGCAGGTTCCCGTTAGGCTTGAACTCGCGGGGCAGTCTGGCCCTTTCGAAGAGCTTGTAGTGTGCAGAATATTCCCCGAGATTGGCGTTGCGAATGAGAAGCTCTCTCAATTGAGCACATTTTCCAGTAGGCAATCCCCCAAAAGTCTGAAAGATGAGAGATGACGAGATCAACTCAGTGTAGGCATCTCCGAGCCACTCGAGACGGTCGTAACTGAGTTCGGCCTTACTCTTAACCGCACCTGGATGGGTAAAAGCTGCCACCTCTAGGACCGGGTTCGAGATCTTGGGGAGAGGCGGCATCGAGCTTGGGATATCTGCGGGTGTCCATGGCGTGACCAGAGTGAAAGAAGGAATTGGAGGTGCGGAGGCCGTTGGCGAGGGTTCAGCCTTCTTGCTTCGAGAGGCCTTTTCTTGAATTGTCAATCGACTGATCGAGTTCTGACATGATTGTGCGGGGAGCTTCATCATGCTTACACCGTTCTCTCCTTCTTTCTCATCCTGGGTGGAACTTTCGCGAGCCAGTTGCTTGAACGAAGGTAGTAGTGTCTCACTGAGGCGTCGTAGATTTTTCAAATCCTCGCTCTCAAAACAAGAGTCAGACCTCGTTCTAGACAAGGTCTGAAGGCACCTAATGAGCTCATTGCTGTGGTCGAGAAGCAATTCTAGCGCCTCGAATTCTCTGTGTCTTCGCTTGCTTGGAGGCAGTGCTCCTGAGCTTGAGCGCTTGCTCATTCTGCTGTTTTCAGACAGCAAGACGATTCTTGAGTTTTTCCTCTTTGGACTCGCGCCACGAAACCATATAATACTCAAGGAATGTTTGGTAGAAGTAGTCGAGTGCTGAAAATATTGAGTGACTCTGTTTGTGACTTTTACATCCTCATTTCATCGACTGACAAAAAAGATCTGGGCACTTTGGACGGGTGGAACCTGGTGCTGCACCTCAAGGAGTGGGCCCAGCACGCGACAGGGGAGTGGGAACGATCTGTAACGGTCAATCAATGACCCGATATCCGTGGCCAATTGGACGTCGCGGCTTGGTCCGTGTGGGGCCAACGTTGGACTTCGCGGTTTACCTAGCTAAGCTTGCTCGACTTCGCGACAATTTTCCCTGACAGCGTTCTTAGAAGCCAGGCAAATATGAGTGTCCCACGCGCGAGGTTGTTGGACCTCATGAGGGTAATCCCAGTCTCTGCATTCAACTTTTGTAGCCCACCAACTAATTGAATGGAATAGGTCCAATGCGAAGTCTTTGCAACAACATTTAACCCGGAGAGATTACGAACGGGAAACAAGATCCTGCGCCAACGCCTGAAGGGACCTTCTCTCGCATCCTACTACCCGCGCAAGGTTCTCACCATCAAGGACGTCCAGAGGGAATTCGGCCCTGAACTTACGACCCCCGACGTGGACGAAATAGACCGATTGGAGCACATTGCTGGGTATGCTTGAGAAGAAGGGAGGAGACAATGAGCTGCTGCTAACGCACAATACAGTCTGAAGGCCAGAGGCAAGAGTGCGCCCAAGAAGCTGAAGTCGAAGCGTAAGACCCTCTCCTTCCATTGATTTGCGCCACGACCCCTAAAGTATTGATCATCTTGCAGCCGAGAGAAAGAAGAAATGAGAGCCTCTCGCGAGACCGTCTGTACGATACGATGTGCAACTACTGAATGAACCGCCGGATCCATATTCGCCGAATTACCCTATACACTGAGGCTGTTGGATAGCTTCCGTCTGTCCCTCAGAATCAAAGCGGTTTTCTGACTCGACTACTATATTGTGTGGCGTATGAGCATGTCAGAAACCACGAAGCCCCCGAAGAGAGGGTGTTGAGGCTCACAGCCAGGAGAGAGGTCATAGACGGATGTTTGTAGACAGGGCATCTGGTGTAAAAGTAACATGAGTATGTCAATGTCAAAAAACTACAAATGCTATGGGCCACGCAGGATTGTTCGGAAGTCTATTTGAATTTCTCCCGAGATTTGCGACTGGCTGATATTCGTGGCATAAACTAGCCGATGCTTCCTGCGCTGCATGTAGCTAGCTGATTCATCTAGAAGAAGGCAAATCCCGTCTTTCCGATATCAACCTCAAATATTTCTTAAGCCATGATTCGCCATGCCTCGAGTTGGTAATGCTGCGAAAGAGCCAGCCACCTGTTGGCCTAGAGGCAGTTCGTGTGCTCTTAGGCAGATGGAGCCAGGTCCAGTCTAATGGCAATAACTACCCAGTGTTACAATGCGTCGGGCAACAGAGTTGATCACCAGGCATTCTAAATCCAAGAAAGTCCGAACAGGCGCCACCGTACCTGTCTTAACCAGCTACCCCGTAAATAGGGGAGGCAGGACTGTTGATACTTACCGATTGGTGATCTCCGTCCAATC
This sequence comes from Colletotrichum somersetense, assembly GCA_030867255.1. Classification (NCBI taxonomy): domain Eukaryota; kingdom Fungi; phylum Ascomycota; class Sordariomycetes; order Glomerellales; family Glomerellaceae; genus Colletotrichum; species Colletotrichum somersetense. The sequence goes on along the minus strand of MU843443.1, from coordinate 342,297 downwards.
TTCTATAGGTGTAATAGCGAGCCTTTCCTTCGATCAACTGAACGGCGCATCACACCTACTTCACCTTAGTCTCAGCCTGGCGGCAAAGTCTCTTGATCCCCTCGCTACCTCGCAACTGCCTATTGGAATCAGAAGTAGGGCAACTAATTTCGAGAAAAGGTGCCTAGCATACCCAAGCCTGCCTCCTTCCCTGCGTTGCCTTCTGCTCCTTCCTCCTTCTACTTTACATCATCTCTTGAAATTTCGACAACAAAACCCATCCTCACTCTTCTCTTCACTCCTTTACTACTGCAAACCCCCCCCTCCACACCAGGAAGAAAATCCCATCAACAAACAATTCATCTGCGATCCCTTGCAAAGGAATCTTTCCCATCTTGTCTGCCACCTTTCGGCAATACCCCTGCCTATTTACTGCAAAGTATCGACCCTCCGGCAAGACATTGTACTCAACGCCGCGATGTCCACACCTCCCTCCACGGGTGCCACCCCTCAGCGAAGCTCTCCGGGATTTCCGGAGTCTCGCCTCCAGGAGAACACCAAGCAGTCTCCCGAGACAGCTGCCAAGGTAAGTGCCATTTTTTTTTTTACGATCATCGTCGTGCTTGGCCACCGGCTGCATTGACGACTCAGGTAACACGCGTGATGTGTAACCGAGCTGACAATAATCCAAGGACGTCCCGGCCTTCAAGCAGAAGCCAGCCATTGTAACTCTTGGTACCTCCAAGCTTGTTAATCAGAATGTTCTTAAGGTTGGTTCTTCCACTCGCCATCTGCCGCTTCGCTCACAGCGACGACAGAAGAAGACCAATCAGGGTTCGGCTACTGTTGCTGGTACAAATCCCATGGACATGCTGCTCGCCAAGTTGTCGGAGCAGCAAGCCGCCCTCGATCAGCAGAATGAGGCCCTGAAGAGTTCGGATGACAATGGCCTTTACACGCGCGGCTTCGACCAGTCTACCACAACGACCAGTTCAGTTCCCATCACTCCCGCGACGGACACATTCCCCACGACTGCCCCTACAACCCGTCCAGCCAGTGCCACCCTTAAGGAGAACCACGGTAACATGGAAGAGGTCCTCCGACTGAAGCTGGAGCTTGCCCGGGCTCAAACCCAAATTTCTCGCCTCGACCACGAACTCGCGCAGTCACGCTCCATCAAGCAAGAAGACAATCCAGCCCCTCAGCCCTCGGTCCGCCCTGGCATGTTCGGGGCTGAGACGCCTTGGGGCCCGAACGATGACAGCTCCTCAGATGCCGGCGCCCCTTCTGTCGGCGGATACGGCCGTTCTCGCCCTGCCTGGGCCAGCCACAGAGGTCCTCCCCCCTTTTCCAATCATGTCATGCCCACACCCTCCTCAGATTCACCGTCGATTGGAAATGAATGGTACGGTGGTGGCCGTGGTGGCATCAACCAGGGCTACATGGATCCTGCTGGCCCCTACTCCATGGCGGACAGTCACCGAGGTGATCGCATGAGCTATGACACTGAGGTTTTCTCACGGCCCCCTAGCAGTCGCCGGAACAACCGATTCGACAACAGTCGATGGCCCTCTCCTCAGCCGTACAGCGGATCCAACATTGGTGGTCAGAACTATGCCGGCTTCACGCCTTCCCCTGCCCCGTTCGATGCCATGAGCGGAGGCCCGGGTAGCACCACCGGCACTATTGGTTCTGGCATGTACCAAAGCTACAATCAGCAGCCCATCGGCAGTCAACTCTCGCCTCACGCCACCGAATTCACCACTGCTGATGGATGGAAGACGGAGGTAAGCCGGGAGAGCGAGAGTGAGAAGTCAAGACCCGCTGAGCTAACTCGTAGTTACAAATAGTCTATCGCTACCGAGGGCCAGACATACCTCCCAACCACCGAACCTCTCAACTACCGTCGGCTGTTGGACCGCAATGTCAACTGCAACTGGAAGTACATTGTGGATAAGATTGTCTGCAACAACGACCAGCAGGCGTCTATCTTTCTGCAGCAAAAGCTGAAGGTCGGCACCCCGGATCAGAAGTACGAGATCGTCGAGGCCATTGTCGCTCAAGCATACCCTCTTATGGTCAACCGCTTCGGCAACTTTCTCGTTCAACGTTGCTTCGAGCATGGGACCCCCGAGCAGGTGGTCAAGATTGCTGAGGCCATTCGCGGCAACACTCTCAACCTTTCCATGGACCCTTTCGGATGTCACGTCGTACAGAAGGCATTCGACTCTGTCCCCGAGCACTACAAGGCGATCATGGTTAACGAACTCCTTCGCCGAATTCCCGAAACCGTCATTCACCGCTATGCTTGCCACGTCTGGCAGAAGCTTTTCGAACTTCGCTGGTCCGAGTCTCCTCCTCAGATTATGAAGTTTGTCAACGACTCCCTGCGAGGCATGTGGCACGAGGTCGCCTTGGGTGAGACTGGCAGCTTGGTTGTCCAGAACATCTTTGAGAATTGCCTCGAGGAAGACAAGGTATGCTTTCATCCCCCCCCTCCAAGAAAGTACAGTGCTTACCAAAAGCCCAGCGTCCTTGCATCGAGGAGGTCCTCGCCAACATTGATATTGTGGCCCATGGCCAGTTCGGAAACTGGTGTATTCAACACATTTGCGAACATGGCGCGCCGGCTGACCGTAGCCGTGCCATTGACCATGTTATCCGCTACGCTGCCGAGTACAGCACCGACCAGTATGCCTCCAAGGTTGTCGAGAAGTGCCTCAAGATTGGTGGCGGAGAGTTCCTCAGCCGTTACCTCGATCGAGTCTGCGAAGGACGACTTGACCGCCCCCGTATCCCTCTTGTCGACATTGCCAGTGATCAGTATGGAAATTACCTCATTCAGTACATCCTCACCCATGCTGGCATGCAGCATCGTGAGGTGGTGGCTGCCCACATACGCAAGCACATGGTGTCCCTTCGGGGATCCAAGTTCGGCTCCCGTGTCGGTATGCTTTGCACCAACCCAGCCGTCGCGACTCGTCCTGGCCCTGGCGTTGGTCCTAGCATGAATCGGATGGGCGCTGGTCCTCGCTACGGTGGTCCTGGTGGCGGCTACCGTTAAATCATGTCACGAAGGTCTCGGAACTGTTACGATAACCCATCAGATGTTATTACTCTGTCGCTATGGTTCCTCTTTCCCTTGAATTCTGTCATCCTCCATGGATTTCCTTCAACTCTGACGAAGTCACGGCAACACCTCATTTGTACGCACTCACGAAATATCTTCCTCGGCAATTAATTTACAGATCAGCTGTCATCCTACGCTCGGTAGGTTATCACTTGCCAGAGTGCATTGGACACATCATGGTTATGGATTTTGCAATATGGAGGAGGTGCGCCGGTGTGGTCCTTAAAAACCCCCGCCTGGGTGTTGCAGCTGCACGATGAAGCCTTACCCAGAATGCTCTCATTTATACACGACGGTTCATTGGCACATCCAAGTATTCGATTGACACGTCTTTAGTTTCATCAGCCCACGTAAAGGGCAAATTGGAGGAGCGCGAGGATGGACGAGTGGGCAAGCATGGAATATCAGAAAGACAAAGGCAATGATTGTATGTAATATGTATCACATTCCAGAGACTTTGGAGTGTGGCTGGCATTGGTCCAGATTGGACAGCATCTGTGGCAGTCCTCAACCAGTCATTAGATAGTTCTCCTAGAATGTTCACCTTTGAGTGTTTCTTTTTTCCTTAACTGGGCCATTGACGACATACAGCCTTCTCCTTGAAGCCTCGTTGTTTCTTCAAATCAGTGTCTAACGCCCCTTTTCACTCGAATATCATCCTTTTCTACCAAACGCCGCACGCATCACTTCGTAGATAACCCAGGCAACCCGTCATGGCTTCACGTCTCTTTGGTTGCAGTCTCAGCTACGGGTGTTGTCACTTCGTCCAATGGCGGGAATTCAGCATCAACCATAGTATGCCTCTCGGCCTCGCCCGCTGTGTCTTCTGCAGCCGGTACATCCTTCTCCCAAGGTTTCTTTGGCACCGCACGTTTTCCAAACGGTTTGACAGACTAAAGAGTCAGCCGGCAATGGAACAAAGAGGAGCGAGGGATCTGAGGGGAGGGGGGTGATGGGAACCTACCGCGTCTCTGACGACCGTGTCTGGGATCTGTCTGATGCCGGGGATGGGAATCCCCTTTTGGATCATCTCCAGCATCTGCGCGAAGCCAATGGGGTACGTGGGCTCGTCGCCCCCGGGGTCCGGGGCGTCTGCCTGTGAGGACGGTTTGCGCTCGACGTAGAGGTCTGCCTTTGGGGCTGCTGCTTGCCACGATGGCGTTGATTCCGAGGTGGCGGCGTCGGCTCCGGCGTCGGTGGCTTTTTCTTTTCCTTTACCGGTGCTCAGGCCTCCCAGCTTCGAGGTCAGGCCCGGGACGTCGTCTGCCGAGGCGGCGGCGTCTCGCGTGTCCCGCGCCTTGTATTCCTCGGGCAGGATGTCGGGGGGCGCATGGTCCGGGTGCCTTGCGAGCCAGTCCTTGTACCCGGCGAAGTCGATGGCGACGCCGATGCGCTGGGCGTAGTAGAAGACGCGGGCGTGGATGGCGAGGTCGGAGGGTGAGCCCTGGGGGTTCTCGGTGTTTGGGTCGCCGAGGATCGCGCTCAGCCCGGACTTTGGGGCAGGGGGTTGCAATTAGCCTCTCTTTTCTCTCTGTCTCCCTTTATGAAACGGAAGCGGTGGATGCGCTCTCCCGGTACGGGGCAACACTTCATACCATGAACGCCTTATCCTTCTTCCAGGGGTAGGTGTCGAAGGCCTTGAACATGCCGTCCTCGTCCGTGATGGCGCGGATGCGCTCTGCGCCGGAGAGCGTCGCCATTGCGAGGATGATGTCCAGCTGCAGTCCTTCTCTGGGGAAGCTGGGCGATCAGCCGGGTCTACGGGTTCGGTGGTGGTGGGAGAGCTCCGTGTTCTTTCGTCGACTGACGTCGGTGCCGAGGTGTGGTGGTGAGCATCCACCTCCCTCCCCGCCAACCCCCCCGGCCAGAGAGAGCTCGGCTGGCGGGGAGGGAGGACGACTCCCGATAAGATAAGCGATCGGTACCCCGCGAAACGGGGGGCCTTTGGTGGGGGGGGGAGGGGGCAGCGCGGGAATTGAGAGGACGTTTCTTGGCTGAGAACCTAGGCAGGCGCTTTAAGAATCTCGCCGCGACATCCTTGTTCGTGTCTTACTTTTTGGCGTGGCATCATCTCCAAAGTTTGATTTTTTTCTTTATTTTTCATGGTCCAACCAGTGGAGGATTCCTTAGCGATGCTGCACGTCGGGTCACTTCCTCGGGTTTGTTCGTCTCCTCTCGCTCGAGTTCGGGACAGACACCGACTGGGCTCCTGACAGCGCAGCTCACGGAGCCATGATTTCTGTTCCATGATGGCTGACTATTCCCACCAGAACGTCATCAAAATAAACCCGTAGAGCGCCGGGTGCGGCCAGTAAGGCGGCTGGCAGTTTAATCTTGTTGTGCGTAAGGGGACTGGCCTGTTACGGCAGCAGCCGGCAAGGCACCGCTCAACTGCCTACTACTCTAACTTGCATGATGTGGAAACCCTACGTCGGGCATTTTGGAATCTTGATTTGAGAATCGGCTGAACCAGACGTCGGAGAGGGTCAATGCTCCCATACCAGGTCAACTTTGAAGATGAGCCGCCAACGATAACCCTGTGAAGCGCCGGAGAAAGAAAGCATCCATGAGTTCGCAAGAGATTGGAAGCTTGTCGTGACCCGTCAATCAGAATTGGCCGAAGACAGGTACTGGTATCGCGATACTCGATTATCACCGAAAACACTTGAACGCCCGACACTCTCAAACTGACAGAGGTTTAGTACATCTTAATTGCTAGATTTTTATAGTCTATATTGTATGTCACGAGGAGGTCTACGAGCACGCTCACGGTGCACGAGCGGCGGGTCATTTTTCTACGGTGATTTTCTTGTTCTGCGTGGACGAGAAGCAACAAGACTACTGCACACCCATTTCTCCACTGCCTCCCCCACAAGCAAGTCCCAATATTACCAAGGAAAGAGTCCAAGTTTGCAAGAGACTGAAAAGAGACAAGGGTGTGTGCGTGTGCGTGTGTGCAAGCTCCATCAAGACTTTGAAAATGTGTGTATAGCAAAGCCGCTGTATCGAGCCAACATCGCTCTTCGGGTCCGCTCCACATAGAGCCCCCCATCGTTACCGATAAGATCCTAGGCAACTCCTCTGTGTGATGTGTGTGTAGCAATATGGCAAGCCGAATGGGGCTCAGCCGCCTTCGAATCGCTCTGTTTCCCATGGAAAACGAGCTGATATGTCGTGGATAATCCGGTAAGAAAAAAAGGGGGGAAACGTCTAGATTGTCATGGCAGGAAAAGATGCCAGACTCGACCACCCCTCTCCGTGCTGAACGCCTGTAAAAGCAGCAACCACGGTTGCTTAAATTCCCTAGAAGCAGTTGTTGGAATCCAATAAACCCTCCGATGCAAAAGTCGATGTTCTTTTTTGTTCAAACGCCATCTGATATGCTTTTAATTATGCTGAAAAAGGACGCTGATGGACTCGCCGTGGTGGACACGACGAATGGCCTCCGCAAAGACGGGGGATACTGCCACAATTTAGCACAAGCTCAGACGGTTGGGGACCAAGCTGAGAACTCACCGTCCAGGTACTCAAGCTTGGGGCAGATTCGCATGTGATCCCGCTGAGGGACCGTGTTGGTGACGACCATCTTGTCGATAGCCGAAGCGTTGATGCGCGGGATGGCGTCACCGCTGAGAATACCGTGGGTCAAAAGGGCGTAGATGTGAGTAGCACCCTCTTTCTTGAGCAACTTGGCAGCTCTGGTGATGGTGTTGCCGGTGTCGATGAGATCGTCGACGAGGATGCAGACCTTGTCCTTGACATCGCCCACTAGCATCATGCTGGCGTTGCGCTGCTCGGTGTACTTGGTCGGGCGTCGCTCCTGAAGAAGAAAACATATGAATTCTGCGCCCCCCCTCTCGCGGAAACTCAACGACCTACCTTGTGAATCAGGGCAAAAGCCATGTCCAGCTCATCAGCGATGGCAGTGGCGCGCTTGGCACCGCCGGCGTCGGGGCTGATGACAACAGCATCCTTGTAGTGGGGGATGTTCTGCTGGATGTATCTCTTGATGAGAGGCTTGCCGTACAAGTTGTCGACGGGAACATCGAAGAAGCCCTGGTACTGAGGATCGTGAAGATCCATCCTGCAATCATTAGCGATTGCTCCTCCCAGAAGCAATGTAGGGATGCAGTAGGGCAGAGCTATGAGAAAGCTCTCGTGGAGTCGGCAACAACAAAGGCTCAGGCGCAAGAAAGCATATCACACCCAGGGAGGGTGAAGGAGTAAACCTACGTGATCTGTGCATTTGTTAGCCTTGCTTTCAACATCTTGTATGCCCCAGGCGTATGCTTTCATGCATTGCCCAGCTTTGTTCTTAGAAATACATACCACATGGTCCGCTCCAGCGCAGGTCAACAGGTCCGCAACCAGGGTGCCAGCTTGAGCAACCCACTGCTTGTAGCCAGGCTTGGACTGGAAGCCGTTGATATGGTTCTGGTTCTCGTAGTCGTGGGTGGTGTAGCTGAATTGCGAAGAGACAGAGTCCTGGTGAGGACGGCCGTTGCCATTGCTGTTGCCATTGCCATTCGTCTTATGCTCGCCGTTCTTGAAGCAGTCGGATGATCCGTTCATGCCGTTGGTTCGCTCCTCGTTAAGCTTGCTCTTGGCCAGCTTGGAGGCAATGCCGTCAATGCCGTTGTGGAGGCCGACGCTGCGCGCAATGCCTGGGCCGGGGGTGGAAGGCACACTCTCGAATGTGTAGTTCTTGGAGGCTTCTGTCGATGACTTGGAGAGGGGCGCGCCAGATTTCTTGTAGGGGACGTCGGGTTGTCTCGAGTACGGGAAGAGAGGCATGACGGCAGTGACTCTCTTGGCGGAGCCGGTCTTGCAGGCAGAAATCATGATGCAAAGATCCATGAAGCCATCGTTGACAGAGCCAGACGCAGTCTGGATAATAAAGACATCCTTGCCACGCACGGAGTCTTTGATCTCACAGCGACTCTCGCCAACCGAGAACTTGGACAGAACGCGCTCACAAGGGTTCAGGCCCAGGTTGTTGCAAACACTGTTGACCAGCTCGGGGTGAGTGTTACCGCCAAGCACAATAATATTGCGAACCATGGTGGGATGTGTATGGTATCGGAAGGGTGGATTTTGGGGTTTTTTTCTTTTCTTTTCTTCTTTCGATCGGGCGAAACCGGCGATGCTCGATATCGATGTTTGGCACTACGCTTAGGCTGGGCCTCAGGTAGGAGAAGAAGAAAAGGCGTCAAAGCCTGAATGCGATTTCTAAATAGGCAAGTTGAGAAATCGAGGGCTTGTGGAGTTGGGTAGGTAGGCGCGAGTAAGGGTGGGATGTCGTGTGCCGGTTGGAGAGTCGCGAGCGAAAGAGCCGGTGTCGGGTTTGCTCCCGGCGTCAAAAATCTGCTAGTGGGGTGCAGGGCGACGTCACAGGGGGGGACTGGAATGTGCCTAGGCCGAGAGTATGCGCAGGGCTGGGTTTGGGAGAGCCAAATATGAAATTGAGAGCAAGCGGCGAGGTAAGAGGGGTGAAGCCTCTAAAGTTGCGATCACAACGGAAGCATGACGAGCAAGCTCAAGAAGAGAGAGGAGGGAAGAGAGAAAAAAAAAATAGCTGGTCAATTAGCGGGGGGGGGTTTGTCTGAAGCTGGGGTTGTCAAGAAGTTGTAAAGGAAAATCTCTGAGTGGGTATGTATGTTTGGGATTGGCAGAAATCGGGGGTCGGGTGCAGTCACCGTGCCATGTGGGTTTTGGGGGTGGTAGTGGGTGGTGGGTGGGAATGTTTCTTGGTGGGGTGCAAAGAGAAAATACACAGGGCGTCCACACAGGGTGGCTGGGCCTAGAGCCGACCTTTTTAGGTTAGAGCACTCGCATCGTGGGTGTGTTTCTCATGACTAGGCAGGTACCGGACATGTTGCAAAATGCCTCTTAGCCATGCAATATGATTTTTTCGGGCTGTTGCCGGGGCTGCCCAGACGTGGCGAGCCTCATGGAGGGTGCCGCAGACCAGCAGTGAAAGAATTCCTAAAGTGCCTGCGTCGCCGTACCTATGTAGGTAGTCAGTGTGCCTGGCCTGGGGCGAAACTCGAGAGCCGTCATAACGGCTCAGCGGCGCGAACCTTTATCACTATACAGTGCTGAGACATTTCTTCATACAGGGAGGTCTGTAGTTTATGGGAGTCGTGGGACGTAGGTACGAATACATACAGACATACATACTACATACATATTGCACGTACATACGTACGTAGAATGTACAATGATGCGCCTGTGACTCTGCCCGATATTTGAGATATGATGTATGTACCGTAGACATTCTGCAGTCCCATGCCCAAAAGGCCTAGGTTACTACCTCGTGATTGCGCATTCCATGCAACGCATATCTCGGAGAAAAAAATACCGCTCATATCACAAGGTCTGACCATTGCTCAATCAATGCAAGGAGAGTCAACTAGGTCTTCTGAATCGAGAGCCGCCAGCCAGCCAGCACTCGTCTCCCACCCCTCCCTGAGTCTCATTAGTGTAGTAGTAGGTATTGCACAATCCCAGATCGGGTACGTACCTGTCGACAATTTAGCACACGGCAGGTGGGGGAATGGGCTTTGCGATTGGGGCCTTGGGCCGCCGCGCTGCAGCCACATTTTTCTCTGTTTACCACCTTCTACTCTTGCAGGTGGGTGGGTGATGGCCAAACGCGGGGCATTCAAGCACAGCAATCCATCCTTCTTGGCTAACTTCCGTATCTATCGACACGCTTTTTCTTTTTGCTTTCAAACTCTTTTCTGAAATAACAGCCGATTGCTTTGGTACGCTACACTGCCGCCTCACCTTTCTCACCTTGTCTCGCTCCACTTGAGGTACGAACAACTACACACATTGCTGGCCGACCCTGACTTTGCACAGCAATAAGTCCACAGTGCCCTGTGTTTGTACTCTTTCCCCCCTGCAGAGTTAGTTCAGCCCTGGTCAAATAAAAAAAGGAACCGCTTTGGACGTCGCCCAAGGTTGTGTGACTCGACCTGTCAACTCCCGTTTGGTTCCGTCCTCTGACTCTGAGTGACAAGGGGACGTTGTCGGCTTAGCCTCACCTTGCACACCGACACGACAAATTTCGCCAAACACCAAGCGCAACCTGCATTTCCGCACTTTTGCAAGCTTGCAGTTCCGTTTGCCCCGATCCCCCGTCGCCGGGTGCTCCCACGCTGAGCACACCAACCGTTTCACCTACTCTTGCCTACGGAATTGTAACCTGGTGTCGTGCGTGCTCGCCGAGCTCGCCTCCACGATGAAGATCCTTGAGGCTCAGTCAGCCGTTCTGACTAACTACGAGGTCTACCAGCACCTGAACGAACGCAAGTTCGGCCAGAAGAAGCGTGGAGAGCGCCGCGGCCCTGGCAATCTCGAGGCACTGGCAAGAGAGGTAAGTTTTTGAAGTCTTCTCTCTTGCGATGTTTTTGCAACCGAGAAAAACAAAACTGTCCAATGAGTCTTGGGTATCTGCTCTCGTGTAAAAGACCCGGTACTGACTTGATCCGGTCTAGCTCCTTCAGTACCTGCGCACACCACCCAACCCGTTGAGCCAGGACCCCATCACCTACCACCCGGGCTGCATCCCCCAGCTCCTGGAGAGGCTCCGTCCCTATGACCTGGCCAAGGGCGAGGTCATCATGATCCTCAACCTTCGTCCCGCGTCCGTCGCCGCGTTGAACACCGTCATCGAAGACATGTCGGAGCGCTTCGACGAGATCCAGCAGGAGGAGATGGTCAACATCATTGCCGAAGTTCTCGGCACGTTCCCGCAAGAGGAGGCACAGGAGGAGGCCGGCAACGAGGGTGCCGCTTAGGAGGAGGGCATCCCCGATGGCACTCCGCAATCCACTCCAGATCAGCCATTCCAGATCAGCCATTGGACGTCTCCTCCCCGTCTCGGCGGTGAAGCTTGCGGATGACCAAATGGCAGACGACAACCTCTACATGATGACACACCCGCCCTCCGTCTGCCCGCCCACCTCCTTCCGCGTCAGCACTGCCGTTTTGCAGATATCTTCAAACGCCAGCTTGATGAGTTCCCCCGTCACCGCAGAGCACTCCATGTATCTGTCTAAGCGCATCTCCTGCGCCTGCTGGTAGGCCTCTTGGGGGTAAATGATGCCGTTGGGGTCATCCTCGGATCTCAGATCTCGTTTGAGACCCAGCATGAGAATGGGCAGGCGGTCAGGTCTGCGGAAGGATAACTTGACTTCCTTGAGCCACTTTCTTGGCTATCAGAAATGGCCATCAAGGGCTGAAGGGATGAGGAACTCACGTGTCTCCTCACGTTGATGAGACTGAGCCGCTGGCTGATGTCGTAGCATAGGATGACGATGTCTGGGTCAAGGAGCCTCCAGTTTTCGGGGCTATTTGTATCATAGAACTCTAAGCGGTACGGGTTTTGGCCGAGCTTGATCTCGAAGATGAATGGTTGGTCAATGTCTCTAAGCAGCGTGATGGGACCGGTTCCTTCGCCTGCGCTTAGCCGTCTATTCGGGGTGTTCAACGTGCCATTAGCTGTGGCTCCTCACGTCGGATTCTCACGAGGGCATACGGACGAGATGAACGACGTCTTTCCACATTTTTCATCACCAACTAGAAGGATCTTGATTGCGTCTCCGTCCATGTTGAATGAGCCACGCTTATTGTGGTGATCCGGATGGCTGTTGGGTGACGCTCTGATAACGAGTGTCTGGTGACAAATGGCGCAGCGACTGGTAGCAAAGTCCTGTATCCGTAGTGTGGAGACTCTCAGCCACACAACACAAGCCACACTCTGTTTTTCGACAGGGGCGGGGGGGAAAAAAAGTTTGGAAAGAAGTCATGCGCCAAAAGTCGCCAGTGACCGTGACTCTGCCTGCAGCATTGCCCCTCCAAAGCGGCAGCTAACGAATTAAGAGAGGTACCCGCATGGCGGTGCTCTAAAAGCCGACCCCTCCAAAATAATTCCGGCTCATATGGTAAACAGAGGGCTTCATGAAGCCCTCCTTGCATGAAATACTGAGGGGTCTCTGTCTTCAAAGCCCGCGAAGCCCAAGTCTGATCCTGTCCAGACGCTCAGTCGGGCTCTTACACGAACGTCGAGGGAATTCGCCCCCTTGCTCACAGAGCCAACGGAACCATCACCACAGCCGTCTCACCCGCCGGCCTCTCGCCCACCCCTACCACGCCACGCCATCAACAACCCGGCGTCTGAGCACCGCTCCCGTCGCGAAGATGGCCGACGCCAGCGGGAGGTACCACTCGTGGGAGAAGGACCGCCTCATCGCGCGCATCAGGCAGCTCGAGCACGCGCTCGAAAAGCAGAACGATGCCTCGACGCGCAAGCCCACGGGGGCCGGCGCCGGCTCGGGCGCGGCAAGACCAGACGCCACCGCCCCGCCCCCGGCGAAGAAGCGGAAGAGAGACGCCAAAAAGATAGACGCCTCCCGCTACTCGACCCGCTTCATCGCCCTCAAGCTCGCGTACCTGGGCAAGCGCTACGGCGGCTTCGAGTACGCCGCCTCAGCGAGCCTGCCGACCATCGAGGGCGAGCTGTGGAACGCGCTGACTAAGGCGTGCCTCATTTTCCCCGAGGACCCGGACGTCGTCAACTTTGACTGCTGCGAGTATTCCAAGTGCGGCCGGACGGACCGCGGCGTCAGCGCCTTCGGGCAGGTCATCGGCCTGCGGGTGCGGAGCAACAAGCCGCTGCCCAAGAAGCCTGAGGAGGAGGAAGACGTCGCTGCCGAGGCGGAAGAGGGGGACACGGCGATGGCGGGGACCCCCGAGGGGGACGCGATGACGAAGAAGAAGAAGCAGGAGCAAACGCAGAAGCAAGAGAAGAAGCCCGAAAAAGAGTGGAACGACATCAACGACGAGATACAGTACGTCAAGGTGCTCAACCGCCTCCTCCCGGACGACATCCGCATCACCGCCTGGTGCCCGTCCCCGCCGCCCGACTTCTCGGCGCGCTTCTCCTGCGAGGAGCGGCAGTACCGCTACTTCTTCACGCAGCCGGCCTTCACGCCGACGGCCGCGACCTCGGACGGCCTGCGGGAGGGGTACCTCGACATCGAGGCCATGAACGAGGCGGCGCAGCGCTTCGTCGGCGACCACGACTTCCGTAACTTCTGCAAGGTCGACGGCAGCAAGCAGATCACCAACTTTGAGCGGCGCATGTTCGAGGCCAGCGTCGAGGAGGTGCGAGACGTCGGCTCGGCGCTGCCGTACCTCGGCCGCGGCGCCGCCGACGGCGGCCAGCTGCCCAAGGTGTACTCGTTCAACATCCGCGGCACGGCCTTCCTGTGGCACCAGATCCGGCACATGGTGACGATCCTTTTCCTCATCGGCCAGCGCCTCGAGCGGCCGGAGCTCGTCACGCAGCTCCTCGACGTGGAGAGGTCGCCCCAGAAGCCCAACTACGACCTCGCGCACGAGACGCCCCTGGTGCTCTGGAACTGCGTGTTCCCCGGCGACCCCGAGAGCCGGACGACCGCCGGGGCCGAGGGCGCGCTGCGCTGGGTGCACGCCGAGGCCGACGTCGTCGAGAGGCTATGGGCGCACTACCGCGAGAAGAAGATGGACGAGCTGCTGGCCAACCGGCTGCTGGACCTCGTCTCGGGCCAGGTGCAGGGCACCGAGCCCCAGAACACGGCCAAGGGGAAGCGGGTGTTCCAGGGGGGCCACGAGGGGAAGCTGTCGGGCGGGTACGTGCCGATCGCCAAGAGGCAGCTGACGCCGACGCCCGAGGAGATCAACAACCGGTTTGCGCAGCGCAAGGGGTTCAAAGGCTCGGAAGAGATGAGAGAGTCCAAGAACTGGAGGAAAGTCATCAAGGACGCCAAGCAGGCGAAGCAGCAGGCGGGCGCCGCCACCGCCGCCGCCGCTGCTGCGATAGTCGGAGACGGTGATGAGTAGTGGTAGGTCGTAGACATGGCGATGAAGAAATACCAAGCAAATAAAAGAAAAAAGTTTGAACATCATGAATTCGTTAAAAAAAAACGAAAAACAAAGGGGGGAGGGGCTATGTGAGCGGCCCTGCCTACACTCCGCCCTGCCACCTCTCGTCCATCTTCCTAGTGTTGCTGCCGCTCCCGCCGCCGGCGGTCCCGTCCGCCTCCCACAGGCACCCCCTGACCCCCCTCCAGACCGTCTCGACAATCTTCTTGCGCGGCAGCAGCCTCGGGAACACGACGACGAGGTCCTCCTCGCCCTCGACGACGACGATCAGGTAGTACCGCACCTCGAAGCCGCGGAAGGCCTCGTTGACGAGCACGTCCTGGATCTTCTCGGTGGGTATGAAGCGCGTCGCCGCGGCGGAGAGGTAGCTCCCGCTCGTCGAGCTCGTCTGGATGCCCAGGCCGCGCAGGACCAGCAGGCTCTCGGTAGTGTGCTCGCGCCGCAGCGTCGCGTAGGCCGCGAGGAGGCAGCCGGGCACGAGGGCGGGGAGGGGCACCGCGGGGGACGCGGCGACGCGGTGGGCGAGGCGGCCCGGCGCGGAGGCGCGGACGAAGTGCAGGGCCCGCCAGAAAGCGCCGGTCGAGAAGACGGCCTCGTCGTCGTCGGGGGTCCTCGTCCGCGACGGGGAGAAGTAGGGCGCGGCGTATGGGGACTGCGACCAGGCGGCGTGGAGGAGGAGGATCGAGGAGAGGAAGACAACGATTCGGAGGGCAAGCAGGAGGCTCGAGAGGAGACGGACGGTCAGGGTCTGGGGCGGTCGAGTGGTGACTGTGAACTCGGCGGTTGTTGGCGAGGGGCGCCGGACGTGGAGGCGGGGGGCGGTTGTAAGCATCGTGAGAGTAACTGAGGCCCTGGGTTCGGAGTGGTATCGGGGGAAGAGGTTGTCCTAGGGTGCCATTGAGAGTGCGCAGAGTTGCTTCGGCTCAAGAAACGCAATCGGGGCCTATGCGAAAAGGGTTGCGCCAGGATCGCAGTACAAAATCGCGGCTTCAGCTCCGATGAAGACGAGCCGAGACAGGAGCTTGTAGCTCTCCAGGTCGGTGCTCGGTGGGAACCTCCCCCGTCGCGTGTACGGCACATGCATGTAGCGTCCCAGCCTGCTTACCTCATCTAACAGGTGCACGTCCCCTGCCGCAGCCTCCATACTACTTGTAAGCAATGTTGGTCGGAAACTATCGGCTGTAATGGTCAAATGGTTGAAGGCTTTCATTATTCTTCTTCCGCTACCCCATACACATTGGAACCCCCTAGCGGCGCCCAGTGCGAATGCTGCGGTGGCCATTCACTCGCATGGGTAACCTGCGATCGCTGCAGTGGCCCTAAGCAATGAAGATAACACTTGAGGGAGGTTTCACTCTGCAGAGGTATCTTCACCGTCGCATGGCGTGCTGGATTACGATCGCTAGGGGCTTGGGATACTGGTTGAAGATGGAGATGTCAACTCCAATTTTTACATTTTTTCTAACCTATTTCAAATGACGCATTCAATCTTTTGCTAACCTGCGCCATGATGATCTTGTAATGCAGATGCACAGTACTGCACACAGGGTTCGAACCCGACTGTGGTATTTTTTTTTATTCTTATTTCTAATCTAGTCACTGGGATTGATTAAAGCGGTATTAGGCTTTTCTTATTTTTTAAAGTCATAAGTGCAATGGTGCGCTTGAGGATGCGTTCATTGCATTCTCCTTGATATTTATCCTGTATCTGGCTCATCTTGACGAGCAGCTACCTACTACACCACTCATTGAAAAGGAAATAATGCCAGCCACTCCCAAGTCAAGCGACATTGGTGCCGGGCGACAAGAAGAAGAAAATAAACGGACGGGAAAATCCCATCCCTTCAACTAGATGAACAAAGATGCCGTGGGGCAACATTGTAAGACACGCGTTTCCAGCACTTTTCGGTCCCTTTTCACTCTCATCACACTCTCATCACACTCTCCTCTCGTTCGGCCTCACCGCAAGATGGTGTCATCTTGAGATTCTCTGGCTTTTCTGATTTTCTCTTCCCTCCCAGTACCGGCCCGTCCACTACCTACACCGCCGCCTCGAACAGGTATCGTGTGCTCATGTATTTTGCCTTGCGGCTATGTTCGCCCGCCCTTCCATTCCGAGATCCAGCCCATCATCAGTCGTCATTTGAGAAAGGAAGAACGCAAGCAAAATAAAAAAAACACTAAAGGAAGACGGAAGAATGAAAAAATGAACTGGTAAAAAATGTTCGCTGCTAGGCGCTTGACAAATTGTTCAAGGATAGACTCGAAGTATACAGAACAGGCTCCTTCTATATTTGCTATTGTTCTTGCTGAAGATGGTCGCACCGCGCCGCAAGGTGTGGCTTGTTTGTGTTCCGCCTGTTCGTCGAAAGAGCAATGGTATCAAGATTCATCGAGAAACGCCTCGCCATGCAACGAATCAGAAGGTGGTGGGGTGTAATAATAATTAGGGGATATTTGGGGGGGGGGGAGGTTCAGATCATCTCGCTCTGGTGCAGGCCGGTAGACAAACCCTTCTGCGCCATGACGGGAGGAGACCGCACACCATCGCGACCGTAGTTCGGCACGCTTTCGTAAGGCGCGTATTCGTAGTCTTCTTGTCCCCGAGGGCGGCTGGAGGCTTCCTTACGGGGACGGCTGCCGGACCGGAAGCGGTCGGTTGCCTTGGAGATGCGGCCGGCAATACTGTTGTCACGCTCAGTAAAGCTGCTGCCGCGGCTGTGGCCCTTTGAAGCCGGAGGGGCCGGCGGCGGGAGGACCGGAACGGTGGTGTCCATAGGTGCGGCCATGGTCGCCGGAGCTGGCTCGTCGTCGTCCATGATGATCTCGATCATGCCGGACCCAAGGCCGCCCGCGTTGTTGTGAGCGGCGTACGGAAGAGGTGCCGGTGGTGGGGGAGGGGGCATGGCGAGGTGCTGCAGCTCCTTCAACATTGGCGGGGGAGGTGGCGGCGGCGGGAGAACTCCGTGATTGTTGTTCTCCCTAGACTCGCGTCGGGCGCGGATCATGTCGTCGACGGTACGAATCTCCTGTGAATTGCCCCTTCTCATCGAAGGTCCGCGGGACAGCCCCTTGCTGTGAGAGCTTGGTCCTCTCGGGGAGGGGGCGTCAGGAGGAATCGGTGGGGCTGACATGCTGCGAGGGATCATGCCACGAGCCGGAGGCTGGTATACTGAAGACGGCAGCTGGTAGGTCGTCTGCGGGAGCAGAGTAAAAGACTCGGCCTCCTTCTCAGCGTTGTTGGGAGGAGACTGCTGCTGAGGAGAGGTCGCTGGGGAGTGACGCTGCGCAAAAGTCGCTGGGATTGGGGGCACCGGGACGTTGTTTCTATCCTTGTCGGACTCAATGATGAGGCGCATAGCCTTGGGGGTCGCAGGAAGCCCGATGTGGATGTTGGAATTGCTGCGAGCGTACATGCTCCTCGGCGACGGGTCCGCGGTGTGGCTGCGAGGGGGGAGCTCGACGGCGCTGGACGACGGCTCAATACCGATGCGGATCTGACTGGGATGTGGGATCGGGGGTGCCGACGGACGCTGGGCAAGCGACTTGCGGCGCTCCTCGAGCTCGCGCGCGGCTTCTTCCTTCTTGCGTTGTCTGTCATCCTTCATGGCCTTGAGGTCTCCGGCATGCTCGGTAGAGGCGGCGCGCGACTTTGACTGGGTAGGCGCGACATCGCGGGGCTGGTCCGGGACCTCACCAGCTTGACGGCGGCGACTCTCGGATCGGTCTCGTCGGGGGAACTCTCTAGTGAGCTCGGGAGAGAGGGCCTTGCGGGATCCGTGCTGGCTAGTGCTCCTGTTATGCCTGTTCCTAAAGTTTTCTTGTGCGATGACGGCCTTGACATAGTCTTCCTCATCTTCGGATCCTTGGTAATGAACCAAGTTGGCTGAGAGGGGAAGCGGCGACGAGGGAGACCGGGCATGGGACCCAGCGCCACGGTCCGCGCTTCGCCCGCGGAGCTCGAGTGCAGGAGGACGGTGTCTATTCTCGGGGCTTTTGCCGCGACCCTGGCTGCCTCGGCTTGACGTACGACTGGTCCCCTTTCTGCTCTTGCTCGACTTTCTCACCGTGGCAGGGTCCACAACCTCCGGCAGCATCCTGGGAGTGCTCAAATTGATGAGGTCCTCGGGTGACATGGGGATAGGCGAGGTCGGCGAGCGCTTGGGCTTGGGCCAGTTGCGGCTTGAGGCGCGGCCACGTTCCGAGGAAGCCTCACGGGAAGTCGTCTTGCGAGTGCGGCTGTGGTCGCGATCACGGCCACGAGAGCCGTCCCGCTTACCCTCGCGGCTTGCGTGTCGGCTTCGCTGTTTGCGTTGCTGAAGATGCTGGGCGGTGTCGAGGCTGTGGATGTAGTCCTGTCGCCCGCCACTGGTGTTGTTGCGGAGACTTTTGCCCGTGGTGGACTGAGATGTGACAGAGCTTGCAACAGATCCCGGACCGCGACGTCTAGAGGGCCAATGGAATCGGGTCGAAGATGACACAGACTGTTCGGGTGAGGTAACCTCATTTGCCATGCTATTGAGACCCGCGAGTTCGAGGTGGAGGCCCTTTGGCTTGCGATCCCGAGAACCATTGCGTTGAGCCATGTTGCCCTCCATTTTAACAAGCATCCTGGCGTCAGGAGACGGGGGGGGGGCCTCCCTTGTCCGTATAGTGACCTTCTTGTATTGGTCACGCATCATCATGGGGCTTGCGGTGGCGGCCCTCTGCAGCGTCAGGCCGGCGGCAAGATTATCCTGTTCGGCAGAAGACATGCGCATCTGCACGACGCGTCTGGACTCTTCGCCTTCGGCCTGGAGCTGGTCGCGGGACAAGTCTCCAGGGATCTCGCCGATGGAAGGGAGGCGCTTGCGACCGAAACCAGATGCTCCAGACCTCGCCGAGTTCGGCGTGTTGAACTGACTGCGGTTCGATGGGCGGATGAAAGCGGTAGTCACGTCAAAGCCGCCGGGGGAAACAGCAGAGTCCGCAATAGGAGTCGGACCGGCGGCAATGGGTGTCTGCCCACCATCTCCCTGAGAAAAGAACTTCGACTTCCCGGTTTGCTCGCCGAAAGACGTGATGAGCTTGAGGGCGGACGTCTTGGCGATGCTCCTCTGGGGCCCGCGGTTGATGCCAGGGGGCGACAACGGCGGCGATAACACTTCGGGGATGCTCTCGTTGAGGTTCTGGTTGATGCTCTGGAAGGTAATTTGGGCGGCGGAAGGAGAGGTCCAGGGCTCATCGGACTCGGCTCCAGTACAAGCGAAGCTGTTTGTCGATTAGCAGTGCACACCGTCCTGCCTAAATGAGCAACTTACCATCGGACTGCAAGCTGCTGTTGCCCGTGCATGACAGCCCACTCTCCCCATTTCTTGATTATAGCTGACTGCCGCTCCCAAACGGCAGGGAAGAATAGGCAAGTCAGAATGAGAGCCTCCATGTACTTCTTGTGCGAGATGTATATCTCAATGGCGTCATTGTAGTCACCCATTCCAATCAGAATAGTGACCGCGGCGTGAAGATCGCCATGCTCCAGCAGTCTCTGGACATAGGCACGTCCCAGCTTATGCTGCGAGGCTTGACCTCCAATACCACTGAGAGCTAGCAACATCCAGTCGGAAGAAGTCATGGAGGCCGAGCTCGCTGCCATAACATCGGCATCAATGTCCCCAAGCCATCTCATCAGCAGGATACGGCCCGGTGAACCGGCGTTGTGTCTGCTCAATTCCTCCCGGACCAAATCCTCAATCCCCTTGTTCCATCCGAAGATGGTGTTGAGCATTTGCTTGCGAAGATCATCGTTCGTCAGACGGCTATGGTCAGTGGCGACCGGGTGCTTGTAAGGAATATCACTAAGTCGGCTTCTTGTATACTTGAAGAGGTCATGAACCTTGTTGTCAACCGGGCTTGGAATAACCTCATTTCGAAGGCGAGAGGGCTTCGAGCGACGAGAGCGATATGATGACATTGAAGTGCCGCTCAACATCGATGTTCCACTCATGGAGTACATGTCTCTCTCTTGGTACGGTACAGCAGATGACCTCAAGGACGAACCAGCCGAGATGTATGTATTTTCGGTCATGCCTCGTGATATAGCCGACGAAGGGTACCGACCGGGTGTCCGAGACCCTCCGGAAGACTTTGAGATGGCAGAGAGCCCGCTGCGGCTAGAGGCCGCGCTTGCAGAGTCGGCATCGTAGGGGTCGAGCGCCTTTGGGGTGCCTGTGTCACTCCGGCCGACAATGCGATCAAACGGAGACAGGTGGTCTTCGTCGCTCTCGGAGATTCCCAATTCAATCGTGCCGGAGGTAGCATCGGAATCGGTAGCGATTGTCGTCGAGGTCTTCTGACCCTGCTGTTCCTCAATGGAGACTGGCGGTGATGGCGGCAACAGGTTAGCAGGATGCTGGACGTTGGCCACAATGATCGACGGTGTGTTGAGGTCAAACTGCTGGACCGTGTTGTTGGCTCCGAGTGTGAAGAGGCTGGCGCCGGGCCCGTACACTGCCAGGCCTCTAACATGTTCGAGCGTCGGGATACTGTCCCAAGTAACATGCTTGGTACGGACATCCCACGATAGTGTTTCCCTAGTGTGATCAACGTCAGCGCAAGTTCTACGCGCGCGCGTATGTCCAAGTGGCAAAGAATGACGTACGCGTCGGAGTACTGGATGATTCGGCCGTTCTTCGACCAGCCCATCCAGTTGGGTCCGCTTTGATAGTTGTCGGTGCGTTTGAGGATTCTCACAACCTTGGCGGGGTCGTCACTGCTGTATGACTTGGAGACGCTCCAGACTCGTAGATCGCCATCATGCGTCTGGGAGGCCAACATGTCTGATTTCTGCCGCGACGAAGAGGCATGCCAGCTCAGCGTGACTATTGGCGAAGGCGCTCTTGAGGTGCCTAGGTTATGTAGAATAGTAAATCGCGGTTGCAGAGTTGCGACTAGCAGAGAGCCGTTTTGGTAACTGTATGTGGTTAGCATCTTGTTACTCAGATTTGTGGCAAATGCCAAGCCTACCCAATTGCAAACGTCCGACAGTCTGCGGCCGGTGCAAGTGCGGTTACTGCAATCTGGTCAATCGTTCTCGAGGAGATATGTTCTGATGTGGTGGGCTCGAATAGAATAATGTTGCCCTGAGTGTTGCCTGAGGGCTTTGTTAGCAGACTCAGTATAAACAACTCCCAATGTAAACTTACCAAACGCGACGTTGCCGTTGCGCATCCAAGAGGCAGTCGTCAGATGTTCGTATGAAGCAAAGCGAGCCACTTCGTCGCCCGTCATGATATCCCAGACAATTGCTGTCTGCCCGGCATCGTAACTCACTACCAGTCTTCCCGCTCCAATCTCGCTCTGGGTATCGACCGCAAGCAGTTGAACCTCGTCCGAGTGCCTCGAAAATCTCCTCTCAATTGTGAGGGTGTCGTGGTGACAGCAGACGATGGATGAGCCCTGCGCGTAGAGAAACATGGACGCCGTGGCGGCGCAAGGCTCGAAGTAGCGCATAATGTTGGGCTGCGACATGGTGAAGTCTTGCATCTCATTGCTCCGACCCCTTTTTGACGACTTTCCGGAGCTGACGGTAGCGGTTCGGTTTCTCGCGGAGGTGTCCATGATGACACTATATCTTTTTTTTCTTTTTCGGATTTCGATCTGGTATCCGGTGCGATGTTAGTCGGCATGCCGCATTTGGGGAGCACAGCTTTTAGGCAGGGAGATGGCTGCAGTTTCCTGTACACCGGCAACCTCTTAAGCCGTCTCAACCCGAGAACCAAGTGGACGACTTTGTGAGACGAGTCTACTCACCAATCCGTGGCTATTGCAAGCACCGTCCGGCTGCTTCGTGGCGTTGAACCAAAGGCAGTCGGGAAGCTACACCTCTTCCACTTCAGCTATCACATGAAGCACTTCTCAATGTCCGTTCCCGGACCGCCTGTCCTTCCACGTTTCAGGGTTCCAGACTCGCGGGATGCTCTTCGTAAGTACTCTTGGGAGTAGCGGTATCCGTTGCGTGATGTCGTGCTGGTGCTACTGTTGCTGGTTGCGCCGTTGTATTTTGGTGTCTCTCTTTTACAGCGCGGGGTTTCTGTCTAGGTTTTTGGGGGAGAGGGGGCTTGCCAGCGAGTTGCCAATATAGGCAGGACGAGGGAAGGAGAACGAGGAAAGATCTGGGGGACGGCGGGTTAAAGACGGTTACACTCTGCCGGGACGTGTCGGGGAGAAGAAGGGGCTTTAGACGCAGACGGAGGGTGTGAAGCGATGCGGTTATGTTTTCTCAAGGCGGTGCTTGTTGGACGGCTCGAGAGATCTCACTGGATAAGGTCTACTCGAGGGGGTGTGCGGGCGCTTGTCTCGCAGGAAAGTTCTGTCAGCGGGTAACACAGGTTGTACGCTGGAAAAGGATCTCTTGCAGACGACGAAGGGGAAAAGAAAAGGGCGAAGATCAAGAGACGATGGAAGACAAGAGAGGTTACTACTCGAAGGGGGTGTGGACGGGGTGTGATGGAGCCAAATAGGAAAAGAGTCAAGCAACATGGAGCATGGCGCCTAAAGTCGAGGAGCTGGGCTGTCACTGGACGATCGGTCTTGAACATAAAATTAGAGCTTCTCGCTGAACGGTCGAGGAATATGGGAGCGGATACGGTCCGGCTCATCTGAACGAGCCAAGACGATGCACGGCTTTGGAGACCAGACCGGGGTGCTTGTCTTCGAGGGACCCTGGTAAGCCAGTGGAAGGGGATGGCGCAGGGTGTGCAAGGTGAAAGCGACCGCTTGCCGAGGGGTCAGAATTGGGGATATGCAGCAGGCGGACTGGGGATCATGGCATGGTGGAGATGGTCGAATGGGAGAAGCGGCCTGGTTGGGCGAGCTATCGAGCAACGAGGCAAGCAGCGTGTGTCGAAGCAGGGCAGTACATGAATATTTTGCCATAATTAGGCCGTTGGGCGTGCTAACCCATCTTCCCCCTCGCCAAAGGACTGCTTGCAGCAGCTGACTGGTAACTGCTGCTGTTACTGCTATTTGCAATGCTTGCTCGTCCTGCGTGCGTATATGCGCGCGGGGGGGGGGGGGGGGGGGGGACAGGATTATCGGCCTATCAGGTTGAATCGCTTGTTCAGCCCAGTTCGACTCCGCTCGGCTGTTGCAACGGCCACGCTATCGTCCCTGTTCAACGGTATATCATACAGAGAAGCATGATGAACCAACAGATGGAAAATCAAATCGGATGTTCCTTGAGTCGTAGTGAGATATGAGTTGGGCGGCTGTTCTCCAGCAAGCACGTCTCGCCTCGAATGCCCCAGCTCCGCCTTCCCCCCGATGATTTGATTATTGCTTAGTAGTATCGTTGCAGTGAGTGGTTGACTGGAGCATTGGATGAGCGCCAAGGTACCTTACAGGACTGGACTGCTGCTGTGGAATGTTAAATGCGCGGTATGTGCACAGAGGGACGAGTGGCATTGCTCCCCTCTTTCTCGGCTCGGCGGTGGTGAGTGACGGTGGTGAATCCTGGCACAAAGCGGCTTGATTCGCCTCCTGGGCCATGGATGACTAGCTGCTGGGAGTCTCGGATAGGTTCATCGACGGGCTCGAGAGCCTATCGAAGGCGTGGGGAGCAATCTGGCAGAGGCGAGGCCGGTGTGGGTAGACGGCGGGAAGTGAGGAAAAGAGCGTGGTTGGGGGAAGAGAAGAGCGCTCAGGACCTTCGTGCCTGCACCTGCCTGCACCTGGTTGCTGGCGAAGCACGGTGCGGTGGGTGAGGTGAGGTGAGGGGAGAGGAGAGGAGAGACGGACGGAGCTGGCTGGATGGACTACCTAGACTGACGACAGGGAGCCGGGGTTGAACCATCTACGCGCCGAGGAAAGGGTGACGGCGCCTACAGAACTTGCATGGGGCCAATCCAGAGCCGCATGTGCCTTGTGTTGAGCAGGTGCATTGCAGGGATCTCCATGCCGCCTGATCTGACTGGTTCGTCGCTTTTAACCTCCCGTTGGAAGGACCCATGCTGACCCACTCTGCAGTAGTCGGTACGAACCGACGCCCGCTTTTCCCGCGAAGCTTGAGGTAGCCGCTACTTCTGCCTCTTGCCCCTCCCCCGTCTCTACACTATGTACCACCTCTCCAACCTCACCTCATGGCAAGAGCGACCGACAACGAGCATCGGACCGGTTGTGCTTCTCTGCTTAATTGCTTCTCCTCTTTCTGTCAACCATGGCGCGCGTGTCTAACCATGCTGATTGTTGTGTTTGCTGGATCGCTGAATCACATACTATGTAATCCTTCAGCCACATCTGTCACCCCATGTCTGTCTGCCACATACCTACCTAGATAGGCTCGTCCATCATCAATGCCATTGTCTGTCTGTCTCTACTCATTGTCACACACAGACCTTGTGGTCTATCAATCTTGGGAACCCGGCCAGTTCTTATTGGCAGCCTTTGACCGTTCAAGTCTGTAGATGGTATGGCTTCCTCATGTGCCTGGATCTCGACCCGGACGCCACTCGTCTTCATCCTTCGCCATCGCCATTGCCGGCGTGGGTCTGGAGTCGCATCTCGCTGGCCGGCACACAAGCGGCCACCATCCATCACCGATCCCCGCTTCTGCTTGAAGCTCGGAACTCTGTGTTCCCTTCGCTCTGTCTGCACGTCGATGCAGCAGTTCAAACACCTGGCAACGTGCAATGCCTCCTCCCTCAAACAGTCCGCAGCCGCATTTGCAGCTCTAGGACTTCAGGACCGACCAAACAGAACCCTTCCGAGGATTGGGGCTGCAGCAGCACTGCATTCGCCCGCCGTTTAACTCTTTGTGCTAGCGGGTTGATCACTGCTATGTCCAACACAGACTGCACGATGCACAACACAAACACCCCTGCCAATCTGGTCCGTATCATATAGAGCTTTGGTCCTCAAACTTCCGATCCAGCTCGCCTCATCTGCCTTCGCTTGGCTACCTAGTCAGGGCTTCTCTCTGTTCAACGTAACTACGCTTGTGGAGACTCGGCCAGAACCAAGGACCATCACAATATCCCACCGATACCACGAGACGCAATGCATCACATCACCTTGGTTCGACAAGCTGCAAGACATCCGCCTCTTGCCTCACGCAGAGCCACGCAAAGCCAAAGTGATGGGCTTTGCTGCACCTGTCAACCACTTCGTCGTCTTTCCACCCCAACTCCCTTCTCGTGCACACCCATTCACGTCAATGGTCCCGGTCTGGCCTACATTCTGGACCCCGGATATCACTTTCACGCAGATAACCCTGGAAGGCCATTAGATGACAGCCCAATGGTACAGGCAGAATGAGCAGCCTCGCAAACTGTGCCTTCCTTCGGCCGCTAGGAAAGCCCGTACCGTTCAGCGCGGACACTCGCCGGCCTCTTCCCCGTGCATGAATGAAGCACACATTAAGGTATGGCTGCATGTCGAGAGCAGGGTTAAACCCACGGCCGCCTCATTCTGGAGCCATCGCTTGGAGCAATTGCTGAGCTGGTGCCGCAAACACCAGGTACGTAGTAGGTAAAGTGCCCTTCCTCCCTCCCCCCTCCCTCTCCTGACACCCCCGTGATGCTACCCCGGAACGGGCGGTCAATTGCCCCCGCCGCAACCACCTTGTTTCCCGTCCCTCATCTGTTGTGCCGGATACCTACTTGTTGAGTAAGCTCGTTGTCTGGGTCGCCAGGCACCTAACATGTCGGGCTTTTGATGGGTTTGGCATGAATGCAGTTCCTGGCACCTCGTAT
Source organism: Colletotrichum somersetense (assembly GCA_030867255.1). Taxonomy (NCBI): domain Eukaryota; kingdom Fungi; phylum Ascomycota; class Sordariomycetes; order Glomerellales; family Glomerellaceae; genus Colletotrichum; species Colletotrichum somersetense. Next base: position 316,530 of record MU843443.1, on the reverse strand, counting down.
GATGCTGTCCAATCTCCGATACAGCTGGTGATGGCTAACGTGATATTAAAAGCTCTATAGGTGGCGGGGGAGTTGATCACTTCGGTCTCTCGGGGATTCAGGATTGTCGTGTGCAGCCGGCGAGACGTCCGCTCTGACAAAGTCTCGTCGACGTCAAACTCGTTCTCGGTGGCGCTAATATGGCGTTGCAATATTTTTTCCCGTGAGGAGGTGAAAGATATCTGCAGCATCAGTTGATGGTGTCTTCTGCTGGAATTTCCGGGGCCCTCGATATCAAACGCCACAATATTTGCGGGCATCCTGGCAGCCTCATCGAACAGCAAACGAGCCGGGCTCACATGCCCAAATGCAACTCGACTGAGGCCATGGCTTGCATCCTGGGCGCCCCAAGAAATTTCAAATACCGCAATGGCTTTGAAGGTTTCGTTTGCTTCCGAGAATGTGCGTCTGTAAGTTAACGGGCACATCTCTGCTGACCCCTGTCATGTTGTACATCACCTTGGGCCGGTGGCAGGGGTGGTCGCTCTACCGTTGGGCTAAACCCTTCTAACCATCTGATTTTTGTATCGTTTCCAGTTGATTTTACGCCTTGATCCCGGCGCGGCCCTTCAGAAAGCAACTGAAGGTGGGATGGGTACCCCTGGCATGGGTTCTCAAACAGACACTCGCTCGTCAGCTTAGATACGCACGCGTATTCCTCAACTCTGTTTGGCTCGCCCGTCAGGCCTGGCGTTGTTAATCAAGTGAAAAATCAATGATCGGCGCCCATCACACAGTCCGAGCCTCAGCACAGTCTGGTTCCAGGCTCTTTCAACAGGATCGTGTCACGCAGCTTCATCGAGCTAGCATGCTGCGGCAGGCTTGCTCCACGCGTCGTGATATCACGGTGATATTCATGCTCGGAGCGCCACAAAAGGCATGGCCATCCCGAAGTAGCGAATTGGCACTATGCGTTATGATTATGAACGAAATGCGCCTCAATCAATGACGACGAGAATATCAAATTGAGAACCCGACCGATCAAGCCGTACATACGGAACGGACTGACTCGAGTCTTTCGTCACATTTCATTTCCAGGACTCGTCACAGTCACAGCTCGCCTGGAGATGCTCTTTTGAAGGGCCATCGCTAGGGGGTTGGTCCCTGGATGCTTGGCAGCTGTCGCCCCACGCACATAGGTACGGGGAGCACTACTGCTGCTCTATCTTACATTCATTCGATCGCTCAGATCAACCCTTGGGATCTCGCACGCCTGGGATGTGACCGGGAGCTGGCTGCCCAGTGCTAACCTCAACCCCCTTTCGTTGAGGCACCACGACCTTTGCATGTTCTGTGTGGCCCAGCGCGCAAGATGCCGCTGCAACGCCGGCCTGCGCTGCTCAAGGTCGACAGCCGTCACTATGCGCGGTGCGCCTATCTGGAAGAGGCAGCGGCAGACTATAAGCTGTGTATCGTAGCAACCCGCTTTTCTGGAACCCTCAGGCGTCTCTAACAGGTGGGACTCCAGTCTTTGGGGCAACACAGCAGTACATCGATTACGACAACAGTTTCGTGTGCACCGCGCAATCCGCAATGTGCCCGCGTCAGTCGAGAATGCCTTGTGCCGTACCGGGGTTACAGAGAGTGCAGTGCGACGAATTGGAAGTTGCCGTGCCGCTTTGGCGTCTTCATTGGTCGTCAGCAGTCCCTCACATACAGAACGAACGACCAGTGAATCGTCGATAACTGGCCCTCACGAGCCTTCGCTCACGGGCTGGAGCCCCTTCCATTCCAATATTTGCGAGAAAGAGGGAGTACGACGCAAAATCGGCTTCCCGGAACCTCGGAAGGGTGACACATTCTCCGCGACTGTACCAGAAGCAAGTCGCCAGATTATATTTACCTATCAGAAAGCCCGCGTCCCGTGACAGTGAGTCGATGCGGCCCCGGCCTGGGCATCTCTGTTTACGAACGGAGTGAAGGTTGCCTACTCAACTATCACCAGATGGTTGTGAGGGAAAGCCCATCTTTGGGTTTCGATTGGAAGACTCGAGGCGTCGTAGTAAGGTCAGTTTCACACCATCCTGCATCATCATGGAACTTGCGCCGTGAAGGGACCTGTCTAGCTCTCGCTTACCCCTGTCTTGTCGCCCTTCTTGGTCAGTGGTGGGGTGGCATCTTGAACTGGCTTTTTGTCTCTCTCACACTCTCGCACTCTCTTTTCATTCACAACCGCCCCAAACAGGCAGTAAAAAATGCTCAAAAACGGCAAGACCGTGACATCGCGTAACTAGAGCCCGATCTAGGTGGCCTCTCTGGAAGTTCGCAGGGGTAGGATGTTGAATAAGACCCCGGCTTCATTTTGCTTTCCCAACCAATCTGTCAGATCAGCAGCTCTGACTGCAGCCCCTAATCTGCAGAGATCATCACTAATGGGATCCTTGCTCGACTCTTCACGTCTGCAAAGCAATTGCACCCATATTTTACCATCGACTTTTGCACCTGGTCACCCAGAAATCGGACCACGATCTGATAACCTGCTCCTTTTCTTCTCCTTCTTATTTTCTTTCTTCTTTTTCTGCCTTGCACACTTACGGTTGTTGTCGGTGACGTGAGTAGATACACTACCTAGATAATCAACCTCCTTGGCCGTGGGGCAGTCACTACACATACCCTATAAGGGAGGGAAAAGGCAGCCGCCGTGCCGCCCAACAACCCGCATACGGCCTAGGTGCGTGTGATTCGGACCGCGCTATCTGTGACTCGTTGGCCCCCCCGGTCCCGCCACCCCCGTTTACGGCCGGCACGAGCCATGAGCGCAGAGGCAATTAACAGCAGGCAACGGGCATGCTAGGGCTAGCTCCTCACGCGCGCGGGGCCATGCGGAAGAGGGGCGGGGGGGAGGGCGGGCTGTTGGACTGCCTGCAGAGGCCGATGGACAATGTCATCTGTAGCTGCGTGACGGGAGAGGAGACGGACCGGGGTGGGCGGGCGTTGGTTTGGAGGTTTGAGAGAGAAGGGTTCGGGTGGTGTCATTAGTGGCGTCTGAGGCTTGATTAACTTACATACAGGGCCGGGGTTGGGGGGGAGCTTCAATATCACCATCGCTCCCATATTGCGATTCCGGTCTCGGCCGACGCCATGGTATGGGATAACCCATAGGGTGACCATCGCTTGTTAAGTCTAGAAGGGCGGGCGTTGGGTGTTGTGGCTAAGGTGAACATGCGCGACTCGGTGCGAACGAAATCGAGTTTTCCAGGATCCTTGGCAGCAGAAGAAGGGAGAGCGAAAAGAGAAAGAAAACAAAACACAACAAGGAAGGACAACACATTCAGACGATAGGAGGAGGAGGAGCCGGACGGAAGCGCTGGACAGCGCGGCGGTGAGCGCAACGAGCGACATGATGCATATCCCGTGGTCATGTGCCTTCGCACAACGTGTGTGAGCGGGTTTATATGGCCGGGGGCCGGCGGTTGGAGCTGTCTTTGGGGGCGAAATAGAGAGAAAAAGCATGATTTTCGCCTGCGACAATTCGTGCCACGATGGAGAGGGGGGATCGTTAAATGGACTCTTTGCTTTTTGCCCTTTTCCGTTGGTGAGACTGCCAACCACCTGCCGTTTCCGTCGCCCAGCCGTTGACGGGCACGTGGTCTCGTGCGCCCTGAACTCCGGGAAGATGCAAGTCTGCAAAGCGTTGGAACAGAAAGTTCGTGGGGGGCGGAGCAGAGGGGAGGGGGCTGGGATAGACAGACGGTTATTTCGTCATGTTTCCCGTCCCCTGAGAGACACGCGGCAAGTCGTATGCAACTAGTAGCATTCATGCCCGAGAACAGCATCCCGATGTAAGTCGGATGGTAATTGATGTCTCACTTGGGTTTTCTGGAAGCATTGTGGGGGAAGGGAGGGCTTTGGCAGAGGGCTTTTTCTTCTTTGCAATGTCACTATGTCGGTGTGGTTCAAAGACGCAGGACGCCTATGCAGCGCCAACGAAGCACGAGGCGGCATGGACGTGCGATCTCGTATTCGAGACCCGGTCTGCCAAGTTTGCCGTCTTTTTTTGCGGTGTCGAAAGGATTCCTGCTAGCCACCACGCACCGTTCCGCAAACATCCCTGGTTCTCGATGCCTTTGATCAACATCTTCCCAGATCTTGGTGCAGGGTTGAGCCCGAGCATCGGCGTGAGCCTTTACCTGTATGCACAACGTGCAGCATGGCACACCTGTTCGTTCCCATCGAAATGCCGGCACTGCCCGGGCCGCCGGTCCTCCACTAGGCCCCGCTCCGCCTGCGTGCGGGTCCCGGACAGCCCCGGGGTTATTTCGACCGCGGTGCAAAGCTTGTTCTGGGGGGCACGGATCTCTTGGGCCTCGACAACCCGGGATAGGTGCAGTCAATGAAAGCTACGAGACGACTTGACCCTTCCTCGCATACCTAAGCTCATAGAATTCGCCGGCGGCGATATATCAACGAAATATCATGCGATGCCAGAAACGATAAACTGGCCGACTTCCCACTCAAGAGCCGCTCGCTTGTCTTGCACTTCCTAGATCTCAGTCACGCACTCACAACGATAGATGCAATGCGGTCATGGCTGGGTCTGTATATTTGAAGGTCCTACCTAAGTTGCGCTTCTTGACTATCAAGCAGGAAGCGGGGTGGCATTGTACTGTCCTCTCAAAGTAACTCGCGTCCTAATTTCCCTGCTCCCGTAGATGTGGGATACCCGCGAAGGGGACTCGGGTCCTTCACACGCCTCTCTAGCATCTCAACCTGCCAGTCCCTGTGCCAGCGAAGGCATCTGCTGTGACGCAGGTGGCTTGTATAGAGCCGAGGGAAAATCGCAGTCGCCTTTCCGGCCCCGCCGTCGTCCCGGCCTCCTGGTTTTCCTGTTACGGGCGGCGTCTTCCGCAGGGGCGTGGAGGTTATATGCACAACTGGCAGCCTTGTGATCAGATTCGAATATCATAAGCCCGAACCTTTGGTTTACGCACATGAACAGGTGTGCTAAATGGCTCGTTGGATTTCTTGTCGTCAGCTCTACGATTTTCGTGGCTTGGTATTCCACCCTGATCGTTTGAGCTGTCGGAATTTGTACGTCTTGTGGCCTTGGTGGATGGTGATGATGAAGGCAGTATTGAATGAGTTCCAAGGCCCTTATCATTGGAAAAGCCCGTACTGGTTTAAATGTTTGGTATATAGCAAAGCCGTTTGCAAAGATTTACAGAGCGGGTATCGATTGCTACTTGTTCAGGATGATTGGCAGATGAACTGAAGCGGAAAGTCGGTTGCATGTATTGGAGATAGCACAAATGACCTGAACAAGATATGGGGATATTCAAGACTTTCATAGCTTTCAACCTGTTCATGGCTGTCCTCAGTCTGGTTTGAGGTATTGAGTGATTCCCGATAGCCACCAAAAGAACATAAAACAAGTTCGCAGCGATCAAACAGTTGAAGTCAGGCTGTCTCGTCACAAGGAATTTCGTGAGACAGCATCTTCATAGCGATGGGATCTGCATGCTGAAAGGGGATAAGCAAGGCACGGATCTCCACACCGATCTGATGGGTCTGATACAGCTTGAGGCTATTGGGTCTCTATCTTCGCTTTTGGTGCTCTCACAGTCTCTATAATGCCGAATCTGTGGTGTTGTTCATTTATGCGGGGTCGATTAACGATATCTCTTGGGTTAGAAAACCCACTTAAAGCACGACAGAGAAGAAGGCCAGAGACCATCCTGGATGACCTGGCTCCGGACCTAACAATCCTGTTGTCTCCATCATGTAAAAAAACAAGTAAGCCCCACGCAACCGGACTGCTTACAACATGATGACCCAGAACAGCAGCCACGATCCATCAAGAGGCGGGTTGAGTTGATCCCAGTATGGGTGCAAGCATCCCAGCTATCCTAGTCCTACTTTTGGAACGGGGAAAACCAGTATTAGGGTTGGGATAGAAGCATGTAAGTTAACTTGGTCATTTCATAGAATGAATACTCTTTGGTTTGGATTTCCTTTCTAAACAACAATACATAATGCAAACCATGCCTGTTGTTTTCCTCGATTGTGGTTCTCGGTTCTTAAACAGCCTTCTGGTTACACGATATCGCCCCGGGCACTGAGAGAGTCAATGTTTCAGGAGTTGACCTACCTCTGAATATTCACTATGGCTCCGAGATCGAGATTTCATTCTAAAGAAATGGTCGGTGTTGTGGATCCAGCAATCTCTGCTACCCTTCTATTTCCTTGGGCTTAACTAAATGCCATCGGCTCTCGGGGCTTCGAACCGCTAGCACCGGATGCCCTCTATGCACCTACCTACAAGGCACACAAGTGGAAAGGAATCGGGAACAAGGAGCTCGCCACAAAAGCCGTCAACTGTATGTCTTTATGCCTTTGAGGAAAGTTTCTAAAGAATCGCCGCCCCCTATTATTCCAGGGAGAGGCATAACATTCTAATCCGTAACCAAGAAAGAAAAAAAGAAAAGAAGAAACCAAACGCCGGTTGGGTGTGCGTAACATCATTAGTACATCTGGCAAACCAAACTTTGGCTGGGTGAGGCGGGATTGGAGTGACCAGCACAAGACAAGAAAAGAGAGAGAGAGAGGTTTTAAAAAAAAAGAAGCCAGCGATTGTGATGCGAGACAACCAAAATTTCCCTAACCTGTACCCGACTTCGTATAGCACGACCCTCCCAATTTGCTGGCACAGACCTAGTCTTTGGGTACTATCCGGGTGTTAAGAGTGGAACTGAGCGTCCCAGTGCTCGTTCTTGATATTCATGTGTTCCGGCATGAGGGAGCCAAGGGTAGGCGACCCGTGCATATCGTCAGTATGCCCTTGAACATGTTGATGGTCGCACAAGGCACCAACGCCAAATCCTTCAATATCGTATGCGGCATCGAAGGCTGAGTAGATTGGACTAGGGGCCCAGGCGTTGTGATCGTGGTCGTGCTGATGGTGGTCCTGATCGTGGGCACAGGACATGGCTTGAGGGAGATCGAAGGTCGGGTGAGCGCCCATGAGGGTGGCGGAGGGGCTGAATTGCAGGTTGTGTGGTGCTGAGAACATGTCGTCGCTGCAGGGAGTGAGCATTCTCGGCTGGAAGGTGGATTGGCACTCTGTGGCGGTGGGAGATGCCATGGACGTTGGTGTAAACTGTTGCCTGTAGGAAGTTTGGCGGTGTTCCTGTTTGACCCTGACAGGAGACCTGGAACGAGCCTCGGCGTGGTGGCGTATCGACTCGAGCATCCCTGGCTCTGGCTTAACCCGCTCGTTGTCGGAATTCTCCTCCTTTTTGGGTGGCTTCTGCTCCTTTTTGTTTTTCATGACTCGGTTCTTGTTCGCCGCAGCGGCTCTGTTGCGCTTCTGGGGCTCGAGGCCCAGCATCGCAGAGCGGAAACGAGAGTATCTCATGCGAGCTGCATGTCCATTGGTGATGGGCTGTGCCAGTATCGGATCGTGGGCAACGGCATTCCAGTCAATCTGGACAATACGAGGTGAGCCAAGGGTGGGGAGGGGGTGAGATGTCATCGGCGGCACTCACATCTTTTAAGTTCTTCTGTTTCAGGATGGCGAAGAGAAACCTCGTCATCTGGTTGTCTGTGTTGGAAGACATGTTGGAGGTGTCGATAGGTCTGCCACCTAGAGCTTCCCACGCTATGAGATGCAGGTGAAAATCGATAATGAGGCCAGTGAGCTCGAGGGAGGGGAGCAATTTGAAGTGCACAGCGATGGCTGCAGAAGCTTTTGCTCGACCCAGTCAACCAGCACACAACAGGCAGATGTGGAGGTGAAATGAAGGAAATGAGTCACTGTGAAGATCGGTGAGGCAAGGCGAGAGCCAGATATATGGCATCCAAGTCAGCAGGCTGCAATGAGGAAATGGTGCAACCACTGGGAGCGATATCAGTCACCCGTCGGTGTGGGAGGTCAATGAAGGCGAGGCGGACAAAAGAGGCAGACAAGGAGGGATTCGCCAGAAGTCAGCACACCACCCCGGGACATCAACGGTAGTTATAGGTGCTTCGGAAAGAGAGCCTTGGACTCCGGAGCTAAAGGGAATGGGATATGCAAGTCGGCTTGATGCTGTCCCCCCCTGAGAGATGGGGCAAGCCGTGGCAGGACTTGTGGGCGGGAGGAGCGCAGCGGAGCTTGATCAGTACCGTATGAAGAAAAAGAAAGGCGAACGAAGATGCTTTCAGGGAAGACGCCGCAGCGCTTGGGCCGACATTTTATCAAGGTGTAAAAGTGGCAAGCAAGCCTCCTTGGTTGAGACACAAGGAATCAAAATAGTCCCTTGTTGCCTGGAGTTACAGCCAGGCTTTGACGGGGGACGCATGCATGGCCTTGAGGAGGGGGGCGTGACGTTTGTGGAGGGGGTGGAGCGGTCCTAAGGTGGTGGTGGTGGTGGTGGTGGTGTGGTAGAGGAGTAATAAGTAGCTAGAGCTGCATGTGCATGGCATCATCCATGGACGACAGGATGGATGGTTTGAGGTTTCTGATAGCAGCTTAGCCGAGCACTGATGAAATGTTGGAGGGGTAGACAGGGTCGAGGCAGCGAGGGCGTGTCGCGGCGCGGGGCCGTGTCATCTCTCTCATTCGCGTAAAGTGGTTTCTGATTCCCCTAGCCTTTTTTTTTCCTCAACTTTTTTCCGTCGTTTTTTTTGCAGATCACTCCCCTGCACTCAGCCGACGAGATGGAGTCGACTTGACTCTACTTGGCGACCGGGGACCAGGAATCGCGAGGCGTCCAGGCTAGCCTGTCCACTGACATGCAATGATAGCTCCGACTTGCACTCGCACGTATGTACGGAGTGGGCAGAATTGACTCGTCAATTGACATGCGCAGCTTTCGTGATGCTGGGGTAAGATTTTCACACCCTTGTCAGTCAAACAGGCCACCCCAAATGCAAGATCCAGGAACGACCAGCGCACCACTTGGAAAGGGAGCAGGGATCTTAATGGATGGCATGAGACAGAATCGCGGTATGGGGTGTGCGTGTGTGACTCACCTCGAGTAGTGTAGCGTCGGAAATGGAGGTGGTTGGGGCGGATTTTCTACGTCCATGTTGCGGCATCCGGTTCGCACTATTCATTGGCGGCCCTCCCGCACTGAGTCGTCAAACAGACTGGGACCGTCTCTGGTTGACGAACACACTTGTGACGACGCAAAAAACGCCTGAAGACACGTAGGTATACATGTATTGCGACATGTATGAGCTGGCCTCGTGCCTGAAGGGTGTCATGCTAGGGAAGGATTGTTGAGGCTTGCGACGCCGGACTGCTGCGGTACAAGATACGGCGATGAATGGCAGACAGAGTTTGTGTCCCTTGGCCCGATATGGCACCCCCTGGATTCGTGCTTCAGTCAATCATTGTGTCGTAACCTCAATCTTGTGTTTGGACCGGGACATTCGTCGGGTCAATCGAGATAATGGAACAGCCTGGCATTGATGGTCGAGATGGCCATTTGACGAGCAAAAGCCCTATGAAGATGGGATCAAATTGCAGCAAACCCAAATGTTGTACATTGGAGCCGTGATACCGGTGTTTATATTGCGAATGGCTTGCGTTGGTGTCCTGGGCAACACGCGATGATGTTGGTGGGATGCGGTGAGGTGGTTGGGAGACGCGTTCTCGCGAACCCTGGGCAGGGCACTGTGCGACCAAGTTTTCGCCAGATTGCCACGAAACCACGTGATGGGTCCATTCGCGGCCGCTACCTAGGTAGATGGACCGAGCATATGACCCACTAGCCAATCCTGCCTGAGGCCCAGAAGCATCGGATCTCCACACCTACCAACGCCAGTCGAGAGCTGCGCGGGACGCTAAAGCAGCGTTGGAGGACCTGGATGAAGGAAGGGGTGAAGCGGCCTCCCACGGATTTAGGAGCTTCCTAATTGGCAGCATGTTTAAGCAGATCACGTTTCGTGAGATGGAGGTTGAGGAATATGGCCCAAATAAGTTCATGCTTTTGATCTGGTCGTTCGAGTCTGCGTTAGTTCCGGCCAAACTCAAGTGTATCTATCTATCGCCAGATCTCGTCAACATCTGCAACACGTCTTGAGGCGCATACCGAGCGGATTGGAGCATCGGCTGTGTCCCGAGGTTGATCTCCCTTGGACCAGCACGAGCATCCGAGAGGCGATGGCCGGCTGCCTTATGTCTTACATTCACGCTCTTGAAAGCAACGTTGTCTTGTCCGACGAGTCGTCTGCAGGTAGACAGCTGGCCAGAGTCTGATGTCTCAAGGACCTACTTATACGACACAGACCCCTCCCTTGTTAGCTGAGCATACGAGATGAATGAAAAAGGTTGCACGATGATATCTCTGACAGCCTGAATGGTTGCTTTCACGTGGAATGCAACTGTACGGATACAAGTGTTGGAAATAACAGGTTGGTGAGACCGAATTGTTGCGAGCTGCCAGTTTCCCCTGTCAATGATGCGACTGCACTGGCGCTGGGCCAGCGAACGTCTACGTACAGTACCTACCTACCTAGGTAGGTATCTACGTACCTTGATAGCTTAGCGGCAACTTGTCCACTCCCAGTGCTGCTACACGGTTAAACTTCGGCCGGACGGTTCGATGATGGAGGGAATGGGCCCGCCACGGTCCCACCAGCGTCTCTGAACCTCGAAATGTCGAGACAACGACAGGTTTATAACGATGTTTCTGTGTGAAGGAGACGGAAGAGTATAATAAAGATATTGGTTCAAAGCCCATTCCTCATAATTCCTCGATTGGTAGGTCCTGGAAACTAAGCGAGCGCGTACATGCATGGCGAGCTCTTTTTCGGCGAAACGTTGAACCGATCCGAGACCACATTTTCTCCAGTGTTTCCCCTCGAATGGAGACTTGAGGGACGAACACCTTCGGCGCAGTCGTCAGCACACTACCAATTTCTCGTCTTCCACCGCGATAGACAGCTACCAGCTCATCCACTTTCAATCGTGTAAGTCGCGATTATCATCGTCGCGAACCGTCCACTCCCTCCGTCGCTGTCGCCATGAACAAAAATTGGAACGACAGGGCCGACAAGGACCTTTTCTTCACCATCCTCTCCGTCAAGAACATTGGCGTCATCAGCGGCTCGGAATGGACCACCATCGGCAACCACATGCGCACTCTGGGTTATGGCTTTACAAATGAGGGCTGTCGGTAAGTCTGCGCTTTATACCACCGTCTCGCACTTTTCCGCCCGACCACCATAAACTGCACCCAAACCGAGTTATATGCAGGCGAGGCATTTCGCACACTTCTTTGCTGCATTCTTCTATACTGTTCTTGTCGTTTTCACCCTTCTCTGATCCTCTTGCTGGCTGTCTAAACCGCCGGTCATGTTGCTAGAATTATGCCAGAATTATCAACGGGAGAAACCTCGTCAATTGGGTGTAAATGCACTCACTCTCTTTTTGGCTTTTCTTCTGTCGTCATCAGTGCCATTTCTCCCCATCCCTCTTGTATGCCTATCCATCCGCTTCTCACGTCCCGAGGACGCCTCCTCTTGTTCTATTTGGTTCCTTGCAGCATCTCTCATGACGCCGAAAGACGTCAACGCTGAAAAACATTTGGGGTTTTTTTTGCCTGCGCGCTGCCTTCGAGTATGTTTCATGTCACTTTGTGTTTCACGACGTGTATTTCTCAAACAATACTTGCCGCTTTTCTGAGCTGGTCTCTCTCCATCATCAGCATGTTGCGCAATCGTTTGGTTTCGTCTCATATCTTCTGTCATTTCATCATGGAGTCGAAGTCCTGCAACACCATCTTGATGGCGACTGACAATTCATAGGCAACACTTTCAAGGTCTTCGCCGTGCCCAACACAAAGCTGAGACCAACGGAGGTAGTCCGGACAACCCTCGGAAGCTTGATCCCACCACCAACCCGATTACCCGTCGTCCTGGACCAGGTCGCGGAAGGCCCAAGAAACAGCAGCCTCAACAACCTGCGCCGATGCAGCTTCCTACTCTTCCTAGCCAGCCCGGTCAGCCCGGTCAAGTCGTTCAGTCCGGCCAAGCCGTCCAACCTGGTCAAGCCGTCCAACCAGGCCAAGCCGTTCAGCCCGGCCAGCCAGGCCAGCTTGAAGCTGACCAAGAACTTCAAGCCGATCAACCTTCCCAACCCGAACAACAACCCGAACACCAGCATGATCATCAGCCCGACCTCCATCAGCCCGATTCTCGTCAGTTGGACCACCAGCCCGACCATGGTCAGTCTATTCAAAACGATCAATCACATCAACAATCATCTGTGATATCCGATGATCTCGGTACTTTGCCTGAATCCTTAGATCTCCCTCTCAAGGAGGACTCTCTCGACATATCCCTCAAGGAAGACAACGATGACGACCAGGACGGCCACGATGCCAAGAGAATCAAGCTCGACAACCCCCCTCAGGATCCCTCCCTTGTTGATGACGAAGCCGTATTAGCTTTGGCTGCCCACAGTGAAGCTCCTTCCGTCGATGGCTACGCTTCTGAGTATCCAACAGCTGGCCTGACAGGGTCGGACCCGCACAGCTTCACCTACAGTGGCGAGACATAGGATAGAAACCTGGCCCTTGAGATGGCTGCCAGCATGGCCCAGTGGTCAGGCAGTGGCAGTTGTATGGGTCAAGACTTGCCTTCAAATCAATGGGATCAGGCGGGTTAATATTGCTACCCCGAACCAGTTTGCTCAAGTCAAGGCGTTGTGCATCAAAGCGAAAGCAGCATTAGGAGCGAAGGTAATGAACACGACTAGGTGCCTGGAGTTCGGGTCGATTGACTATTTCATTGTTTCTTTTCATTCATCAGTCATCATTCAGCGTATAGCGTAGAAAGAATCTGTCTCGAGCTGGCATTGACCGAATTCCTCCCTCGAGGTTGGAAGTCTTCGACAGGAGAAGAAGAAAACACCAGATTTTGCTAGCCACCACATGATGTTTCTTTCTTTGAAGGCATCCGTGATTTCTGTCTTTATACACCAAAATCTAAACAAATCACTGTCATGAGTTCCAGAATCAATATTATACCATCGTCTCTTCAGGCCCTGAGAAGGTTCCATGGAAAGTAAGATGGGTCGTCAACGTTCTTAACCTGCCAATCTGTATTTCCATCAGACCTACCACTCTGTCTTCTGCTTCTGTTCAGAGTCTGCTACCACTCACACTGGGCAAGTCGGGCAACTGCCTTCAGGTATCAGCCCGGCACCTTGAGACAGACAGTCACACCCACTAGGCTTCCGTGACGCTCCGTGACCCTCCGTCCTGGCTCCTTCCCCGGCCTGCTTCACTTCACTTCCCTTCCCAAAGGCTTCTTCTTTCCCTGGGTCCAAAAGATATATCTGTCCACGAGTAGTTTCCTCCTCGTCAACAACTTCCTTCTCCATCATCAGTCAACACTCGCAAAATTACCTGTTTCTTTCCGTTGCCATTAGGGACTTCTTGCACAGTAACACTCCGCCCAAGATATTCATCGCAAAAATACCGACAAGATGTCTGAGAAGCAGGCCGGCGGCAAGTGGAGCAACCCGGCGTTGCTCCAAAGTTTGATGCTCGCCCTATACGGTCAGGTCAAGGGCAACCTCACCAAGGAGGTCAAGGACGCGATCGAGGAGAAGATCCATCGCGACGGCTTTGAGGATGTCACCTGGGAGGCCATCCGGTAAGTCTACAACAACCTTTTGAGTTTTTTTCCTGGTTCTTCCCGCGGCGACTTGCGCGTTTGAGACTGCTTTCTTGCTTATCGCCCCTTGTGCGAGGCTGCCTGCTGTTTTCTACAGTTTCCGTGCCCTTTACCTGTCCTCCTTCCCTCTGCAAACTTCTTTCGACATTTTCCCTTCGGCGTATAATTTTCTTTCCCTCACCTCCAAATTTCTTTCCATCAATCATCTTCCCACCTCTTTGTACATTGCGATTGCGAACCACATCAAACCACCAGAAGAATCGTCAGGAAAAAGTATCTTCTTCATTTTTATCCGCACGAGATGTCTCGAGGAAACATGAAGTGGACTCCTGAGGACGACCAGCAGATTCTGGTAGCCATGGTCATGACCCTGACCCCGAACGCCGAACAGTACTCTGCCGTCATCCAGGAGCTTCACTCTTACGGCTACAACTACACAGTTTCTGCTCTCAAGTGAGCATTCCATTCCATTTTCCCTCCTTGCGTTTCTACCTGCAAGGCACCCACTTCCTTCCACGACACCTGCCTTCATCCCGCCTCACTTTTGCTCCTTCCCACCTATCGCTCCCACCTCACACTCTTTCTTTCCTCTCTTCCAACTTCCACCGCCCCACACTCCTTCCAGCACGCTACCACATATTCTGCTATCCACTACGCATAATCCCATACATCACCAGCACTCATACAAGCATCATTCACAATGGCCCCAGTCACTGTTTGGGATGACAAAGCCCGATCAGATCTGCTGGTCGCCTTTCTGACCGTCACCAAGCCTTCTAAGGAGGATTGGGATCGTACTCTGGCTGCAGTCCAAAAGAAGGGCTACATTTACACCGCAAGCGCTGCCATGTACTTTCTTCCTTTCCAACACACCTATTATCTTCACAACTTTCTTATACATATCATCGTCATCATTCTCAGCTTGAATATTTTTGCATAGGAATGCTAACATTTACGACAGGCAGCACATCCAGAAGTTGCAGCGCAAGGAGCAGACTCCTGGCGACAGCGGTGAGGCCAGCACCACTCCGGTCAAGAAGGCCGCCAAAAAAGCCGCCACCCCGCGAAAGCGCAAGACTCCGGTCAAGAAGGCCAAGGGCGAGGATGAGGCCGAGGAAGATGAGGAGCAGGAGCAGACTCCTCCCCCCAAGAAGCCTTGCACTCCCAAGAAGCCTAGGTAAGCAACATCTTGATTGTGGTCGCGAGCTACCTATGCTGACAAGGCCCACACAGCATGAAGGAGGACCCCGACGAGTTCCTGAACACCGAGGCCATGGGTAGCGACCGTTTCGAGAAGAACGAGATCTAAGTTCGACTTGTGCGTCTCTGGCTGATTTCATCAATCCGACCATATGACCACTGCGCATCGTAGAGGAAACTTGCTTTTCTGGATGATGACTTGGAGGTTTGGAGGCTTGGATCGATGATACGTCGGAACGACAGACTTGAATTGTGCACATCTTTGGCACCAGCACATATGCTGCCTCATTCTCTATGCTTGGTCAGGCATGGTAGGTCATTAGTTACCTAAGGTTACGGAAAAGTTCTACCGAAATCAAAAGATTATGCTTTGCTTTCCCCAACTCATGGCCTTCTCTCCTGGGTCTGTAATCTGCGGTGACTGGCGTTGAGCAAAATGGGCCCTTTCGTCTTATGATTCACCATGGTTCTATTCTGGCTGATGCCAAACCCTCTATCGATCCTGTCAGAGAGTGCCACAATTGCTGCCCAGCCGTCGTGTGTCCACGAGGCTGTTCGGCTTTTGTTTTGCTAGTTCTTGTTGGTATCAAATAGCTTCTACCATGGCTGTAAAATCAGACAGCTCAAGATGCCAGACGATTGTACTGTGAGACGTCGCTTGGAACAGGCATTGAGTTCCATGGTTCCCAGTGGACCTAGACATAAGCATGCTTGTTAGTACCACTGTCACCAGACACTCCTCTCACTAGAGACCATTAGTTGCTTAGCCCTCCACTATCTAGTCAGGTTTACTCTTTTTATCTTATCTTTATTTCTTTTATCTCTTTATTCTGTCTTTAGTTCTATTTCTAACTTCTTTTTATTCTCATGGGCGGATAGACTCTAAGTATATTTTCTGACATGTCTTAAACACAACTCTTCCTAGGTCCCTCTTGCTAGTTTACATGTAACTGCCCCAGTGATGACAGGGTGCTCGCAATACTTCACGCCAGATTGGCCAGAAGCTCTTGAGGTGAGTGAGTACCCAGTGCCTGTCTTGTTCAGCCTACCATCTTTCCTCCTAGCACTCGCTTCACGATACCTCTTTCCAGTTCAGCCAGAAAATCCTTGAGGCGAGTGCCTGCCCTGTTTAAGCTACCCTCTTTCCTCCTGACCCTCACCAGCGTCAAAGGCCTTTCACCCAAGGCTAAGCTACATAAATCCTCTTCCTCCACCAGCATCTCTCTAGAATTCCTTCTTCTCCAACCCGCACTCATTCCGTTCATTCATCCTCGACTATCAAGTCCTTCAGCAGTTGAAGCTTAACATCAATAACCTCACTATATACAGCACACAGGTATGTTTATTCATGTCTAACTTCAAACCGTCAGCATATACCCTGATTATGATAATTATCTTGGATTGGTACAACTCATTATGGCATCACACTACATTCAATGACCATCACCTTGGCTTCATCTTCAGTACAGCCCTTGCTTGTATTACCCCAAAACATCACTTTTGTAATTCCCTTGCGTACTACTTCTCTAACTTCTTCCACAAATTCAACGTCTTCCACATTTTCGTCCTCATCAAAGGGTCCACTGTCTCTTCACCTTACGTCTCTATTCTGCACCGCCTTGATTTATATTCATTAACCTCTCTTCTCTCTCATCAAGCTTGACTTTTGGGACAACCACCGAATATCTTTCTGTATTGGAATCATTTTGGCCAGAAACGCACCCATACTAACTATTTCACAGTCACTCAACTTCAGCAACATCCATAATGGCCCCAAACACCTGGACTGACGTCGCTGAGAAGGATCTGATCTGGACCTTCATTAAGGTTTCCAACGGTGGCAAGATGCCCAAGGGTGACTGGCACACCATTCACCGGGAGATGACCCGCATGGGCTACAAATTCTCTATGAGTGCACTCAAGTAATGTCCCTCCTTCCACTTTAGCGCAATCACCGCCCTCTGTCATCTCTTCTCGTCTAACGCCTATCTTCTCATCCCTTTCATGCCCTCAGACCAGATACGAGACTAACTGCGGTTTGTTTTATAGCCAGCACTGGTCCAAGACTGTCGTCAAGAATTATGGCAAGCGCGGCGGCGGCAACTCGGCCTTGGCCAGTGCTCCCTCCACCCCATCCACTTCCCGCAAGCGTGCCGCTCCCGGCTCTGGTGCTCGTGTCTCTGGAGCTCGCCAAGGCAACCAGGCCGCTCATGAGATGGCTGCGGGCGCCAATGCTGTCGACGACGGTCAGGACGATGACGAGCCCGAGCTCGAGGACATCAAGCCCAATGCGAAGCGCGCCAAGATCTCTAAGAATGGCGCGGCCGCTGGTCTTAAGGGTCAGCAGATCGACCTCACCAACGATGCTGAGGATGTCCAGACCCCACAGCGCCTCAAGAATCTCTCTATCATGGATGGAGTCAAAGTCGAGGGCGAGGATGGATACTTTGGCTGTGGCCGCGAGCGCAGGTATGTCATTTTGTGTCCCATCCATTCTTTCTGTCTTGATCCAAAGCCCCCATTCCCATCTCGTCATCTTACCAAGACATTGACATTCAACATAGCATGACTGCCGCTCCCGCCGGTAATTCCGCCGAGTACTTCAACGTGTTCGCCAACAACGCGGGCCCCTCTCAGCATCGTACGCTTGACGATTCCATCTAGGAGAACGTCGAGGCCCGCATCGCCGCCGCCGCCAACCATTTCTAAGACGGGAAGAGAAATAGCATTTTGCTACAGAGACTGAGAGAATATGCCGGCTGTTGCCTCTCTTGCTTTTCCCACCCGCTTTGTTTCCCTACCGGCAGAAAAGAAGATACAAGTCGCAGAACAAAAACACTTACATACCTTACTCTCATGTACTGGGCAACGAACCAACGGACGGCGGTTGTGGACAAGAACTGGCTTTTTTCTCTTCTTCGTTATTCACTCATTGGGCAACAAACATCCCTCAGCTTCTTGCTACTGCTTTTATCAATTCACTTCGACTTTATGGCTTATTTCCTTGGCTTTCGTCACTCTTTATCATACCGTCGTTTTCTCTCTTCTTTGCAGTCAACCTCACCGAACAGATACACCCGTTTTTGACTCGGTTTCTGGGGGCGGCATATAGAGGAAGAATCGTGGATGTCGCAAGAGAGCCCGGGGAAGGGGAAAGGGAGGACGGACGAATGATTGAATTCTACAGAGAAAGGGCTTTTGATGTGTGTGTTTTCTTTTGGCACGGAGTACGAAAGATGGCTAGCAGGGCTCGTCACATGGAACATCGGAGAGCGAGGAACGAATGACACGGATGAGAAAGGGGCCAGGAACTGTTTCTGACACCCGCGAGATGTCGCGCGCGAGTTGCGAGGCTCTATGGGGAGCAATCTAGCAATTGTCTCTGCTCGGCTTTTCCTTCTTCGTATAAAGCTCTCAAGCAAAAAGGTTTCTGAACTTCGTGTCCCAATTTGCAGAGTGAGTTGTGATCATGTTACGCATCCCTGTAATTCGACTCCAGTTTGGACCAGCGCTGGCGGAACTTGATGGCCTACGGAGAATTGTTAGAGAGCTATGTTAGGGTTCAGGAATTGTCCAATCCAGCACGGAAAGCAAGGAACTGCAATGCTTCACGCGAAAAACGATCGCATGAGATGTCAATCATTCTTTGTTCCCGGAAATCTACCCGTCACTCGACTGTCCCCGATGGGGGCCCTCGTAATTACAACTATGCGCCCCGAATGACTACCCAGCCTTTCTTTCCCTGAACGCCATTGGTCCACCCAAAACATGTGAGGTTCATTGTCCGGAGCCTATCACTCGATGCCGCGAGGTTTCGGACCACGGCCGTCCAGTCTGCGTCCCTCGTTGGCGCCCTTCTTCTCAGGTGCCTTCTCCTTCTCCTCGGCCTCGCCCTTTCGCTTGCCTCGCAGGGTTTGTCCCTGACCAGCAAAGTGTGGGCGGTTGGCCTCTTCCTTCTCACGCTCCTTGTCGTCATCGGTCTTGACAGGCTTGATTTCATAGCCAAAGAAGAGCTTGTTAGGCGGCAGACGGAGGGGCATGGGTCCGTTCGTCCGGCGTGGCAGGGGCACAGCAGGTGCGTTGGCTGAAGTACCAGCGACGGGTGTTGCAGGCTTCGGCGTCGACGTCTTGCTGCCCTTTTTGTTAAGCTTCTGTCCCTCGCCGTAGAATCTAGAGGTGCTCGTGGTTGCAGACGGAGCGATGGCGTTGTAGTTGATGGACTGGGCCATGGTGCCCTGGCTATGGAGCAGACCACCGGCCGGGAGACCGCCACGCACGCTTCTGGGTGTGCTGGTTCCACTTCCCCTCTGCGGCTTCTCGGGTTCGACGTAGCCGACCGGCGCGGCGAAGTCGACCTCGACGTCCGTCTCAATCATGCAAACACCCATCTTTTCCGTCTCGGGCTTAACCTCGAGAACCGCTACATGGTAGATCTCGTCGTTGTACTCGAAGTTGAAAACGTCGCCCTTGGTGAGAGCGGCGAAGTTCCTAAATGCCTTCTCCAGCACCGCCTTGGGGTCGCTGATGTCTAGGAAGTTGGTCGATTGGGGTTGCAGCTTGACCAGCTTTGCAAGTTCGAGGGAGGTAGTCTTGATTTGGATCATGTCACCGACATCGAGTGAGAGAGTTTGCATCATCTGGTCTCATGTGAGCAACGCCATTCGCACAGCGACTATTGTGTCAGAGGAACCACGAACCCAGTGGGGCAGGTAAGCTCTGCCCTCCTCCGCGACGAACTCGAGCACACCGGCGTGCGAGTGTTTTCCCTTCTCACCATTTATAATCTCCATCAGCAACGGCCACTGAACATGCAGCTTCGAGACCTTGTCCAGGGCGGATGGGGGCAGGAAGATCTTGGATCCGTAGTTGAGATCGGGTCGCTCGGGGCCAGGGGCCATGACCATGGGATAGCATCGATAGTATTCATCGAATCGCTGGATGATGGGACGCCGGCCGCCGCGGGCGAAGTTGTACATGTCTGCTTCGTTTGGGTCGAAGCGATACTGGAGAGCTCTACGTTAGCTTGTGGGGTGAGGAGGTGCACTGAACCGCTAGGGTAGCTAACCATCTTGGGCGGTTTGGATATGTATGCGCTTGGTATGATAGAGAACAGAGGCGGGCTTTTCAAAACGAGTTTCTCGTCGCTTAAGTAGAAAAATCTCGTTCGGTAGCCAGCTCTTGGATCAAGTAGGAGGGCTAGCACGGGAGTTGGAAAGAGGTAGCTTTGCCTTTGAGATGGGTGATGGAGGAGGACCCGCGATTTACGTGGGGCCGAAAGGCAACTGATGAATGACGAAACAAGCTGGAGGTTCGGTAAGGTTCCACTAAAATCCCATGCCCGAGACCCCAGATGGTACTTTAATGGCCACACACTTTGTACGGAGCATCCAAGTACCCGCTCGCCAGTGCAGTCTAGGAATTGAAGGTACCTCCGATAGCCCACCTTGGAGCTTTACTATGTATGAAAGACAAGCTCAACCAGCCTTACCCAGCTCTCGTATCTTGCCACTCCTCTCACAGCTCACCACCACAGCCAACCCAAGATGTCTTCAAGACACTCGGCAGCGCGCCCCAAACGGGCTGGCGAGACTTTCGCGCGAACACATCACCACGACGCCGAGGACGACAGCCATGATTCGAAGAAGCTCAAGTTCGACGTTCGTAACCCCTCCGCGCTGGCCCCCGACGCCCCCGAAGAAGATGCCATTCTCGATGCCGACGTCATCGGCGTTGGCGCCGGTGCGACCAAGCGCGGCGCCGTGAACCTCGACGGCTACGACAGCGACTCGGACAACGAGCGCAACTTCAAGTCACGAGCCGACGAGCGGCACAGAGGAAAGAAGGGTGGCGACGCCAACTTCTTTGATCAACTGGACAACTACGACGCCAAGAACAGCGACGGCGCGGGCAAAAAGGGGGGCAAAGTCAACGAGGATGACGATGACGACGACATGTTCGCAGCAGAGGACGATGAAGAGCAAGAACAGGTGGCGCAGGAGGGAACCAAGCGCTCTGAAAAGGATAAGGCCGTGCGCTTCCTCGACGACCAACAGATTGAAGGCCAAGAATTGAAAAGTAAGAGCGGAGGACAAATCCGTCTAGACGAGGAGGAGAGCAGCGACGACGAGGAAGACCGGGATCTGGCGATCCAGGAGGAGGGCATCGATGAGGAAGTGGGCCTCGGCGGCCTTAAGCGCAATGCTCCCAAGGTCGAAGCCTTCAACATGAAGCAAGAGCAGGAAGAGGGCGCTTTCGACCAGGACGGAAACTACATCAGAAAAGCGGCAGACCCGAACGCGGTGCACGATAAGTGGCTCGAGGGGTTGAGCAAAAAGGACCTGAAAAAGGCGGCGGAAGCGCACGAGAGGCGCGAGGCTGAGGCGCGGAGGCTGCGGATGGAAAACGACGACATTCTCACAACGGACCTGCTCAGGGCGCTCATTGTCAGGTTGGACAGGGGTGAGACGCCGCTCGAGGCCCTGGCAAGGCTAGGCAAGGGGCAGCCTAAGCCGAAGAAGATACCCAAGTGGAAACTCAAGAGGCAGAACAAGGGCGGCGAGGAGGCTATGGACGTCGACAAGGAGAAGGAGCTCACCCCCGAGCAGCAAAAGAGGAAAGAGGCCATCGAGGCCATCACTGACGCGGCGGACAAGCTGCTGAGCCGAGACCACGCCGAGATTTATGACCAGGAAAGGGAGGCGCTCGTACGTGAGTGGCAGCGGGAAACGGGCGAGCAGTGGGTCGAGCCGGCAAAGGAGGGTGTCAGTGAAGATCTCTCTAGCAAGATGTGGGAGTTCCGGTGGACGGACGGGCGCGACGATGCGGACAAGCAAGGGCCTTATGATGGGCCGACAATGAAGGCATGGCAGGACGCCGGGTACTTTGGAGAAGGCGTCGAGTTCCGGCCAGTAGGCGACGAGGGCTGGACCAGGGTCGCCACTTTCGTATGACGCATCTTATGGGATCGAGGCGCTCACAAGGGGCCCCGAAGTGTAATGAAAACAAATGAATCAAAGAGCCTTGCCGTTTCCTGACATCGTCGCGATGCTACCATTCAAACACTTTATGGTACATAATCTATCACACAGTCCCAGGGATGGCCACCTTATTTTCTGCCCAAAAGAAACGCCCAACTCAAAGACCTTTTTTTTATACCACGCTCAACTCAACTCCATCGCATCGCCGTGACCATTCGTGACGGTAAAGTCGACGGCACCATCGTTGCCGATCAAGCGTTTCTCCGAATCGGAGACGAACTTGACGCTGCGGGCCGGGTCGTAGAAGAGCGAGAAGCTCCTCTGAACGTCGGCGATCTCAACAGTCTTGGCTTTGCGCTTGGCGCAGATCAGCTGGGAAGTCGTTATGAGGTTACTAGCGTAGCGCAGCCCTGCCTCCTGTCCGATCTTGGTAAGAAGCGCGAGGGCGTCGGGCGAGACGTCCACCTCCTCCTCTTGGGCTCTAATGGTGAGGATTTGCTTGATCTCGTCCTGGCTGTATGTGTTGGTGTGAATAATGACGACACGGTCGAGGAAGTCGAGGGGCAGGCCATGAGGGCTACGGTAGTCCGTTCCGCGGATACGAGAGTTGCCCCTGTTGCTGGCCATGATGACGATGGGCGCGAGGTCGTCTTCTAGTGCACGGTTGATGTATGAGAAGCACTCGATGTCGAGCATGTGAACCTCGTCGATGAACAGAACACCAGGAACGATCTCGGCCTTGCCCTCCTCCTTCCACTCTCCGACCTTGGTGTTGATCTGGTCGCGGATCTCGCTGCGGATCTCCCCAGTGTCTCCGGAGAACAGCGCCAAGAAACCTTGTGTCCTCGAGTTGATGACATCGATCTCATGAAGCGTGACGGTGTGGACCACCTCCTTGCGCTTCTGCAGCTCGCCATCGGGGCACTGCAGGAACTTGGTGTCGACGCCCATGGCATCGTAATCGCGCGAGCGCGCGTAGGATCGGCCGAGCTTTGTGATCTTGCCAGAAGACTTGTCGATGGAAATGATATCGCCGGCCATGACGCGCTCCTTGGTCATGGCATCGATCATCTTGGCGCCCATGTCGTAGACGGCCTCCATGTCGGTTGTCTTGATCGTCAGCTTTCCCTGCTTGGCACCGCCGGTCACGCTTCGGTCGATCTGAATCTCAACGACTTCGCCCTCCATGATTTCACTCTCCTCCTTGATGCGCACGCCGATCGATTTTCGGAAGGCCTGTGTCAGTGCTTCGGTCTTGGACATTTCGAGGGAGAAGATTTCGGAGGATGCGAGGGAGGTGAATGGGACGTCGGGTCCAAGGGACTGAGCCATACCCATTGCGATGGCTGTCTTGCCGGTGCTGGGGGCATACAGAGTCAGTAAAGCTAAGTAATCTTCCGTCAACAATGCGCATGGTAAACAAGACTCACCTGGGGGGGCCGGCAATCAGCACGGCTCTTCCAGCAATCTTGCTCTCCTTGATCATCTGCAGAATAACGGCAGCGGCCTTTCTGGCCTTTTCCTGTCCAACCAGACCCTGCGACGATGCTCTAGGTTCCAATGTTGTGGCGTCGACCCCGAGGCCGCGGATATGGGAGTGAGCTGCAATGAGGTTGAGCCCTCTGAGCTCCTTGCTCTCGGAGACGGTCATGACGGGCTGCTGGTTCCGTCAGTATGAAGGGCAAGGGCCGAGGTGAAAAAAGCAACATACCGCAGCCATCTTGAGATTGGATCACTGGTCGGCTCGAGTAAAGAAGGGCGTAGATTGCGTGTGGACGATTGGCTATTCTAATGGAGCGGAGGATGTGCCGTATTGATGTTCGTTGATGAGGCGCAAAGACAGTTCGTCGGCGAATGGGTTGCGATCAAGGCTGAGAAGCTGGGCATGCGCGTTCAGAAATTTGGGAACGCGCTTACCTCAATCTGCCACACCATATACGCGGAACGTGGCGCGGCTAGCGCTTGAGCGCCACAGCAAGAACAACAAAAAAAGCCCCCCGGCACTGTGGCACACTGCCGCCTAAGTTTAAACTACTGCTCCGACTCCATAACCTCGTGCCATGCCTGCTTTAACGTGCTGAGTATCCGTAACTACAGCCAGGTAGCCCAAGAAGGTTAAAATTGGGTCTGGCACATGGCTTTAAACAGACTGTAGCTTCAGTCAACCATGAGCACTTCTCTCATCAACAATGAAGGTTGTCCAAAGCAGCAATACTAGCGCAACTAGTGATGTGCCAGTAGGTGTAAGAATGATCCATGAATGGATGAATGAATGAATGCACCTGGTTCTTTCCAAACCTCAGGTAGCAGCTCACTGTGACGAGGAAGCTTCTGGCACAATATATAGGTACATCAAGGTAGGTACATGACAGGCTAGAGTAGTTAGTTGGGTGGGTAGCTGCCTACCTACGCAGCGTGCAGGCAAACAAACAACAAACACCAATCGAGGCAAGAACATTTACAACACAGACATACTTTGATACCTTGGCACCTTGGGCATCTAGGGGCGGTCCCCACCGCCGTCCCCTGAGAAGCACCCACCCACCCAGTCAAACCAGGACCCCTCCATCTGAGGTTCGTACACTTAGGTACGAATAGTTGGATAACGCTAAGCTACCTATCTATCGCTGTAAAGACCACCCATCCTTAACTCTCTTAAGGTACCTACCCCAGCCCCCTGCCAATCACAATGCTTTAGCGCCAGCCGTGTTATCTGAGCCATAACTAACGATCAACAACCCGTTTCGGGTCGCTGCATAGCACCGTGGCTTTCTTTTCTTTTTTCCCCTTTTGCAATTTAGGTATATATTTATTACTTCCTCAGTATTCGTACTCTGGAACCAATCTTGGGAACAGGGAAATGACCCCCCTGCCTTGGCCACAAACATCCAGGAATAGCTCACTGGAGCTCTAACATACTGGCCTGCCTCATTTCACGTCAACCCCACAACCCAACCTACCTTGTCCTGAAGCTGCAAATCCCTTTTCTACTAGTTTCTTTGGGCATATTCGAACTGGGGTTTGCCAAGGCGAGCAGGCACGCTCTTCCCCTTTCGCGTGAGTTAGGAAGCCCGGCACGATTTTGTAGTACCACCCGCAACTGACCGCCCAAGTGCAATGTGTTTGTATGTCTCTTGCTCCAGGCATCAAACAATTTAAAGGAGCAGAAAGTTCGCCCCCCAAACGGTGACAACTCTTCGCAACAATCCACGACGACGACAACGACGCGCCTGACATACTTTGTTTCCCCTCCCCACAATAAGCCCCCTCCCCTCTTTTTTCTTATTCTTCTTCTTATTACTTTTCCCTCACATTGATTCCCGTTCTCACTCCAATATCTCTCTACATACATACATTCTCGGAGTATGTGACCGGCATATGGCCTCGTAGTGAATGATAGGACCACCATAGTCTGAGTTCTCATTCCAACATGGCCTACAGGCGCTCTGATCTCAACGAAGGTCGTCGTGGCCCCCGCGATAGGTTCGACGGTCAGTTCGACTACCAAAATCGACGGGATGGTGAAACAGACCGTCGAGATCGTCGCGACTTCCATCGTTCCGGCTCTCGCTCGCTCTCTCCAGACCGGGAACGTAACTACAGAGAAAGAGAGAGAGAACGAGAGAAGGAAAGAGAAAGGGACAGAGAGTTGGAGGAAAGGAAGAGAGAAAGGGACCGTGATCGACCTAGAGATTCGGAAAACCCGAGAGCCTCAATAGTGTCTCGAGAAAATCGCCCCCAGCATCGGAGCTTCTTATCGCCGGTACATAACAAGTCAAGCAATCCAGCAGATTCACGCCTCAATCGGGGCCCAGAACCACGTATGGCTACTTGGGAATTTCCCTCGCGAGTGCCTCAGCTAACTTTTGGTGAAAATAGCGCCTAGAAAAGGCACGACAATATCGGCGACGCCAGCATCCTCTGCGCCGCCAACGCCACATTCGGTGATTAACTCATCGTCGTCCATAGCCAAGATGATCGCGGCTCTGCGACAGTTCTCACAACGAACCAACGAGCACGGCGCCTTGAAGCTGCAGAAAGACGTGGTTGAGGCGCGTGCTCGAGCCAGGGAAAAGGAGCATGCTCAGGCGCATCCCAAATATGCCGAGTTCCCGTCTTTGAAAGATTACCACCGTAAGCTTGAGAAGAGGGACGCTGAAGACTTGAATGCATTGTGCAAGGACGTTGGCATCGCAGACGAGCAGTGGCTCATTGCGGCCGGAAATGTCGCTACGACCTTGTTCCAAGTGTTTGCCGAGCTGCAGCAGCAAGAAAAGGATGGTCGCTCAGCCGTGCCCAGCTCCGAAAGCCTCGAGACACTCAACTCCCGCATGGATGCGCTTGACAAGCGACACAAAGAAGAACTGGCAAAACAACAGGAGATGCTCAACTCCCGTATGGATGCGCTTGGAAAGCAGCACAAAGAAGACCTGGCAAAACAACAGAAGCAAATAGAAGACCTACGGAAAGGGTTTTCGATCGAAACAGTTCAGCGTAAGAAACTGGACCTCGAGAACGAAAGCCTCAAACAGAAGGCCCAAGACCTCCAAAACCAGCACACATCTCTGACGACCAAGGTCGACGAGCATGGCACGTCCATTAAGCGGTTGCAAGATGAGAAAGACAAGGCGGCGCCGCTGCCCTCAGCAACGCAAACCACCACGATTACCTCGGCAGATCTGACCCAAGTCAAGACGATGGTAGACCAGTGTCGAACCGAATTGGCCGACCTGGAGGCAAAAGTGTCGGGGCATGATCAGAAACTTGGCGAAATGGATGTTGATCTCATCACCGAAGGCTGCTACTCTCTCGTGGCTACACTGCCACGACTCGAACAGAACGCCAAGAGGGCTATAGATGACATTTCCGTGCTCCAGGCAGATTGCGGTCAGCTCAGAACGGATAACGAGAAGCTCCGATCGGATACCGATAGCCTTCAGTCTGGGTCCAAACAGCTTCAGTCGGCCTCAGAGCAGCTACGGTCCGACGCACTTGCGGCCCGGCCGAGTGTGGAGCAGCTCAAATCCGACATCGACCAGCTCAAGATAACTGCTGAGCAGCTGAAATCCGAAATGGCACAGCTCCGTTCAGGCACAGAGGAATCGCAGTTGGCCGTCGAAAAACTGCGGTCAGCGATGTTGGAACCGCCGGCAGGAGACTCGTTCCTTTCTGTCAAGACCTTTACCACCATGAACGCTGCCGTGTTCAAGACATTCAGTGGCTGGGTTGACGACTTGAAGAAGCGGGTGGATGTCGTAGAGGGATCGATTCCAACACTGCAGACCGTCTCGAAGCAGCAAAATGATCATTCCTCGCAGATCAAGGCTATAGAAGACCAAATCAAGGCACTGGAGAAGGGGCATGGCCAAAAGACGGCTGGTGGCTCGGAGAACAGCCGCGTACCCACGCCAGCACCTGACCAGAGGGGCATTAAGTATGAGGGGGTATGGAAAGAGCATGATGCGCGGCTCAAGGCTCTCGAGGCCACTTCCAGAAAGGGCCCGTACCGTGCCAACAGCGCTGTATCGGAACCGATGGATGCTGCAGTCGAAGCGCTGAAGGCTCAGGTGACGATGGCGGATCAAAGCATCAAGGCTATATCGACATCGGCCAGACTCACGAGCGAAAGCCAGGCAGCGCAGGCTCAACGGGTAGAGCAACTCGAAAAAGAGGTGTACACGATAAGCAAACGATTAGGGACTGCTGAGCAAGCGCTGAAAGCGACGGATGATAAGTTTGAGGGAAGACTGGCTTTCATGCAACAGAACTTTACGACTCTCGATTCGCAAATGAACAACCTGACAACGGAAAGCCTCTTCCAGGCCATTGTTCAGTACATTGGCAGGTACCAGCCTAGCGATGCATTTATAGGACAGAAGGTTGAGAGAATGCTTCAACAGTTGACTGCGTACGATCAGCGACTGGCAATGCTGGAGCGGTCAGGGACTCCAAGCGAAGAGCTGGCAAACAAGAAACGTAAGCTCAGCCCTCACATGGGACATATGAGCATGATGAACGGAAGTCGTTGAGGAGGGAGATTACGCTTGCCCAAGTACAAGTTGTCTTTCATTGCAATGTAAGATGTTATCCCGAAGACGGGGACGGCGATGGCGCATCGGGTTGGCTTGAGATACCAAAGCGCGTCATGCAGCAACATGTAAATACTTTTTCTACCTTGAGCAGTCCTCCCTAGATATCCCTGCCTTTCAAAAAATGGCACTATGGTTGATGATGACCCCATCTCTATTCTCTATGATACCCTACTAGGTGACCCTAAAAGAGGTGAGCCAACATTAAACCACTACTCCCCACCTATCTAGGGTACCTACCTACCTGGGGTACAGTCTTGCGCTCGCTTGTAATACGGTGAAGCAGCAGTTAACCTCACTCGTGGTCTGTACTGGCCAGACTCTCACCGATTGCCGAGTCTCTGCCAGTGGCTCGACTACCTTGTACGGGCCCTACTTTTTCACGCAGGCCAACTTGTGCCTCGATGAAAGCCGGAGAGTCAATAAGAGGCTCTGTGTAATTAATTAATCATTTATCTACCTAGTGCAGACTCGCAGAATACACACAGTCGGAGGCGTCCCGTCGCAGAGACATGTTGCTAGTACCAGTCAGACCGGGGCCCGGCAGATGGGTAGGATGGGAGAAGGTATGTACATACACACAGTAGGAAAATGCCAAGCACATATGGTATACAGGTAGGTAGGTAGGTAGGTAGGCATCGGGAAGCCTCGAACACGTCAAAACATGCTTCCTGAATGGCCGGCCCATCTCACACCCGTTGCACTCATTCACTGGACCAACGACGGGTTGCGCCGCGAGACGTGGACCACACAAGCTTGTGTGCATGGCAAGTATAGTGGCTAGCTAGGTAGCTCAAGGAAAGCCCCTCCATGGGATCGTGTCCACGGTCGCAGCCCACATATGTAGATGTATTTAGTTTAGACGGTGATCACTGATTGTCAGCCAGGTCGTCTCATGCTCTCCAGTCAGTGCTCTTCCCCCCTGTACTGCATGCTGCTCCTCTGGATTGGCGCTGCCTGCCTAGGTACCCTACCTTAGTACGGACAGGGTGCTCAAAAACCAATCTCGGCACCCTTACCCACTGTACCGCGCAATTGGGTACCGACCGATGGTGCAGTCGGGATGAAAAAGGATGGGTTTGGGGGGGGAGGGCAGCACCGCACGCGCCTCACCTAATTTCTGCCACTGGACACTGACTGGACTGCCATCCATCTATTTACTAGCTCTGTGTATACCTACCACGTGTGCTATTGGGTATCTAGGTATCTTCCTTTCGCGTCGTATCGTATGCATCCAACTGCCGTCCGTAGTTTCCATTGGCTTGGCCTGGCCTGGCCTGACCTGGCCACTTCCCTTCTGCTGTCTGCCTCGTCTTTTGCCTGCCCTGCCGCGCCATAATTACCTGTTTACGTCGTACTCTCCTTGCATTTAGCACACCTTTGTTTCTTCACCCCCTTAAGGCCTAGCTTGACTAAATCTTAACCTCTTCTCCTTCACTACCTACCTAACTACCTACCTATCCAAGGTACCTCACCACACCTTGCCTCACCTCACCTCACCTCACCTCACCTCACCTCAACTCACCTCGCCTCGCCTCGCCTCGCCTCGCTCACTCACTCACTTGCTGCTCGCTGGGCCGGGCTGGGTCAGGCTGGGCATCCATACCTCTTTTTCCCTTCCTTTCCCCATCCCTCTCGCACTGTGACCTGGACCTCCAATCCACGTCCAAATCCACCCAACGTCCACCACCAGTCGACCCGCGCGACCTTGACCCTTTCCAATACCACCTCCTACCTTGACCCTTGTCCCACCCCGTATCATCGACTTGCGGCACGTCGTCCCGTCCTCAACCCCGTTTGGATCCCGCGCAACTGCTGTGCTGAGTCGCTCTTACACCTCTTCGCACCGACCCGACCCCAAACTCGCGTCGATTGACCTGCCTGCCTGCAACTTAGAGCGCCGCGTCGCTTCGCATCCCATCGCATTTTTGCAGCGGCAGCAGGTCACGCTGGGCAATGCGCTGCGGCTCATATTCGCTACTGCTGATGCAAGCGTTGATGTTCGGAGCCTGCATGCACCTACTGCCACGGCCACGACCACGACGTTGACCCCGACAACCATCACTACCACCACCACTACCACCACCACCTCCTCCTCCTTCTCCCCATCCTCCTGCCGGCCGAACGACCACGTCCGCGACAAATCGACGACACTCAACTCTCCGCGAACACCTACCATCTCGCCCGACATTTCGTCCACGTCGCGATCGCAATCATTGCACTCAGCTACCGGCCGTGTCCAATCGCCGATAGCTTGGTCATAGGCCACCTGCTCGCGTTTCTTCCGATTCTTTACAGAAATACACTTCGGCACTCGCTGCACGTCACTCAGATAAGGGCCGTACCGGACACTCATCCTATCACGACATACCGTCGCCCACGCCCGCCGCCCGGGGAATAACAACGACCCACCTCGTCATCGGCGCCAATAGTCGCCGATTCGAATCAACACTTCTCGTGGGCTGCGGAGAGAGCTTTGAGCTCTGCTCCGGCGCCCATTCCATCTCCCGTGTTTCCCGCCGACCCCCGAATTGGCTGTCGCCATCGCGACCTTTGTTGTTCAACATCCCCCAACACTCGCTATCCCAACAACCACAACAACCCCCATCCACCATCACCGCGCCTCCATATCCCGCTCTTTTGTTTCGCGTCCCCGATCGCATATATTGCGACCTCTGTCCCTTCATGCCCCACGGCATGCAAACGCCACTAAACCATGGAAGCAGCGGCGAAGAAGGTCCAACTGCTGGCACAGCGCATCCTGCCCGACCGACCGCATCATCTATCCGTGTCCCCCGACCAGCGCTTTCGCGTCCCGCCCGATCATAGCAAGCTCTTTGAGGAATTCAAGTACCCGCGCCTGCAGTACATGACGTTGCTGTCCGACGCTGATCGCGGTATGCTGCTCACCCGTCCGTACTATGATATGCGCGAGGAACCCCCGAACCCCACCGCCCACAAGGAGCCTAACACAAAGATGGAGAGGAAGGCCGTGACAAAGTTGTCATTGAGTGACTATAAGAATAAGCAGAAGAAGGTGGCGGATTCTCCTCCCGAATTAAGGACGACGCCGAAGCCGGACATCTCGCGGAAGGAGAAGGAAGCCGCCGACAATCGAATTGAGCGAGAACCAAGAAAGGTGGACGCATACAGGAATCGCGATTCCGAGGCATCAAAAGACATCAAGGCGCACAAGTCGCGTGAAATAACCCATGATGAAAGGTATGACTTGAATTCGCGCGCCCCTTGCGCCATCACTTAGTGCGCTGACTGATTGAATGCAGGACGGGCAGGCCTGAAACCAAGCCCAGGACAGCCCAAGAAAGCAATGATACCCCAGAGAAGAGGAAACGGACCGCAGACGCCGACAACGAGTTGCGCCCTCAAAAGCGAGCGAGACCCGAGGCTAGCACCCCGTTAGACGAACGATCGCGAACACCCCGAGACGATACCCCAAGGAGGAAGGATGTGCATTCGTCGCAGGACAGGACACCGCAGAAGGATGGTAAACTGGGCACGAGCTCCTCGTCATTACCCAACGGACGATCGGCTCTGAAATCAGCACTTGGTTCAGGGTCTGGCGCCAACAAGTCACCCGTGTCGCGACCGCGAGGCGATTCTATCAATGGCATCAGGCCGACTCCTTCGGGGAGTAGAGCCAGGGCCGAGACTGCTTCGTCGCGGTCAGCAGTCCCACCCTTGCTGTCTCCTTTACATCTACCGAATGAATCCGATTCTCGCCCTAAAGAAAAAAGGCGGGATGACGTCGGCGAGCACAACAGACCACTGAAGTCCCTAAAGCCAGAACCGCCGCCACCTATCAAGAGACCGAAATCTCCCATCGACCTTCCGGAACTACTCTCTCCAACGTTGCCCCCGATAGTCGAGGAGGAACTAGCCCGAATGAAGAAGACACCAACGAAGAGCGCAGCCTCTGGTCAAAGAGCGCATCCTCCAGATTCTCCGACAACCAGCAAGAGACCAAATATCGCGATCAAGGAAGAGGACGAAGATCGAAAAGAAGCAAAGGAAAAGACCAAGGACAAACCACGCAGGTTCATGGTGACACTCAAGTACAGCAAGAAGTACAACAAGTCTGTGCAGAGACTGCTAGCACTGCCGCCGAGGAAAGAAGTCAAGCAGGAACGCTCAGTGAGTATAGAGCCTCCGGCGCCACCCCAAGCGCGGAAGCGACCCATCAGCAGCGCCGACCACATTGGCGATTCGATTGCCGTGAAGCGGCCCAGGACTTCGGATATCACGAGTTCATCGAAGCTGGCCACGCCTTCAACGCCTTCAAAGGCAGCCACAACGATGTCCCGTGTAGCGTCGAGCAACTCGGTCAATACCCCTGGAGAGGGTAGCAGCCTTACCCCCGCTGCGCCGCCTTCGTCCGACCGCGACCGGCCACAAACGAGAGACGACAGCAGAGAAGCCGCAAACCCGTCCAAGGTTCAATCGTTGCGCGATCGCTGGGGCCGGTTCAGCAAGCTCGGTACCAAGTTAAAGCACGAGCGCGATATGCTTCTGGAGCGTAAAAACAGTGACCGTGGTGCTCCTATATCCGACTCGGACAGCAAGCTCAGTATGATTTTGGGGCTGGAAACGGCGCTGGCATTCATGGTCGGCTTCAGGGCGCTGGTCGAATCACGACGAATGGAGAACAAGGCGCAAGACCCCAAGCAATGGGGTAGCATTCTGCCACTGCTCAACGTCATGCGCCACGACATACGGAAGAGCAAGCCGCTGGAGGCGCTGTTTTGGCAGCTGCAGGGCGTGATCCACGAGGAGCTCATCAAGTGCTACTGGTCGCTGGACCCCGCATCCCACGCAGTGCATATTATCGGTGCGGAACGAGGCCGATCGACTGTGTGGAAGTCGGCCTTTGACGCCGTGGAGCGCGTCGAGGCTTCGGCGATGCGCACCAACATGGGTCCGTGGACGAGTGTGGAGGATGCCGTGGCGTCGGCGCTGAGGATCATGCGCCGGTGGACGCAAGAGGAAAACGTTTCGTGGCGCGCCGAGGTCACTGTATCAGCCGCCAACGGTACGTCGTCATAGGTTGTCGACGGAAGCAAGACGCCGGCAAAGGGTCAGGTCGACGACGACAGTTCCTTTACTGTAACAGAGAGCGCATCGCCCCATACTACTTGATGGCAATATCGCGGCCTGCGGGACAGGAGAAGGGCTACCTTTACGGATTGTATCATGGACACAGTACCCTGGTATCTTGCCTGTTGGAAACAATGGCTGGTAAGAAGATGGCAGTGATCCCGCCGGCGGCCGCCAAACGTAGCGTCGGGGTTAAAAGAGAGACAGCTGGGGGTGAGATATACAAACCAAAACCGGATTGCGTGAAAAGACATCATCGTTGTACGAGAAGACCAAACCTTTCGGGCGAGACGAGAGAGGTACGCACGAGGTCCACTCTTGCGTGTATGTGTGTTCATCAATCTCGGAAACTTGAGAGCTCTTTTTCTTTTTCATCTCCGACTTTCAAGCTTGGCGTTCGATGGGATTAAACAAGGGTTCTCTATCTCTCTATCTCTCTATCTCTCTGTCTCTCTGTCTCTCTCTCTCTCTCTGTGTGTGTGTGTGTTTGGACTATTTGCTCGGTATACCAAGAAGATATCCCTTGTACTCCGTGTGTGTATATGTGTCTTTGTTTACGTCTATGCGTCGCTGCTGCGTTGCCCCATTTACTTCTGCATCCCGCATTGTCATAACATGTAGAGAGGCTAAGGAGGGATCGGGAGGTACCGGGTGGGAAACGGGTTGTCTGGTTAGATCCTTCCTTTCGGGGCCGGCGAGAGGGACGGGCCCGGCCGGGGTGAGGGTTGGGGCCGCCATACAAGCCGTCGTCCAGTACGGTAGGAGAAGAAGGAGGACGAAGATAAGCGAGACACCAAACTGGTCAGACGTCTTGTTCACGAAAAGAAAAAGGTAGAGGAAACTGTGGCCAAAGAAGCTCGCCCAAACGTTTTGTTTTCTTTACCGCCGCCCCCTTCCCTCTGATTTTCTTGTCAATTCCATGTGACGCTGTGATACGTATGGGTACGGCCTGGGGCTGGTCCGATCGGTGATCTCAAGTTGGGGCAAGATGGAGAGAGAGTGTGTATGGAACGACCCCGCACCCGCAACCCCTCACACAGCAGCTTTGAGCACCAACCAGCCCAGGTGATAGTTTGCGGGACAATTGAACCTCCACAGTGTAATGCCGGTAAGGGACCCGGCGCTTCAGTATTTTTCACCGCGT
This sequence comes from Colletotrichum somersetense, assembly GCA_030867255.1. Classification (NCBI taxonomy): domain Eukaryota; kingdom Fungi; phylum Ascomycota; class Sordariomycetes; order Glomerellales; family Glomerellaceae; genus Colletotrichum; species Colletotrichum somersetense. Next base: position 282,361 of record MU843443.1, on the reverse strand, counting down.
TTCGCTCGGCAAATGGGCACAAGGCGTGGACTGCGATGGGTAGGCATAATCTATTTCATAGACGTCATACGGACATGTAATCTGGGAGTTTTTTTTATGTTTTGTAGGAAAGACACAACCATCATCCTCCCCGGCCCTGGAGACTCGTCGTCTTCATCGCCCTCCCATCTGAAAGACTGCCCATCATCATTTTACTGCTTTTATTGGTCGTTGGTTTATCTCATTAAAAGGACCCGTTGGGTCCTGGTTTCTCTCCACGACGTCCTCGTGTGTTTCGCACATTTATTTGGAGGCGTCAACCTTGGCAACGTGGGCAAGGAGGTCAAGGACACGGCGGGAGTAGCCCCACTCGTTGTCGTACCAGGAGACCAGCTTGACGAAGTTGTTGTTCAGGGAGATACCGGCCTGGGCATCGAAGATGGAGGAGTTGGGGTTGCCGATCATGTCGGTGGAGACGACGTCGTCCTCAGTGTAGGCCAAGACGCCTATGTCAAGTTAGCTCGTGTTCAGGAGAGTCGGTAACGACACCGGGAGCGGGTGGTAGAAGCTTACCCTTGAGGGGACCGTCAGCGGCCTCCTTGACGGCCTTCTTGATCTCGTCGTAGCTGGCGCCCTTCTCAATGCGGACAGTCAGGTCAACAACGGAGACGTTGGCAGTGGGCACACGCATGGACATGCCGGTGAGCTTGCCGTTGAGCTCAGGAATGACCTTGCCGACAGCCTTGGCGGCACCGGTGCTGCTGGGAATGATGTTCTGAGCAGCAGTGCGGCCACCACGCCAGTCCTTGGCGGAGGGACCGTCGACGGTCTTCTGGGTGGCGGTGTAGGAGTGGACGGTGGTCATGAGACCCTCGATGATGGTGAACTTGTCGTTGATGACCTTGGCGAGGGGAGCCAAGCAGTTGGTGGTGCAAGAAGCGTTGGAGATGACGTCGGCGCTGCCGTCGTAAGACTTCTCGTTGACACCCATCACGTACATGGGGGCGTCGGCGGAGGGGGCAGAGATGATGACCTTCTTGGCACCGCCCTGGAGATGGGCCTTGGCCTTGTCGGTGGTGGTGAAGACACCAGTGGACTCGACGACGTAGTCGGCGCCGGTCTCCTTCCAGGGGATGGCGGCGGGGTCACGCTCAGTGTAGAACTTGACCTTCTTGCCGTTGATGACAAGGTCGTTGCCCTCCTGCTTGATCTCACCGTTGAAGATGCCGTGGGTGGAGTCGTACTTGAGCATGTAGGCCTGAAGGACGACGAGTCAGTACGGGTAAACTTGGCCATTGCGTCTGGTGGTCATGGAAGCCATGTCGTGCCGTTCAAAACACCAGGCCTCAGGCCATATAGTCCGAGACGGCGAATCGACAACGGCTTTCTTTGTCCCAAGTGCACCGATGGTGCGAGGGCAGCAGAGAGGCCGCGCTGTCACAGGCGTGATATCATGATATTGTTGGAGGGATAAGGTGGAGTGGAGTGGTGGTACTCACAGCGTACTTGGTCTCAATGAAGGGGTCGTTGACGGCGACGATCTCGACCTCGGGGTGCTCAACGGCGTTGCGGAAGACAATGCGACCGATACGACCGAAGCCGTTGATGCCGACCTTGATGGGAGCCATGTTGTCTGTTGTTGTTTGTATTTAGGGTGTTTCTGAGGGTTGCGAATTGCGTTAGTTGAGTTTTCTCAGGAGTGACGCTCAGTGATGGAAAAGGGGGGGGGGGGGGGGGTCCGACGTGTAGGCGGGGTAGTTACATATGGACGGCTGCGAGGTGGGGTGATGGGAATGTGTTGTGCAAGCAAAGCAGACGAAGCTTGGAAGGGAAGCTATCAGGAGCTAGGCCTTCTTACCTTAAAAAGTTATCACGTCGGAGGGTTCGACGAGATCAAAGTGTGAGTGATGTGTGGGAGAGTTTTCAATGGCAAGAGAAGAGAGAGAGAAGGAGGGACGAAACGGAGGGGAGGTGGTGGAAGGGCGCGCGAGATATAGTAAATTTGGTTGAGGGAAAGCTGGTGGTGGGGTGGTCTTTCCTGGCCGGCCGGCCGACCTCACCTAAGGTACAGTACCTCTTACCCATCCATACCCATCCATCCATCCATCCAACGCAGCGCCCACCCACGGCCGTGGGAGGAGCAGAGCTGGAGCAGGAGCTGGCCGGGAGCCGGGAGCAAGGTACAGTAGCGAGAGAGAGAGAGGTGTGGGAAACTGTCCCAAGAAAGACTTGGCGCAGGCAGGTTAGGGAGGTACCAGGTACGCCCACGTCCACGCCCGCCCACGCCCACTCGGCAGGGGTGGTTCCAGACGCCAGTGAGGCCCCGAGAACGGGTGAGGTGAGGTGACTCGGTGATTTGAGGCGATGAACGGGTGATTGCCTGGTCGACGCCAGGTGGTGAGTGGTGGGTGAGCGAATGATTGACACACACTTTTTTCGGCTCAGCAGCGTATGTAGGATGTACAATAATACATACATACATACTGCGTGGCATCTCAGACCACAAAGCTCTTGCCTTGACGCGGGCTTCGTACACTACCTACACTACCTCTTTCTTCCATGCCGTACCATGCCATGCCATCCATGCCTGTCCGTTGCCTGTCCGTTGCCTCTCATCCACTCGGTCGAAGCAGGTGCGTCTTTTTACGGACGAGGCGGGGCGTCAAGCGGGAAGTTGCTGCCGCCAATTCCAGCGTTGTGGCGTTAGTAATTACCTACCGTACTGTACAGTACGATAGATACCTACCCTCCGGGTTCTTGGACTAGGTAGTGTAGAGGGGAATCCAGAGCAAGGATGGATGGGTGGGATCTTGCTGTTCTGAATTCTGATTATGGAATTGCCCATCCTGGACAGTCCGATGCTTGCTTTAGTACATCATACCACTAACTACCTAGGTAAGGACTGATCACGGTAGTTGTGCAGCAGCACCTCAGAATATTGATTGACAATGATGGGGTTGTGGCGTCAACGTCCCCTTCTTTCTCACTGCTTTTTTCCCTGACACCTCAACTCTGTCTGTGCTCATTCCCTGCCATCTCGTATCTTACGACGAACTACTCTCCTACTACTATGTACTGTAGTCCTTGCGACGCGCTGAGCTCATTCTTGTGCATTTCCCGGCGGCGCTTGATGGTGGTGTCACTTTTCACTAGACTCTAGACTCTAGACCGACAACGACTCAAGCAGTGCAAGCATTGTTAAGGCCAGGAATGGTGAGGCGAGGTGAGGTACATCGTAAACTAGGTATGGAGGGGCATGGAGGGGCAGCTCACTTGGTTACTAGCGGGAGAAAAAAAAAAGTCAGCTACGGCACCTTATCCCTGGCCTGCTTGCTCCTGTTGCTCGCTGGCTTGCCCCTCGTTACATCACACTCGCAGCTACCCCCCGGTCCAACATCAGGTCCGATACCCCCCCCGGTGGACTCGCTCACTGCCACCACCACCTCCTCCCCCATGCAACCACGACCACCATGATCCACGCCAAAAAAAAGCTCTGGCACCTTCGATGCTCCAGCTTATCGCTCACCGTTTCCAGTTTATTTTTGTCGATGCTGTCAATTGTGATTATTATTATTATCCGTTTCAACCGGATCCAAGACACGATATGCCACAGGCTCACCTGGTTCAAACGGCTCGTTTGCACCTCTCACCATCCATCCATCCATCCCGCCATCCTGTGCCAAAGCTCTCCTTCTCCGCCGCCCCCCCCCCAAGGGTCCGATCTTAACACCCCCCCTGCCACCGCATTCTCTCTCACAGTCTGACTCCAGTCTGGCTTAGCTACCTATGAATATCGACAACAACGCCCCGACTCCATAAATCACTCATCAATGCTCCATTATCCAACCCGCCAAGCTCGACTGAGCACAGCTAATGAAACACTCTGCCTAGTGCATGAGGCACTTCCAGCTTCGACTCGGCCGCTTTTAGCCCCAAAGAGACAAATGGTCGAGAAGGGCCGTTTACGACTCCGTTCTCGGTACCCCCCATAACGACCGCGCCATATTTGGCTCTACCGCCTTTCTACGTTGGAAGCCTAAGGTACACGAGCGAAAGAGAAAAGAACCACACCCGTTCATGCTCATCCAACCCCTTTCATACAACTGATTAATACGTATGCACAAGCGCCTTCAGTCAGACTATCAAGGGTGTTGGCAGTTGTGTATCCGTACATACACCAGCTATTCTGTCATTTTGGGGGTCCTGGCCTGCTGCTTGAACTGCAAACCCTGGTCCATCAAAACAAGGCTGGTGCATTCCGGCCATCGGTGGGGCCCGATATCTGCCTTTCGACTCACCTAACCCAATGACGAGTCCGGTTAGCCCGATATGCCGGAGCATCACGGCTTCGTCGGCCCCAAGAGCTCCTGGCTTCGCCTATATCGTCTCTGGAACTCCCGAGTGCTTCGGAACCGACGGTATGGCTACCGAAGATACCCGTCAATCCCAATGCCGCGGCCTATGTCTTTATCGTCGGAGACCTACGTATCTATTGTTGCCAGCCGCCCGACATGGCCAAGGCCGGATCAGTCTCTATAGTCACAGCATCCATCAGCCTGGCATGGTATGGCACTGCCGTCATTTGCCGCCCCTTTTTAGCAAGGCGCGACCCTCTTGAATGGTATTCTGGCCGTATCACGGCCGAATTCAAGTGAATGAGCTGTCACTCGGTGAAATCCTACAGTCCAATAAAACAGGCTGAAATCTAACAGCCAAAATTTGCCAGGTCATGAGACTGAAAAACGCTGCCATTCGCCTCCAGATTACCAATCTAACATTCCAAGGGCGCACATTACATACCAGCCGTGTCATCAGCCTTGTGGCTAGGAGGATGTCACGGGCGCTCGTCCCCTTCGGAAGCCCACATCATCACAGCTGGCCGTTTCTTACATATGCCCAGAGCCCACCCTTAAATGGGTACTCGCGACTTACATGGACCACGGCAGCAGGCGTGGCTTCTTGGGGACCGAAAAGGCTCTCCGACAGGCCCCGTTTGCCGCCAGCCGCCCCGGAATGGTGCGCCCTCGTCGAGGTTCAACCCGACCTACCCCAGATTTCCGCTCCGGTTCCTCCCGACCGCTGCCCAGATGCCGTACATGAGCTACGGTTTGCCGAGCCGGGGTGCAGGACCTCGTGCCTGGAGATCTGGGACTCGTCTCACCTAGCAGCGATTAGCCTCAGAGGTTCTTCTTCAAGACCTGGGGTTCGTGTCCGCGCCGGTGGGGCCACTTGCCAGCCCATGTCACGATTCAGCTAGCTGCGGGTTGGGTTGCGGGCGTGTAAGTTGGGGTCACACAAAGCTTTCTGATTCCTAGCGAGTCGCCATCCACTCTTGAGCTTGCATAACCTGTGGGTTCTGTCTGTTGCGGCTACCGCACTGAAACCAGTGTTCGTGACCAACAGCGTGAGATTGGGCTTCGTGAGATGTCGCGACCTAGAGACGAATGTGCCAACGAATTGTTCATCTCCTATGGCAGGGCCATAATCCAGTGATGGATGTATGCTTTTCCCGTTTGCTAACGGCATGTTGGCCCCGTCCACATACCCCATCCTCCAACTTGGATGGGGGAAGAACAAACCCGTAGCGTTGCCGTTGGGTTCGAAGTATCCTCGGCTTTATGCTGCCGGTGAACATTCTTCACCTCGGTGAATTGTCTCCCACACCGGATCGACATGCCCCACCACCGGCCCTTGACGTCGGCTCAAGTTCGGCACAACAGCTTCTCAACGCATTATTAATCAGATGTACAATTGTGATATTGTGCAGACGTCATGCTGCTGTCTGTCATCTCAAGTCGATGTAAGCCGCACCCCCACGGTGTCCCCCACGACTCACCTTATCGCCGCGTCTTCACATTGCTTGGGAGGTATCGGCGAAAGGAGATTCCCTCATCACTTGGACTGATCGCCGAAACTAGACATCGGCGCAATCATTTGAGATTCATTATGTCCCCGTCGACACAGTTTCTATTCAGATCGTCTGCCTGCCCTAGATGATGTCACTGTCGGTATGATTAGTGAACCTTGCGAGATAATTTGCAGGCGCGAGCGCCGTCGGCGATTAGCATGTCGCCTGTGGTGTAAGTGACTGTTCCGACGACATACCCGGATCCCCGATGTCTTCCAGGATTTGAAATCTGAGTTGCCTCAAACTTGACTACACAATGAAGGCACTCGCAGTTGGGCTCGTTCGTACGTATAAAGGAAGGCAGGGTCGGGGGCGTTCGGTTGAGGTCGAAAGCATCAGTGACAACAAAATCAGAAACCCACATCAAATAAGCATCTCCTAAGTCAACCACGAACCACACCACTGAACTCACCTACCAGGAGCTTCACCTCACTTCAGACAAAAGCACAAGAATCAACGCAAACACCATGACATCTAACCAAACCCTTCTCGTCACCGGCGCCAACGGCTATATCGGCACCCACGTCGTCAGCTATGCTCTTGAACGGGGCTATAATGTCCGCGCAACAGCTCGTTCCGAGTCCTCCTTTGCCAACCTCCGTGCCCTCTTCCCGAATTCCTCAGACCGCCTCTCCTTCGCCATCGTCCCGGACATCACAGAGCATGAATCTTACCGGGAAGCCCTCGCCGGCGTCACGGGCATCGTCCACACCGCATCTCCCTTCATCCTGAACCCCAAGGACAACGAGACCGACCTCCTACGGCCCGCCATCAACGGCTCCATCGCTATTCTCGAGGCGGCGAGGCAGTATGGGCCCGACGTGAAGCGCATCGTCAACGTCTCGTCCTTTGCCTCCATCGTCGACGTTTCTCAGGGCTACCGCCCGGGCTACACGTACACGGAGGCGGACTGGAATCCGATGAGCTACGAGGAGGCGTCCAAGACGGAGAGCGGCGCCGCGGCGTACTGCGCCTCCAAGGCCCTCGCCGAGAAGGCCATGTGGCGCTGGATGGGCGAGAACCAGGCCGTGGCGTTCACGCTAGCCAACGTCTGCCCGCCCTGGGTGTTCGGCCCGTACATTGGCACGCCTGACCTCGACCGCCTGAGCGAGTCGATGGCTCTGCTCTGGAAGCTGGTCGGCGCGAAGGAGGTCCCGCCAACCGACTTTGCCGGCCGCGCCGACGTCCGAGACGTCGCGCGGGCGCTGGTCGGCGCGATCGAGACGCCGGCGGCCGGCGGCGAGCGGTTCCTCGTCGGCGGCGGCTTCGACTGGCAGACCGCAGCCGATATCATCCGTGAGGAGGTCCCCGAGGTGAAGAGCAGGGTCCCCGAGGGACGACCGGGATACGGCAAGACGGAGGAGCGGTACTCTGTCGACGGGGGCAAGGCCGAACGGATTCTTGGGCTGGAGTACACGCCCCTGAGTGTAACCTTGGGCGACTCCATCAGGCAGCTGTTGGAGGTCGAGAAGGCCCCCAAGTCCTCTTGAGACAAAGGCAGGCCTTCCAAGTTGACAAGTTTTGTTTACCCGGTTCCCAGTTCTCGCAGCAAGGAGTTCGTGTAGAGGTATTGAAATAATCAGATAGACTCTAAACTCAACGGTCCTCTCGACCATGTAATCTCAAGTCCGCTCCAACTTTGGTGTAGCTTCTTCTCGAGAAAAAAAAGACATCGCCATGCCATTCACTTGATATGCACCTTTCTCTCGTAGCAGAACGCCCAAATCCTTTGTCTTTTTGACTTCCCTCCCTCCCGTAAGTCCACCTTTCAGTAGCGGCCCGTGGGCTCGACGCCATTGACCTCGGCAAATGGGTCCCACTCGGCGTCGTTAGGGATGTATTCCATGATCCTGCTGACCTTGGTGGCCATCTCCTCGCCGTAGACCTGACAAATGAAGGCGATAGTCAAGTCCAGGCCGGAAGTGATCTAGAGGATTTTTTTTTGAAAATTCAGCCCGTCTTCAGCCACACAGGACCGCTCTGAACTTCAAAGCAATACGAGAAAGCAGATTCAAAGAGACAATACTTACACCGGACGAAGTCCAGACTTTGCCGTCATTCACGTACCGCGCCGGCGAAACCCACTTCACCTTCGGGCCCATGTCCGTGATCAGCTTCCAAGCCGCCTTGTTCGTGGTGGCCCTCTTGCCGTCCAGGACTCCTGCGCGGGCGGCGAAGCTGGTGCCCGTGCAGATGGTGATGAGATGCTTCACCCGGGGGTAGTACCGCTTGACGTACTCGACGATGGGCTCCAGGCCGGGGGCGCGGATGCCGGGCCCGCCGGGCACGATGAGGACATCGAGGTCGAGGTCGTCGTCGAAGGTGGCGGTGGGCTGGATCGTGGGCCAGAAGGACGAGTTGAAGGGGTTCATGCCGGCGGCTTGCGGGGCGGTGGTGACGGGGTCGAGGTTCGCGGCGACGAGGTGGAGGTTGAGCTGGCGGTTTTTTGCGACGAGCTGGAGGGCGTCGAGGGGGCCGAAGATGTCGAGCATGTCCATGGCCCGGAAGACGATGGTGCCTATGTTGATGGGGGGCGAGGTGGTGTTCGTGACCGGGAATTTCAAGGGGCGGTGGGTGGGGTGTATAGGGGGGAAGGGGTTCCCGGCGACGAGGAACATGAGAGTTGTCGCCATTATCAGGAGGGAGAGGCGCATTTTGCTTGTCTGAGGAGGCGGTATTAACGCCTTTCCTGAGTGGTTGTGATGAGGAAGACGAGTGAGAAACTCGAAGGTGAGGTGAGACTTGAAGGTCTCAACGGTGAAGAGAGGGAAAGAGAGAAAGAGAGAAAAGCCGGAAATCACGGGAGGAAAGAACCGGAAGAAACAGGAGAACTGTGAGCAAATATCACTGCCCTTGACTGTGGCTATTTGTAGACGGAGCAGGCACACTAAGGGGTATATATATGGCTTCCATCTGTCGCATGCGCGGCCGAGCAAACCCGGTGTGAAAACCGATAAATGGACCCAGGACAACCGGATGATCCATGCCAATCACACCGACGTGTTTTTTTTACAGCCAAGCCCACGAGGATGCTAGGGGTTCAGGACGGTATTAATGATCCCGAAGGAATGCCACCGCGTGGTCCCAACGTGAAGGGGGATCTGCAATAAAGGCGCGGCACAGTACCAAGCCAAAAAGCTCGATATGTCAGCTTGGCAGCAAACCGAAGGAAAGTCCACCAAGGACTGACAGCTTATTATTGGAAGAGGCGCTTTATCACTTTGAGCTGCTTCCGGCATGTTTCTTGGCGTTTTCTCTACGCTCCCCCCCCCCTTTTTACTTTCTTTTTTCTTTTTCGTTTTCGTGCTCCCGACCTCCGTCTGTGGGCGCAGGCGAGTAAGTTGCCAACGGGTTCGAAAGCCCGTAGCACCTGTCATCCGCTTCGATTGAAAAAAGCCGCGGCTTGATACGTGGCCTTAGTTGTAAGGAAAGGGATGGGAGAGCTTCAGAAACTCGCAGCGACCAATGTTCTAATGGCGTGTGTGTGTGTGTGTGTGTGTGTGTGTGTGCCACCGCGGCGGATGAGGTTCCGGGTTTCCTGGTGGGATCATTTGCCGAGTTTTCCTTGTCCAGTATCGCGCAAGGGCGCTCATTGGCCGCTTTGCGACGAGTGCCCTTCCAAGAGCATCGAGTACCGGGATGAGGGCTCGGACCAATGGCGGCTAAGAAGTGGTTGCCAGGAGATGTTGGGGTGACAGCAAACGCCATCGATGCTGCATTGCTTGTCCACTCGAGATCGCAACACAATTGAAACCTGGAGATGTTTCGACCAGCCTGACGAGAGGTGTCGAAGAGGCTCGCAGCCACCGGGGTAGGATACGTCGTTGAAATGCCAGGGAAGGACCGACCCGAAGGCGAATTTGAGGTTGATGACAGGTGGGGCAAGCGCCACCCGGCCCGGGCCGGCGGTCGATCAACGGCTCCCGGGTGCTCCACACCGGACAGCCACCCCGTACGTTGAAGTCCGGGCCGAACATGGACGGTCACTTCCTGGTTTCTGCGGGAAGAGGCGCTTCCGGTAAGTTATTGGTTCGTACGACATATTTCCAAAGCTTGAGGGACAGGAACCTCAGGGAAAGGGCCGTCGGCACGCCAAGTTCCCTAGATTGCGTTTGCTATGGAACCTCGCGAACCGTTTAGAGGTCATGCTGATCTAGTTGCATCTGCTAGATCAAAATGTATCGTCAATAGGCAGCGAGAAGCAACAAGCTTCATTCCAAGTATGGCATACGGACAGCCTCCCTCACTGCTCTTAACCTAGTTTCTGGATCAGCAAGGAGGGCCCGCTAAATGTTTGTCTAACATTGAGATGGTTCGCTTTGGACTACGTCTGCATCTTTGCCATGCTGGAGATTTGCACGCGATTCGGCAGCGAGATTTCCGGTGATTTGGGTGATCGCCCCAGTCATTAAACCTTACTGGTGCTGGGATCATGTCTCTGTAGAATCGAAACGAGAATGTCCAAGATCCGGCATCGATCGCGTTATATCCGTAGATCGTTACGGCGCTTGAACCTCAAAAAGGCTTGGCTATTCCGGACCGCGTGTGCGACTTGTTTCGATTTTCTAGAGATTCCTTGTCTCCCCCTGTTGCGACAAACCTTTTGTTTCTTTAAACCGCAGAACCAGATTGCCCTATCAAGCCAAGTAGGACAGCATCCAACTGTGGCCGGCCATGCGTCGTCTCGTACTCTATGCAAGGTTCAGATCCTTCTAGCCATCGAATCCTTACTCCAGCGCCGCCCTGCAACGTACAACAATGTCGATTCGTGTATATTTCCGAAAGTGTTCATCTATCTAGTAAGACAAGACTGTCCCCAAAATACCTCCCAGTACGCCTCGAACGCGAGACTGGTTCTCGTGGATGCAGGTAAACACGATCGCCGTGCTGGTGGCAAACACCAGTGTCTCCCTCCACTGCTTGTCCATTCCGTATCGCCTAGGCAACACGGTCGCCATGGCTCGCGGCGCGACGAAGAGTGCCATGTCCTTGCGGCGGCTGGCAGTCTCAACAAGGACACTCCAGCCACACAGGCAGCACCCGGTACGGACGCAGATACCCGTGTCCATCTTCTGACGCGCCGCCATGTCCGTACCAATGAGGTGAGGCCCGATCCTCGTCCGTGCGAGGCAGACGCCATAATAAAAGAGCGTGATGTAGGCGCCGAGGAACGCCGACGACCGCGACGCCGAGAGCAGCACCCGCAAGACGTTCTTCTTGTTGATCGGGCCCCGGAGGAGGAGCGCCATGTTCAAGGGTAGGTACATGGCCATGGACCATTTCCATGACCGGTAGAAGCGGCTGATGGCGTGGAGCTCGCACGAGGGGCCGCAGCCCATATGGACCACCTCGCAGGGGATCGGGATGGACTTTGACGGGTCGCCCCAGTCCATCGGCCACTTGTACTTTTCGCACATGCCTTGCAGCAGCTCCGCCTGCTCGCTCCGGCCGTAGGCCATGTCACCGGCGCGCAGCTTCTGGAGGGCCTCGATGAGCCGCATGTCGACGTTGGCCGCGGAGCTGATCCATTTGTTGTAGGCGCTGGGGAGCCGCGATGGGTGGTAGAACCATGCCCACATGATGAAGGCGCACGAGGTGACGAACAAACAGGGGTCGGTGAACCTGCCGACAATCCATTCCGCCTGCAGAAAGTTAACAATTAGATCCTCGTAGAAGACAAAAAAACAAGTGTGCTAACCTTGGTCCAGCTTCCCTCGGCAACGCGGCGTGAGCGCCTACGAGCCCAAAGCTCCCCAATGACGACATCGAGTGCCCGTGTTAGTGTGAAAAGGGTCAGGTCAAGAGTACGTCCGGCGTATCGCACTTCCTTCAGTTTAGCCCCCGGAGGAACGTCAGACTTGACTGGAACATATTCTGTGAAAGCTGAGCTCTTCTTGGACTGCAGCAGCTGCAGGCTGAACCACGCAGCAATGAACGTAGCGCAGCATCTGGCCAGTCTGGCTTTGGTGTCAGTAACCCATGGCCCCTGAGCGGCACTGCAGTGGATACATTGGGTCTGCGAACCTGGTATGTGTTGCTTCGGCAAGGCCCTTGATATTGCGCTGGAATAAGTGCCGAAGAGGCTCCTATCAGGATGTGTTAGTGACCGAGGATAAGTCAAGTCATATGGGCAGACGCAGTTGGAACTTCGGGGTTTTGGTTGCGAGTGGCACAGTAGCAGAACTGTATGACAGAGGCGCAACTGTCCTTCAGCTAGTGGGGAGCTAGCGTTCTGCATGAGAGCACAACCACTTGGTTGGGGTCATTGTCATTGGGGCCTTGGGTCAATAGCAGCAAGTTGGAGCTGGGAAGCTTCCCTCGCTGTTGCTAATACCACTGTGTTGACAATGTCCAGTCGCAGTTGAAGAAAAGGTACCCCACATCCCTTGTATAGCCGGCGTTCAACTCCGGTTCACAAGTATCGGGTAGACAAACCTCTAGTAAGGTGCTGCCGCCAACTAACACGGCGCAAAAGGTTGGAAAACGCTGGGGGTCTAGACCGGCAAGGACTATTCTCCTGAACCTTGCCACAAAACCGTCGCACTGTCCATTTTCCGATGAGCCTCTACGCCGCTTCTTGGTAATGTATTGCATCAACAGTGTCAGAATCCTGGGGGCGACGGCGGAAGCATAGCCAAGCAGATAGGCCCGAAGAAGGGGTCGTAGGATTGGCGGAATCCCGGGTAGCTCAATCAGGCTTTTCCGGCGAATTTGCATCTGACTCCGAGGTAGCATTGCGGGGGGGGGAGGCGTGACAGAAGCCATGAGGCTTCGGTGTCAACTGCCGGACGTCGAAATCGTAACTGTCCCTGGGGTAGAGAATCAGCGATGCGCATTGAAGCCAGCAAGCAATGTGTCTGTGCACTCCGAGGAGTTGTGTCGTGTGACCGTACAATAGCGTCGGGTTCTGGCTTGGTTGATTAAACTGAGTTCAATAGAATGGAGTTCGGAAAGAAAGATGTGGCTGAAGACATGGAGACATGGGTTATTGTTCTAGGTAGGTGAAGAAATCGACCGGTAAAGTGAGGCGTACCCGCGGTTGAACTGCAGTAACCCAGAACCTGTCTTAGGTAATGGGGGAGACACAACAAGCGGGTAGCCTGCCCGCTTCGCACGGAGAGTCTGAATCATGTTGAGTTACGAAGCCAGTGGGATGCAGACAGGTATTTGGTGAGAAGACCAAGCTCCAGCGTTGCTCAGCTGGGCTCGACTTCACTTGAAGTTGCCCAGATACCTCGGATGCAGCTAGGCACGATCTGCAGGGGAGATCTCGGCATGTATGTAGTGGGGTATTGTACAATAACAAGACAGCATGCAAAGGAGCTTGCTTCATGGACTAGTGGGCGCGTCTTACCAGGGTGAGGTGACCAAACTGCTCAATTGGCTTGTCGAATGTCGTGAACGAACGTTCCTCCACAGCCAGCCGGCCGACGCCTAGGACAGAGCTGGAGCTGTGCTCTAGTGTCGAAAGTCTGATGTGTCCGTACCTTGCGTGGCAGTCTGGCAGGAGATGAAGAGAACAGGAATTGTGGGGAAATACTGCCACGATATGATGGAGGGTAGGATGGGCGACGTAGGTTATCCAGGAAGTGTACACCGAGGTAGGAAAGGCCAGGGTGATTGCGACAAATTACAATGTGTCCGTCGGCAAACCCCCCTGGAGAAGAGGTTGAATCCGGCAAACGTGACCTCAGTACAGGTCACTTCCAGTCAAACTGTTGTTTGATATGATTGGTCGCAGGATTGTTCCGATCAGCTGGCTTGTCACGCGGATGTTTACGCTATCAACCAAGGATGACAAACAATGGCAAAATAATGAAGGACAGACTGACGCAGCCAAAGCCACAATGGGGCTTGGGCGCGGCAATTCATGCGAGTGCGACGCTGTTCAGTAAGAAGAGACTTCCATCAGGGTCAGGTCGAAAGGAGTCTGAAGGGAATTACGTTTTGCGTTGGCTCGGCAGGCGGCAGGCAGCAGGCGATGCTAAACAGGAGACGGATGGGAGGCCTTCCCTGAGTGCTGGTGAAGCGCCGAGTGCTTTGAAGAACTGATCAATGCGGTCGACTGGCCGTCGGCGAGAAGGTCGGCGATGGCTCCTTCTGCACTCTTTGAAAGGGCGAAATAGCTAGATGGAGTCGAGTGTCGAGCGTCGACTGGGCTCGTGGGCGGTCAACACAGACAGATTAGCTAGGACAACCAGCCGTTTCGCATCGACTGAGGCTGTGTTTGTTTCTTTGTTTGAATGTTTCCTAGCAGAGGCTGAAGACGCAGTGTCTGTGAGGTGCCTCAGCGGGATCTGTCGACGCTAGCAAAAGACGTATCGTATCGACCGGTGCGGCAGTCAAGATTCCCAAAGGCTGAAGCAGAACTGCTGCGGGCAAGGCAAGCGATCAGGGTGGATCCAGGCGAGGTGCCGGGAGAGACAGGAACAGGGCGAAGCGGTGTTACAGATGCAGTTCCAGGTAACAGTTGGAAGCAACGAGTTTGGCCGAAAGATGAGCAAAACGTGAAAGACAAAAAGTTGAGTCAAAAGTCCTCAGTGCGGGTTGCGGGACGGATCTCGAAAGCTACCTACCCCAAGTTGAAATGCGGCACAAAAAGTGCTGGGGAAAGCTTACCTGGGAAGTGCGACAATGCGGAGCACCCACCCAGTACGATGTAAACTACATGTGCCTAGAACGAGGATGGCGCCAAGGAATTCCTGGGGCAGCGAAGAGGGGGGATTACACTAGAACATGACTGACAGCGTGAGACAGCGGGAGGAGAAGCAGGAAGAGGAGGAGGGATTGGGATTGGGGAAACCAGAGCGGGAGAGCCAAAGCTGACATGTGATGCCCCGTTAGAGTAATACGCGGATAAGTACTGTAGGTCGGTCGGCCCAGCCCCAGCAGTGTCTGGCGAAATGGTTGAGGCGGGGCATTTTGAACCAATCAGAATTGTCTATGCACATCTCGGCCTGTCTGCTGACCGCCCTTTGTGCAACTCGAAGCCTGTACAGGCAGTCTTTGTCAGCACCACCGGAGTACCTTTTTAACGATATTTATTGCTCGGCTTGTCTCGCCTTAGGTATTCGTACTGACTTATCTATCTATTGTAGGTAGGTAGGCAAGTATGGCTCCGACACTGATCTTGTCTATTGCTCTCTCCCATCGGGCCTTCTGTCCCTGTCTAGATAAACAGATGTTGGGGCAGGCAAGGGCAAGAATTTTAATCTAACGGCAGCTTTCTTACTTGGCGCTGACGAGCTGGCTGGGCCAATTGCAATTGCCTTTTCCGAGGTAGAGTATTCTATTCGTACACGAGAGGGAGGAGAATTAAGCACACTCGTCCGTGTCGAGACCGTGCCTGCCGTGTCGTGTCGTGTCGTGTCGTGCCTGCCATTCTAACTACCTAGGAAGGCAGGTACCATACGTACTGCTCGTGGATATATATTACATAGTAGGAGCATATAGCATCTAGTAAGGTATGTACTTCGTACCTACCTGTACCTACCTTTTTGATGATGCAGCAGCTGGTACTAATATGCGGAGGCTTGCAGGGCGATGCAGGTGACCGTGCCGGCATCCCAGCCAACCCCACCCCTCCCTCTCGCCCTGCTGCAACCTACTTACTGCGTGTGGACGGTACCTGCCCTGCCGCCCTGCCCGCCCTGCCCTGCGCGACCTTCCCTTCCCTCCCTCTTGCACTCTCTGTCTCTGTCTCTTTCTCGTTCTAACCGTTCTGGCAGGACTGACTGGCTCTCAACCACCCCCCCACACCCCCCCGGTCAATAACAGGGGTGGCTGTTTGGGTGTTTGACTGGCTGGTGGGTGCCCCAGACCATTTCATTCTTTTCCCAGTCGTGCTTCTTGGTTTCCTGCTTGTTATTTCCCACCTACCTACCTATCCGAGGTGCCTAGCTTTTACAATATAAAAAAAACCATGATAAAAGAATATCGGGTCGTTGTGCCCTCTGTCTCCTGCTGCTGCTGTTGTTGTTGCTCTGTTGCCGCCGCCGCCGCCGCCGTGACCTCGTGCTTCTGTCACGTCCTGCTTCCAATCTGTCTTACTTGCCTAGCTTGCATATGCCCAAAGGTGATTGGGGGTGCGTCTCACTCACACCCGCCTGTCACCACTGCCTTCTGCGATCCCGATAACCGAATACGCTGTTGCTGAGCCTGGATATGCAAGTACACGGGTGAGGGAGCCTCAACATCACGCATCCGCGCGCCCACGGCCGCCAGAAAGTCTGTTCGCAAAGCAGTCCAATGCTTCAAATGGGCTTCGGGCTCGCATCCCATCTTCGACATACCTATACTACTACACGTACCTTCCTCGTCTCCAAGCTCGCTCTCGCCAGAGTCGCCATAACCCTCCCGGACTCTCTGTTTCTGCTGTTGGGCCGTTCTCAAGGGTCTTTCCAGTATTCTTAGCCCTGCATGGGCCGCATAACTGTCCGCCGTACGGGGTAGACCTTGGAAAGCACCGCCTCCGCGAGCTGCCCATACCATACTAACCATACCATACCCGCTCGCTATCCTACAGCTCCATCCATCCATCCAGCTTTCTCACCGTGCAGTCTATCCGCTATTACTTCCCCAGCTTCACCTCACCGTACCTTACCTCGCCTTACCTTACACAGCACCTTATCGACCTTTCTTCCCCCTCATCCTCCTCAATCAACCTCCTTCTCCCTAGATCCCCGCTCGTCGGACGAGACGAGAACGAAGACATCCTTTCTCTTAGCACTAGGGAATCTAGAAGTCCGGTGTGGTGCCTAAGCGCAGCCACCACCACCCCACCTCCGCTTCGACGTAACCCGCCAGGCGTCCACTTCCGACTCCTGCTGCTCTGCCACGGCGCGCATCTAAAGACGACCAAAACCACCCACCAACCTCTTCGCACTCCTATCAAGCAGCACCATTGCGGGCTCTGCTGCCGCAACAATAACAATCCGCCACCCCGCCAAATCACAAGACAGCCCAACGACTGCCCGCTATCTACCTACTTGACTGCCGCCGCTCCTCCGCACGTCCTCTCCCCAGCCCAGTCCAGCCCAGCCCAGCCAACCGAGCCTCTTCGTCCAGACGCGCTGCGCTGCGCTTTTGATAGACACGTTCCGTTCCTCCTGCCATGCCCCTCTAGTATATCGTCTTGCCCAGAGGAATGCGCATGCTCGCCTCCGAGTCGCTCGCATTCATTATTTCCTCACTCATCTCGAAGCCTCATCGCTCAACGTCTATCCCTACCTACCAGAAGCAGCACATTCGACGACTATCGTCCATTTGCCACAAGACGCACCCATGCTCGCCATACAACGTCCCAGGATGGGTTCGACGCAGCCGTCAGACCCGAATTTGCCCTTCGGCTGTAAGTCTCCCTCTCCCGCGCCCTCCCCAAAGTCAAATGTTCGCTGACAACATCATCCCAGATGCCGTTGATCCCTCTCAAGACTTCTTCCTTGACCCCCCCGAGCCCGCCCCCGGCGCACCTCTCCTCTCCGATAATGATACCAAACTACTCAGCTCCTTCTTCGAGGACATGACAGCGGACCAGTACAACCTACCATCGTTTGGTGAAGGCCTCAACTTCAGCGATGCCTGGTTGGATTTACCACCCCAGTTCATGGGGACAGCCACGTCTTTTGGCCAGTCGCCTGCACCACCACCGCTCGCCTCCCCGGGGCATGCCATGGCCCATAATGACTTTTCCGACATGATTTCATTGAGTTCGACTTTGATGCCACCGCCTCCCCCTCCTCCGCCACAACAGCAGCAACAGCACCACCATCACCACCACCAGCATCAGCAACAGCAGCATCAGCAACAGCAGCATCAGCCGCAATCACACCCGTCACTCGAGCATGCCTCGGCCGACGTTCTCCAAGCTGCCAGCACATTACTACACAACGGTTCGTCATCGAGATCGAACGCGAGCGGGTCTGGGCCGATGTTTGGCAGCAGCAGCAGGGATGTGCCGCACTCTCTTGGCCCCCCTGTCGGTCACCTTAGACACCAGCCCATGGAGGATTTCAAGCGTGCTGAGCGCGGCAGCATAGCTCAGGCTAGCCTTGTTGACGACCACGAGAGCACCTTCGCAGACATGTTTTTCGGTCCCGCTCCGGGAGAGAGGGTTTCTGCACAACGGACAAACCAGGCTGCCAATATCGATGTCCAGTGGGGCTCGGATGCCCGCTTCAACCGCTCCAACAGTTTCGTCCCGGACCCAAAAGAAACGTACGATGCTTTGTCCAAAGTCCAGCTGAGATATATGGAGTGCCTCGAGCCAAGTCAAAGCACGGATAACACTCGCCCACCGAGCCCCAACGGCGAGCATGCGTTGGGAAAGGGACACAGTCGAAAGTCTTCAGAGATTCTGAAGAAGGAGGAAGATGCGGACGCCCCTCCACGGAAGAGGAGGAAGAGCAGAAATACAAAGGAAGACGTCGACGAAGACGAAGAGGAGAATGGCACAGCAACAAAGGCGGCGAGGAAACGCAAGACAAAGTCCGAGTCAATCCCCGCCACATCACCAGCGGAAAACGGCACAGCCGGCCGAAGACGCAAGTCGGGCACCGGGGGGGCTAAGCCTCCCCGTGAGAATCTGACGGAGGCACAGAAGCGAGAGAACCACATCAAGAGCGAGCAAAAGCGCCGAACCCTGATCAAGGAAGGCTTCGATGACCTCTGTGAACTCGTGCCAGGCTTGAAGGGAGGCGGTTTCAGCAAAAGTACCATGCTGACCATGGCAGCCGAGTGGCTCGAAGACATAATGAAGGGCAACGATGAGCTCAGGGCTCAAGAGACCGCCCTTGTGATCCGGTAACGAGAAGGCAACTATACCCTGGAAATACGGCTCTTATAATATGGGCGTACGACTGGTGCATTTCCCTGCCCGATGAGACGATGTCTGAATATTGAGTATGAAGTCTCGGTATTGCGTCGTCGCAATGCAGTCTTTATGTGGTAAGATGGAAGGGCCCATCGAAGCCGGGGTTTTCAGAAAGGGCAGCGAGTTGGATGATTATGAGAGTGATTTATGAGTATCCCGGCCTTGATGCGGGCAGCGCGTACGAGAGGCAACGATGATTTACATGCGGGACCAGATTTACCCAGATTCACCACTGTTTATCAGGGAAGGCTCTTGTAGTTGATACCCTTCACACTGCTGTTTTCATATTTATTGACTAAATGGGAAAATACATTTATTTACTTCATAGTGAAAGCTCCTGGAAATGAACCAGGTGTCAGCGACGAAGAACCTTTCGGCTCTTTTTTTGGTCCGGATCAACTGTTGAGCTGATCTGCCATCTCAACTTTTTATTTTTCGCTCCCTGGACACACAAGAATCTGCAAGGGTTGGTTGCGCCCAAATTTGGGTCACTCGGAGTCAACAGCTTATTTTTTGACATGTGAAAGCTCAGCTCGCGTGGTACAGATGCACCCCGCAGGTTCCTCTTTTTTTTCTTTCCCGACGTCGATCACGTATGCGTTCTTACTGGGCATTACAGCTTCCCACCACCCTTTACCCAGACAACGGGATGGCACATTGTCTCACTCGGCCCCGTGCCTGCATCCATTCCGCGATATTATCTCGGAGATGAAAGCTGAATGCTTGGATGCTAGTGTGATGCAATTCCTCACTGCATTCTACAAAAGTCTCAGTTCGGGCAGTATGTCACTGTCCCCTACCGCATCTTATCATGTGCGGTCGGTGTCTGCGGCAATGGAAGAGCGATGTGAAGGTGGGGTAAGCTGATGCGGTCCTTCCCCCCTCCTCTCCAGGAAGGCTAGCCTGCCGGACGAGATTCGGATAGGAAGGAATCGCGAGCGGGAAGCAGAGAGGAGAAGGGGGGGATCTGAGCGGCTGGCGGTGACGAAAGCCGGGAGGATGTTTTGATAGGGTCCTGTTTAGCAGGCGATAAGGCAATGTGAGGGCGGAGGATGTACGGTTTGCGTGAAGGGAGGGACAAAGCGGTGATGAAACCGACAGCCTTCAGGCTGGGTGAGTGAGTGCTCTCGACGAGGAAGGCGTTTGTGGGTGGGATGGCTGGCCGGCTGGCCAGGCTTTCTGATAGCGGCGAACGTATGTGGACGGCGTCTTGGTGCCGGACTACCGGCTAGTGCCCGTCGGTGTAGTAGTAGAGGGTGGGTTCTTGCACGGGTTGGGTGCTGGCCGTGTGTCTGTACTACTTTGGCGTGGTGTCTGTTGTGCCCTGGACGGGAAACGAACGGTGACTGGAACGGCGGGGTATCGTGAGGGCGGGAGCGCCGGTGGCAGGTTGGCGACATCGGGGATGAGGTGCCCGGCCAAAGGGAGGTGGGCAGGCCGGTGGGCGAAGGGGGGGGGGACGATTGGAGGAGGCAGAGAAGAAAGATGGGCGGTTGGGTCAGGCTACTTATCTAAGGGGCCTAGAATTATTCGGGTGCCCGATCCCTCCCCCTTCCGTCCCGTGAGAGGGAGGGAGGCGTCGTCTGGTGCTGATGGTTGCCCATATGGAACAAACGGCCCCAGTTTGCGAGCCCGCCCTTTGTGAGCGCTTTGTCTCTCTCCAACCAGGCGCTTGTTTTGTTGGGTTTCCTGATACGGCGACCCGGCAGCTTGTAGAGTGCTTGGTTTTCATGCGATGTTGGCGTCGATGGCGAGAAAGTGCATCGTAAGAACCACCTGGATTAATTTATTTGGTGCATTGATAAAACCTCTTTCTCTCTATCTCTTTTGGGTTACACCTTATGTGAGGACCATCATCGAGGTTGGTGGTGGTCTCGGGTTTCGCATGTGACACATGCCGGTAGTGTGAGCCATGATCGTGAACTTCAGTGTTGACGTCAGCACCCAGCGACCTCATGTGATGTTTGGAAGGCAAGAAACCATCAATTTGCAAGTCCACTCACAGGTGCTTGCAAGGAAATGCTTGCAGGAGAAGCGCTTTCTGCCCCCGGGATTCAGTGTGCTTGAGCAAGTTACGACGCTCTTGCTGTTTTGGGTAAATGTTTTGGTTCTCATCTGCTCTCCCTTGAAGTTGTCGCTTTTCCTGCCGGCTGAAAATGAAGTAGGGACGCAAATGTAAGGACCACACAGCCCGGGCATTCATGTTTGGATAAGCAGACCAAACACATGTGAAGCTATTTGCACGTATCAATGGTTGACCTATCTCCAATGAGATCATCGTAGAGAAAGTCGGGGGGCTTCTGGCGCCTGCCATGAGTTGTGTAAATCAGCCATTCCAAGTTTAAGAATTGAATGTTCATAAACCTGAGCCGTAAACATTGTGTGGTAGGCCCGCAACATACAGTCCCTCGGGTTCGGACGTAGTCGGGGTTCTAGAGTCTTATCCTCCAGCGAGGCCGGCGAGGCCGGCGAGACTAGCCCAACCAACTGTCTTGCCAGCGAGTTCTACGCCATATAGATAGAAATTATACAGTAACACTTTGTCTCGCCCGGGTCACTCCTTGCCCCAGCAGTTGGTGCCGCTAATAATGCCGCGCCGCTGGCATACCCTCAAGAAGCCGCCTTGAGTCCAGCACGTTGCCTCCGGCGACGCAGACGCCGGCCAATATGGCCGATCAGTCATGCTTGCTGTCTCTGGACCAGCCCAGCATCGGAGAGAAGAGGGCGACAACGCGGTGAAGTGGGGGCAATGTTCTCTATCTGTTGTGGTGACTCTTCCTATTCTGACTTCTCACCTGAAGCTGCGTCTTAATGAAATTTGAGGTACTTGTCTTGTCTGAATGTGAGATGGGTTGAGGCGGGTTTTGTTGCAATAGTGAAGTATTGGGTATAGAAGCAACTGGGTTTCTTATACGTTGATCAACATGACTTTATAATAGAAGCTGGGTGTCATATCATCTAGTTTTGCTTAATAGTGCTTCTTGTGATAACCGTGAATCTTGACCTGTGACTTTGCTTAATGGAAGCTAAAACGAGCAATAACATACCGTACCTATTGGAAAAGTCAAAGCTATAGATATCTTCCAGACTCACTGCTGTGGATGGCCAGAGAGGTTGGCGCGTCTCTTGAAGGAGTTTGAGACTGCATAGCTCGGCTAGGGGAGGATATAGTCTTAATCATGCACCAGTTTCGACAACCAACTTAATCATCTTCTCAATAGATAAATGTTTCCAGTTGCTTATGATGCCTGCGGTCCCGCGTGAATGGTTAGCTATGGCCTTTGCAGATATTCGCGCAATTAGGGGGTGACCTCCTGACAGAGCGTGCTAGCGCCAAGATTGCTGTTGGTTTGTTGTAATTTGCTCCAGGAACTTTTAGTCATAATGGGAAGGCTCTTTAGAGATGATTTGGTCTTGCAACTTTTTGAGATACACTCTCTTCTATTCCGCCGATCTCGCTCACATCTTCTATTCCAACTACAAAAGACAAGTCCCGTCCCGAAAATCCTCATTCCCATTTCACTTTCCAAGGTAAAGCTCTTCTGCCGGTCATTGTGAATGAACTGTGAATCGAAATTTAATCGGCTTGAGACACTGCTTCCTTGAATATTGGGACTTCGAAGAAAAGCCCTAGCGAAGCAAACTGCGGAAATCATTGACCCAGTCCTCTAGATCGGATCTGACAAGCGATGTGATGCGAATGTTGTTGCCGACATGCTCTCCGAGGAAGTATTCTCCTTTAGGACTGAAAACATACTGAACCGCAGCTGAAAAATTGGGATTGAAGCTGTCGACCTTGGGAAAACAGTCCAAGATGACACTCCTGTGCGACTTGATGCGCTGATAAACAGCATTCGGGCGAGCAGCATTGGTTCCAATGAAAAGCGCAGCCAGCTTGTACTTGCACAGGTTTCGGGGAAAGATGCGACTCTGACGACAGTTCCAGCCGAGCTCTTTCCACTCAAGGTTCGGCCAGCAGATGCGTTGAACTTCCGGGGAATTCATCTGCTCGATGGCCGAATTCGGGATGGCGATGGAAATAATCCAGATCGACGATGTGAAGTCACTAAGCTTCTCGTACGCTGCGTAGTACTTGGACACCTTGTAGTCCGGCGTGAAGTAGTGATGCTCGTCATGACCTGCTAAGCCATTGGGAGCTGAACAATCCACCCCATACCATCACTTCTCTTTCAGCCACTAGCAGTAGCCAGCGCCGACTACTAATGGGCCATACCCCAGAAATAACCCTCTTGACTTGGCCAGTATATCATTCTAACTATGCCAATCCTAGTTCCTGCTGATGAAGGTATGCGTGCGTGCGTGTGTGTTGGGTGGTCTGGTATTGCTCTTCATCAACTACAAACATGATTTGTACCGCCGTTCTCTTCGTACCCAATATGTGTCGATTAACGGGGCTGACTGGGGGTTCAGTCCTTCCATAGCTCTCAAGGCTGTCTGTTGAGAGCTTCTTCGGCTCTAAGATGGTCTCTTGCCTTCATCAGCGCCTTGCCTAGGCGATTTTCTCCCCAGTGTTGTTGTTGAACCATAGCATGTTTGGCCGTGAATCCGATGCCCCATACGCGGTCGTTAGGGGCGGCTTCGCATAGCAGACGGTCGCCCGTGGACAGAAGCTTGCGTCCCAGGTGTGGGTTCTGACCGAATTTTGCGATGTTGCCAGCCACGACGACGTCGCTCTTGACTTGGTCCCAGCTCTCATGGGAAAAGCCGACTGTTGCCCGTCCCAGGGCTTTCTGCTCCTTCGGGCTCTTCGTTTCAAGCACTCGAGCTTGTCTTGCGGTATCGTGGAACCTTGCGGCCTTGCAGTACATCATGAATTGCTCGGCGCAGTTGAACGTGATGGCTCCGTGCGGGTCCGCCTCGTCGACAACATGGCCAACAAGGCCCGAGATTTCTTCTTTGGTCACAGTGAAAGCGGCTTTGTACCACTGGCAAAACTCCCCCCATTCTTCCTTAGGCATGAAGAAGAATAGAGGATCATCGTCGGCCTGGTCTCGGTTCTGTGTATGTCTTTGAGTGTGGGAGCTGGAGACAGTCATTGTGTTGAGGGGCCGGGCACGCGTCTTGATGGTGTTAATCTTTGTTTGGATGAAATTACGCCGCCAATTTGGAGCGAGCAATACACGAGAAGTGATGAATAGTGGGGGAAAAAAGATGTATTCTGGCTTTTAATAAGCCTCGTTTCTTACTGCTGCCGCCTTGCGTGGCGTCGGAAGCTGTTTGCATACTATGGCGCACCTCCGTATAAAAATTTAGATGACTGCTCAACCACTTACACGGTACGTTTAAGGTTTTCCTTTTGAGTCACGCCGGATTCAGATCAGCGCCTCTTTTTTCCGTGCTTCATCACTTGCTTCCTAGACACCATCAGAGAGTGTAACACTTTTGAGTTTGAAGCAAGCATCGCCTTGGGCTTACTCTTCATTCGCAATGAACTGCTCTACCGGTAAGTTATGCAAACCTGACGATAGGTACTCCATTTGAGTACGTTCCTTTTGGTAATCAACAGGTAGCTAGGTACCTATCCCAGATGCGCCAGCTATTTGACTTAGTATTGCAATCGGTCTCTTGCAAAGACAAGTAGTTCATTAGGGGCATTGTGATTGATATTCGATTGACTGTCGACTTGCTGCCGCTACAAGTATTGGCTGCTGTGGCTGCTCGTCGATTACAGGTTGTAGCAATACTTAATGTCTATAAACGCCTGTCATTGCATCTGGTCATCGTTGCTGTAGTTGACCAGCCAAACTAAGACAAGACAGACTACAGTCTTCACCAATCAACCACGTATCCACGAGGCGACACCCAAGACGAAAACACAGACAAGAATATCACTCCTGACCGTCGCGAAAATCTGTCCGTACCGCAGTAATGTCGCCGCATATGTCTTGATGTTACCGGGCAAGAAACCAACAACGGTCCACAGCATGCCTCCGGTCGGCGCGCGGCCACGCTCGATGAAGAACCGCGTCGTGAGCAAGATGGCCTCGGTCGTTGCGAAGATCCAGAAGAAAACTTCGCGGCCCTTCTCCATGCCGTTGACGTCCGTGACCGCCTCGTCGCTACCGACGGGGTAATTGTATGCCAGCGTTGTGCGCTCTCGCTCAAGCTTGGTGCCGGAGAAAGTTGTCGTCAGGGCAATATACAGGCCCAGGGAAATGGCGAAGATGGCGTGGAGAATGCGCCAGATGTAGGCAGACGACGAGGCCTTGGCCTGCTCGGGCGTTTGCATGCCCGGCATTCCAGGAAATCCGGCAGGGAAGCCACCCTGCGCGCCACCCGCTCCGGAGAACCCGGGAATCCCGCCGGGACCTCCTCCGCCGGCCATCATTTGCGAGAGCATCTTCATAAGGGGGTCGTCCTCGCCGCCAGGCATGCCGCCGGGACCCGCAAAAGGGTTCATGGGCGTGGCTCCGCCTGTACCGCCGGGACCAGGCCTGTCGAAGCCGAGCATCATCTGGCGGAGCTGGTCCTCGGTCATGGCGTTAGGGTCGAGGGGAGGGCCCGTAGCAGAAGGACGGGGAGTTGAGGCTGGCTCGTAGTAGTGCTGGGAGATGTCGATCTCCTCAGGGTCTGCATGTTCGGAGCTCGCGTTGGGCTTGGGTAGGCCCGATGTCGCTGAGGGAGCAGGGGATGATGTGGTCGACGGGGGAGTAGGAGCGGGATCATCTAGAATAAAAAGGTCAGTCATCTACATTTTCAGATCCCAGGCAATATTGGCAAACGTGGCTGCGCAGTCACAGCCGTCAGGGAATTGTTGGGTCGTACCTCGCTGGAATCCTCCGCCTAGACCGGTGATCTTGTTCAACCTTGACGCACCGCCAGCGCGAATCTTGGCCTCCCGCTTGGCCTTACGGATTCGAGCCTGTTCTGCCGCGCGCTGGGCGGCTGCATCGTCTGGTGTTGTTTCCGTCATCTTGTGTGTGGTGGTTGACTGCTGGTGGAGAGACAGGTTGGTGAAGAGTGACGTTTTGTGGATGATGTTGTTGGCCTTAGCTTGGGCTTATCTTATCGGAGAATCAATCGGCAAGCTTTGAACTCACGCCGCAACCCTTCGCCTGGCATGTTACTGGTCACCACCCATAGAGGCGCTACAAATACTGGCTACCTAATTGACCTGTACAACACTTTAAGCCTTAATTTTGTTGTTACCGATTTGTCTTTTTCTTGTACCTTTTTTGCGGTAGGAAATACCAAGTTCAGTGTCAACATTAAATGAACATGCCCATAAGATTGATTTCAAGTGCCGTTCTTGTCTGAATCTCGGCATATCACGGTTTGGAAACGGCTTCTTGGGCAATTCACTTTCATTTTGAACTCTAGTGTATACGTAAAAAAGCGCAACTGGCTATCATCAACTGCTCATATTCGACAACACGTCGTCTTCTCTCGTTTTGCAAATTCCTCATGGAGTGGCCTTGCTCATGCTGATCAACCGCTTAATACCAACCTGATAAGTGTTAGTAATCAAAATCAAGTGAACGACTGGGGACATAAACTTACCATCCAGTTGCCGCACTCTTCTGTCTTGTCCCGCTGAATCTCAACCTGGATCTTTTGGGCCACCTCATAGTTCTTCTGCTCAATGGCCTCACCCAGTGCGCAGAGCTGATCGATAGTATCGGGCTTGACTAGCTCCTCATTGTTCAAGTGGTCGAACAGCAGGTTGAGACGTTTTTGAGTGTCTTTGACCTGAGGGGCAAAGGAAGAAGGCGCGCGAGAGGCTACCCGCTGCATGTCCGAGCTGAGGACGTCAACCAAGCGCTGGGCATGGGCCGGAATGTGCGATCGGTCGCCAGCGGGGTGCCTCGGTTTGGACGGAGCGGCTGCAGCCTTGGAAGGAGGAGGCGTAGGCTGAGCTCTAGCTGCAGGCGGGGGTCCGCTCGAGGGAGGGGGTCCAGTAGGCGGTCGGGAGGTTGCGGCGGGCGGAGCTCCATACGGCGAAGGCGCATACTGGCTTTGTGGCGTACCCGACTGGGGCGGCGGCGCGTAGGGGTTCCTTGGCGGCGGCTGGCTTCCAGGAGGCGGCATGGAAGAGCCCAAAGGCGGCTGGCTAGCCTGCGGCTGCGCTGAGGGGGCAGGCGCGTAGCGGTTCGAAGGCGGAGCGCCAGATGGGGGAGGATTGTACGGCGATGCGGTGCGAGGCATGGAAGGAGGCGCCATGGAAGGAGCTGCACCAGGCTGGGGAGGAGGCGGAGCATATGCGTTCGAGGCAGCCGATGTTGGCCTAGGCGGCCCTTGGAAGCTCTGAGGAGGTCCAGCCAGGGGAGACGTGACACGGGGCGGTGCCGGACCCTTGGGAGGAGGTGGGGGAGGCGTCGAGCCAGTGCGTCCGTAAGGGCTTTGAGGGGGTCCTGGCTGGTTTCCCTGGTTGGGGAAGGGCGAGGTAATGGTGGCAACCTTGGGAGTGGGCTTCCTAGGAGGTGCCCTGGTGGTAACCACCGACGACGGTAAGTCGTTCCAACTCTCCTTGGGGCGGAAGTTTGAAGTGGGAGTAGAGTTGCGGGGAGGCGGCGGCACGGTACCGAAGTTGCTGGGAGGCGGTCCGTAGCCCGAAGGCGCTTGATAGGACTGGGCGGCTGGAGGCTGGTAGCCTTGTCCCGGAGCATAAGGAGACTGAGTAGCAGCAGGGGTGTAACCACCGATGGCCGGGGCGGCAGGAGCATAGGGGTTTGATGCAGCTGCAGGCGCAGGCGGAGTAACGAGGGACGGGGCTGCCGGTGCATACGGGTTGGAGGTGCCAGAGGGCGGGGTGGGGACCGTGGGCTGGTACGCCGGAGTGGCTCTCGGGTTGCTGATCTCTGGGGGCTGTCCAGGCCGACGAACAGGCTTGGTAGTAACTTGGGCGCCTGCACCCTTCTGGGTGGCACGACCCAAGCGGCTTCTCGCCAATTCGGCCTCGGGGTAGGCCTTGGGCAACAGATCCAGATACTTTTGCGCAACCGCCAGCTGACCGTGAGCGGCAATGATATCGGCGTACTCCGTGTACTTCTCGTACAAAGCTGACAGCTTCCAGTCGGCACTCTGATCCTTTCCGGAGTCCTGGAACTTGGTAACTTGGCGGAAGATAGTAACCTTCTCAATGAAGTGCTGCAGCGAACGGGCATGAACGGAGAACGTCGAATCGTCGCTGGGCTCCTGCACGCCAGCTTGCTCCGCTTCTTCAAGTTCCGTAATCCAGATGGAGACGACCTTCTCAAGTTTCGATCCAACCAGATAGCAGAAGGAGGCATCCTTACGGGAGCCGCTCTCAAGGATGCGATCTCCAAGAGCATCACACAGGTCAGGGAATTCCTTGGGGTCTGAGAACGTGCACAAGATGGCCATGGACTCCTTCCAGTTCTCGAGGTCGGCGTTGTAAACCACATCCCACAAGTTCTTGGCGATGACAGAGCCGAGAAGACGGATATAGCTGGGAACTCCGTCCTTGCTAGCCAGGTAGGCAGCCTGCACCTTATCCACTAGTTCTTGCCCACCGCAGTTAGCAATGAGGAAAGCATCTGCCCAGCGCTCTTCCTTGAGGGAGATATCGGTAGCCTTGGCGAAGTTTCCGAGCATCAACGCCTTGGTGATGGACTTCTCGACAGCGGTGTCGGTATCCGCGAGCAAATGGAAGGGGCTGTCCGTCTTCGCCCCTTTGTTTGCTGAGAGGTTGGACAGGAAGTCTTCGTCGCCTTCGCCATCACCTTCGCCCCACATGTTGTCAGACTTATCGCCCTCCTTAGTCTCCTCTTTATTATCATCTGAGGTTTCCTCGGCCTTGTCCTGGCCTTTGCTTGAGACCCCATTGGCGATCTCCTCTTCGTTGAATCCGAGATACTCGATGATACGCTTTCGCGGGTTCTCGCTGGTGAGCGTCTCCATGACAAGCCAGTCCGCCTTCTCCTCCTCACTCTTGGCCTGCTCCTTACGAGACTCGCAGAGGCCGACAATATCGCCAGACTGCAGAGCTTCTTCGAACTTCTCCGTTGCGGCACCGATCGACGGGTCCACAGAGAACTGCGAAATTGAGATCTTGGTGGACCGTTGCTGAGCATTCTGCTTGAAAATGACCAGCTTTCCACCAAATCCGAAAGAGGCGCCAATGGGGCGCTCGAGCCACTTCGGTGCCTTGTTCAGCGAGAAAGACGCACCCTGAGGCTGCGTTTGGGCACTGGTGAAGAAATCCTCGCCGTCCAGATTGTTCGTGGTGGAGGCCTGAATGTTGGAAGGGTTGGTGTTCTGGAGGGTCTGGATGGTAATCTTGCCATCGAAGCCAGCGGTCGCTGAGAGGTTGGGGTTGGAGGGGTTGAATCGAGTGAGGAAGGTCCAGTTCGTGACTTCGGGGAACTCTCCGTAACGCTCGCCCGTCTGGGGGTTCCAGACCAGGGTTCTGTTGTCTTTACCACATGAAAGCAGCAAGTCGCTGTCCTGCTGGCACCAGGACAGCGACAGAATGCCCTGCTCGTGTCCCTGAAGCGTCCTTTCCGGCGCATTAGAGTTTCTGAGATCCCAAAGGAAGATAACGGGGGCGGTATCGTCATATGTGGCGGTCAGGAGCTTGGTCGAGTTGTTGGGATCCCAGGCAATGGCGCTGACGGGTTTCCTGTTGTTGTTCAACGTCAACGAAGCCTTCTTGGTCTTCAGATCCCAAACAGTGACAAAACCACCAGATCCTCCGGTAGCCAAGATGTGCGCAACCTTGCGGTTCCAAGCGACACATTCCAGGTCGTCTGCGCGGGCGGCAGCGGTACCGAGTCGAAACGGGTTCTCGACATCGTTGACGTCGTATATGAATAGTTCCCCCTTTGCGCCGGCGGTTGCGAGGATGTTGGAACGAAGGGGGTTGAACTGAAGAGACTTGATTGCACCGGTGTGCTTCGTCGTTCGGGACATGAAGGCATCTTCGGCACCGTCAATGAGCTTCTCTGCGTCCCAAAGGTCGAGAGAGCCATTCTCCAGAGCACCGGCGATGATGCCCTTGGGGTGGTCGGAATCGGGGGGTCCCCAGGCAAGGTCATAGAATCTAAGTGCCGTAAGCGAAGATGCTCGGATTGGTTTCGTGACAGCAGTAGCAGCAACAGCAAAGCCTACCTCGAGTCGGTGCTGATGCTAGCTATGGGCTGCAGCTCGAGGCCTTGGTCTTGGTTGTCAAGGTTGAGGTCCCACAGCTCCAGCTTGGTCTCGTCAGAGAAGTCGGCATCAACAGCTCCAGCTCTGGTGCCGGTGATCAAAAGGGGCTTGGATGGGTCGGGGGACCAGGCGAAGGCCGCCGTCCTCGGGATCTCGCGAAGGCGAACCATGATTGCGAGAATCACTCAGTCCCCAGGACTGCACTCAGATGGAGGGGGGATGGACGTTGCTGTAAGGGAGGATCGGCCAGTCTAGACAACTCAAATGCGGCTGTTAAATGGCATTGGTTGGTAAAGATTGATGACAAAAGATCTGGCGAGGAGTGCCGCGATTCTTTGGGGGTGGGAAAGGGCAGCCAATCTTTATGGGAGAGGTGACTGTTTGTTACTCGAATTCCTACAGTATACGCTGGCATTCGGGAAATATGATGCCAGATTGCAGCCCACATCCAGGTTCGAGCTCAAGGCCTAAGGTGACTGCAGTCCACCCCACCCCCAGTCAGGGCAGTGGACCGTGCACTACTGCGTAGACATTAAGCAGCAAAGGCGGCGGCGTCACGTGCAGCATTGCAGACAGCTTAGCTCCCTTGTGGCTCCAGCCAATGGACAGTTGCGATGAGCTCTTGGACAGAAACCCCACTACCCGAAAGATTCACTCTCAGAGTGTCACCCACCTGCGCCGCCTCTCATATAAATCACGGAGTGCGCCGAGACAATAGCAGACCACCCATTTTCGAGTCAAAATGACTGACGCTGCGCGCTGGAAGGCGACCGTGTTCGTGGGCGGGTTGGCTTCTATCGTTACGGCCTCCAACGTCCACGACGCCTTCATCCCCTTTGGCGAAATTGCCGATGTGTCGCTGCCAAAGAACGACAAGCCGAATTCAACCGACCCCCACAGGGGCTTTGCCTACGTTGAGTACGAGGACGCGGAAGATGCCAAAGAAGCCATCGACAACATGGACCAGTCTGAATTCTTCGGACGAGTCATCAAAGTTTCAGCGGCCAAGGTGCCCAAGAGTGCAGACGAAGGCCTAGGAAGCAAAAAGGCTGTCTGGGAACAGGTAAGCCACTCCTGCGTTAAATTGCACGTGTGTTTCATATTGACTAGTTCTTTAGGAGGGTTGGCTGGCAGAACATGCGGTTGGTGATGAGGACGGCGTCGCGGCAGCGCAAACCACGGAGATCGAAGTGCGCGGAGACGATCCCATGCAAGGTCTGGAGGGACTCGACGTCGCAGGTCCCAGGCCAGAGTGAGAGTGAAGCAATTCGGAGGGTGGTTTTGGTCTTGTTGAACAGGCATAGCGGCGGCGTTCACGTGGTTTACTGAGTGTACAAATGGACATGCATTTTCTCTAACACTTGAAGGCGAAATGCATATTGAGAAAGGAAACTGAAAGCGGCAGCGTCTCTGGTGCCTCTTCATCTGTCTGTCGTTGTCATGTACAAACTGATCATCCCTAATAACACATTGGCGCCATTGGTCAAACTGTCTCCCGCAATTCTCCCAACTTCCGCTCAGTGTCCTTCTCCGTGGCCGGACTCGGCGGCAGCAGACTTGCCCTGGCGCTTGAGACGGATGGTCTTGTCGGTCATGAAGTGACGTGCGACCGAGTAGGTCGCAGCGGCCAGAGCGAAGCCAACGACGACACCTGTTCTTCATCAATCACAATCCAGCATGACTTTTGATGTCATGTGACGTACCGAGGGGGATCAACTCGGGGGGGATCTGGCGGAGCTTGCGCAGTCTCTGGGAGACGGTGTGGCCTACAATCATGCATGTCAGCTGCTGCTCGTCAATTCGCATTCCCTTGGGTTGTCGTCGAGATCGATGCCCCTTGTCGCGGGAAGCCTCAATGGCTGGAAGCAGGTTGTCGACGTACCGACTTGGTCCTCGGCCTAAGGGTTGAGCGTCAGAATTAGCGATTGCGCCCGTCCGGACCAGCGAAGTTTCAACGTACGGGAACGGGGGACATCTTGCGCATAGTCGGGCGGAAAGCGCGGAGGGCGAGAGAAGGACGCATTTTGACGGTATTTTGATTTCTCGGAAGAGGGGAGATTTTACGGTCCTTTCGGTGCAGCTGAAGTTGGATCTCGAAATGAGTGGAAGTTGGTCGGCACGCCCATCTCTGGTCTGATGTCGGAGCTAGGATCCACCTTTTCAATGCCTGAGGCCTGATTGGCCGTCTCAGGCATCGAGCCGGTTCTTGCCCGTCACCACCTGATTCTCGGTGCAGAAACGACCATTCAATTGCTCTCCAAGCAACAACACCAATCGCACGCCGCTGCCCCCTCTAACCCATCACCCGAACCGACTCCCCGTCAATTGAACTCGCACGCAGTCAAAATGGCCGACGATCAGGAACTCGTTACCAAGCCCTTCAAGTTTGTCACTGGTATGTCGCGAAAGAAATATCCCTCTCCAAAGTATGCATGATCATTTTCCAAGGCTAACTGTTGACTTCCAGCTGGTATGATATGACCCTCTACCCGAGCCACCGAAACCTGCGACAGCGTCGCCTCAATTTATGCCGGGGATCTTAAAACTGTGATTTAACTCGCGCTTGACTAGGCACCGATGCCCGCTACCCGAACATGAACCAGACCAAGCACTGCTGGCAAAACTACGTCGACTACCACAAGTGCATCAACGCTAAGGGCGAGGACTTCGCCCCTTGCCGCCAGGTCCGGAATATTCGTGATGATTCTTCGTGGGCACCTTGGAACTAATGAGACGCAGTTCTGGCTCGGCTACCGCTCCCTGTGCCCCTCCGGCTGGTACACCCGCTGGGACGAGCAGCGAGGTCAGCGTTTTGCCCATATGCTGAAGACGCGCATGCTGACAAAGAACAGAGGCTGGCACCTTCCCCGTCAAGCTCGACGCATAAACGATGTTGGACTAGGTTGCGAGCAGATGAGGCAGAGGAGCCGGGCGTCTGTATTACTTCAAGATGGATCGAGACCTCAAATAGAGCATCGGAGGGTTTGTCGTGCGATGAAGCCGAAGGCGCTCGCGGGCGCCGAATACGATTTTGTGAAAACTATCTGTAGTGTCCGCCCATATGATCATTTTGTACAATTCCCTAACCTTTGATACCGCCCCATTGACCCGGTTGTCCGGAAACTCCGTGCGCTATACCCACCAATCCCCCGAACTCCATGCGCAAAACCAAGATGTTGATAAGACTGAAAAGCTTGGCAGGAAGGAACCCTTGCGCTCACTTCTTCTTCCCGTCGACCTCGTCATCATCAGAGCTCATGAACTCATCGTCCTCGTCGAACCCGAAAAATGTCCTCGGCTTGTCCTTGGATCCCTTTGCCGGTTCTGACGGAGGGGTAGATTCCTTGGAACTGCCTCCCTCCTCGTTCTCATCATCACTCGACATGGCGTCATCTGTTTCTTCTGAGCCGGTAGATGCATGAGAGGTACCGAGCAAGTTGTCCTTGTACTTTCCGGCCTTCATAGCGGCAAGTACGGCTTCACGAGTTCTCTCGTTGGACTCTTCTTTGTCCTCGACCCACTTGCCATCAAGACGGCCCTTGCCGCCGTTCTTGATCTCGTCCTCGCGCTTCTCTGCAAGCTCGACTATCTGCTCCCAGCGTTCGCGGCGCTTCTCCTTCTCCCTCTTCTCCATCTCAGGCTTGATGGCTAGGTACTCGGCCAGGGCCTTGGCCTCGGTAACGGTGCGCAGACGCCTGCCGTCGAGATTTCTGCTAGAGTTGTTTGCGTCTCCTTGGTTGCGTTTCTTCTTGGACGACATGCGGCCACCAGCAGCTCGCAGTTGAGATCCGAAACCACCCTTGCCACCGCAAAGCGGTACCGACAGTCGCAGAGAGACAAAATCATCGTTTATGGAGGACAGGAGGTCCGAGACCGATTTTGTGGACGATGATGAAAGCTCCTTGTTGGATACCGTCGTCAAGATCAGTCGGCTGTCCGTTGCAGGCAGACGTTCGTCAAGTTGGTGTCGCAAGTCGGATAGAGTCGTTGTCGAGGGGACTGGCAGGACCAGAGTGGATGGCAGTCCCAATCCCGCAAAAGTGCTGATAAAAACGTTGACGTTCTTAACAGCCATTTTGATTGTTTGATCGTGTTCTGCTACGGAGATGAGTTTCGCGAAATCTCTGAGGGTGGCGGCGTTGTCGCGTTTGGAAGTAACGACGGCGAGGTAGGTAGGTTGCGACTGCTGATGAGACGTGCAGGCAGAACGGCTGCACCACCCAAGTGTTTATTTCCCGGGGGACACACGCCCCATCGGAGATAGCAGCATGGAGTCACAGCACAGCCACGCAATCAGCCACAACGACACTTCGGATAGGGGGACTCGAAAAGTGTGGCTACCGCTGGCTGGCGGTACGTACAGGCTCCTCCCCGTAGCAAGGCACGGACCATCCGCCTGCCGAGAAATAGGTTTCGAGACCACACCGGCTAGGGTTGGTCGCACCTACCTCAGCCCACCAAAAAAGAATTCGTCGTTTTGTCGAACGCTCTTGACTGCAAGCCGAACTCGACAATCCAACATCGACCTTGAGCAAGCGACCAGCGACAACCGCCACGATGTTGATTCCCAAGGCCGACCGCAAGAAGATCCACGAGGTTAGATTTACAATTTGCAGGCGCTCGGCGCAGACGATGGGAGGAGTGACAGTTTGCTGACGACGAAAATAATCACAGTACCTCTTCCGTGAGGGTGTCCTCGTCGCGAAGAAGGACTTCAACCTCCCCAAGCACCCCGACATCGACACCAAGAACCTCTTCGTCATCAAGGCCCTGCAGTCGCTCAACTCCCGCGGCTATGTCAAGACCCAGTTCTCGTGGCAATACTACTACTACACCCTGACCCCCGAGGGTCTTGACTACCTCCGCGAGTGGCTTCACCTTCCCGCCGAGATCGTCCCCGCCACCCACATCAAGCAGCAGCGCTCCCACGCTCCCCCCCGCGGCATGCTCGGCGAGGGCGAGCGCGAGAGAAGACCCTTTGGCGGCCGTGGCCGTGGCGGCGACCGTGGTGACCGTGAGGGTGGCTACCGCCGCCGTGATGCTGGCGAGGGCGGCAAGGAGGGTGGTGCGCCTGGTGGATTCGAGCCCCAATTGTGAGCCTCACTCAACCCTTTCTTCCGACGGTGCGGCGCGAAGCCGTTCCGCCGTAGAATGAATCTCAGGATGGGATTACGGGACATACCTGCTAACAGTTTTGCAGCCGTGGTGGCTTTGGCCGTGGCCGTGGTGCCGCTCCCCCTTCGTAAGAAGGTCCTTTCCTATCGGCTTTTACTCTCGAGACGCATTGGCAGAAACAAAAAGGCACCGACATGTACTCTAAAAAGTGGATGGCCGGAACAGTCGCGCGTCTGTTAACGTCACAGACTACGGGGGAAACATCGTGGGAGTTTGGAGGTTAGATCCTCGGAAATCGTTTGCATCAAAAGGTCATGAATTGCAGCATGCAGCTTGTGCTGCTTCCTCCAAACTGTGAAACGTCCTTTTTCTGTCTTCTCTTCTCTGCCACGCCGTGATGCGCACGCAGTCTGTGTCTGCCGGCTAGCACGTGGAGGAGCGGTACTCACATCTCGAGAGGTCATGTTCGAGACTCTCCCCCGCATGTTGGGATCAACCGAAGAAAACATAGAAGAAGAAAAGAAAAAGAAAAAAACGGGGACGTCCGTGGATGTGCTTCCTGGATTGTCGAGGGCGGACGAGAAAAGGGGTCCTTCTATGAAGGAATGTTGAGAGCCTGGGGTAAGCGCCGACACACGTAGGATAGCTTCAGCAGGATTCGCACGAATAACGTATGGTTCTAGACTTCGTGTTGCATCCAGGTGTGTGCGTGGGTGCGTGTGTCCGTACGTTCTTACTATGAGCCTGCAGCTTCCCCGGGCGAAGAAGCGACGCCTTGTGTCCCCGTGCCTTGATGAACATGCGTGTTAGTCTCAAACATTGTCCAGAACGGCAAGTTGGAAGGGACGCCGAGGAGGTGCGGTCGTATGTAAGACGACCGAGTGAGAAGTGGCGGTGACTGCGCAAAGCTCATGACCATCAGATTTCTCGGCCTGTATCAGTCTCATTCGTGCCCCGCGCAAGTCGGAATCCAGGCATGCTCTCCGCACTATATGTGTTCTATTGTGTGTGTGTCTCTCTTTCTCTCGTCTCAGCGAGTCGGATGTGGCAGCTTGGCTTGGTAGGGGGTCGCCTTCCTCAACGACCTACCCTGCCTTCCTGGACTTGGACCGGTTTCCAGATGCAGTTTGATCGAGGTTTCCGAGCCACGGGATGGAAAGGAGGGAGAGATTCCTGGGCAGCGTTACGTTGTGCGGCCATCTTCTGCATGCGTCTTCCAATACAGCATCTCCTTGCTGCACCGAGAGATCCGGATCCTAAAAGCGACAGAATTCAAAAGGAAGATGCCAGCCACCATCACCTCCGCTGGCCACACGAAAAGAGTTGAATCGCCTGCATTGCCGGTACCGCATCATGTCGGACAACGGACAAGAAGACATTTAAGCTCATGGGCCACCAAGACACAAGACAAGCCAGACCTGGCCGTGGCAGGATCGTAAATTGCCAGAGTAGGTATCGAGCCGCCGTCCCTGCCTTCTCACGCCAAACCAGTACGTAAAGCCAACTCCATGCGGGATGGCGACATCTCCAAGCCAAGGGCCGACGCCAGTGAGGCCAGCAAACCGGGGAACGACCGGGTAGAATGGCACGCCCGGGGTAGCGCATGGAGGAGAGAATCGCGGGCGCGGGCGCGGTCGAGGCCAGGAGACTAGTGTTAACTCATGTCATGTGCCGTGAGGTGTCACCACATTTCTCACTCTCCCTCGGCCTGCCTTGGAAAAGGTCGTTTTGTTGAGGCGATGCACGTTGGCGAGGAGAATGTCGGATGTGCGAGATAAGCACCGCGGCCCTCCAAGTGGACCTCAACTCTCGGCAGCTAGAAGGGAGTGGAAGAAAGAAGAGGGAGGTGGTGGTTATCAGGATGACCACTGTTCAGGTTCTGTCATTTGCGGTTTCAGTCCAAAGCCCACCCGTCCTTCTTCCCCTTCCTTCCATTTCGTATGCATCTCGAGATGTTCGCTTCCCTGTCGCTTCTGAATGGCCCGATCAGAGATCATCGGCCCCGTACCATGGGATGAGCTAAAGTAGTGGACAGGCTGACTGACAGTAGTCCGACGGTCGAGAGGGATGAGCGCATTGCGTACCTTTGCCCCTCTGTTCAATTCCTCCCTGCAGCCTGGTTGCTCCCCGCCATGTATGTATCGGTATTCCACCCCAATTTTTCCACGCCAGAAAGTCTAGCTGCTAGTGGCAGCCATGTGTGATTACGCCCGGTGTGCAGTCAAAGCCGGCAGGGGAGGAGTTCTCAGGCGGGGCACCTCCAGGTTGGACAGGGGGGGCCTGGGTGACATGGTGATGGGACTCTGCTCAGCTTCGCCGTTTCGTCTGCAGCTCCGCTCGTTCCTCGGGTGCTTCCCCCCTCTCACCGATCAGCCTTTTTGGCCAGAACATCCCAAGTCTTATCCACGGTGTAGTAGTGGTATGCCGTCTCGTGTATGTACCGTCATTATGCTGGTGTCCATGCATGTCGACGAAGCCGCAGATGTGAGTGCGGGATGCGGGATGCAGTTACACCAACACACTGTCCACGTTCTTGCGTCTTATACCGTACGGGGAAAGAGGTGCGCACATTCGGTATAGCCATAGAAGCTCGCCGATTTGGGCGTACAATGCAAGTCCCAGGGAGGGTTTAGATGTAGGTACCTTGACCTCAGACATGCCAGCCAACGCCGCCTTGGACCCTGGTCCCCATCTCCATCCCAAGATGCGCTCATCCCCCCGCGCTGGTCGAGCATGACCTTGTTTACGAGGAGGTATATATAAAGCTGCCGTTGCCTTCTCCTGATCCTCGATCTACAGTCCAAACCAAGCTACTCCTCACCTCCTCTCCTCGTCCGTGAGCTTTTGTTTTGTTGTACGTCACCAAGCCCCATGTCCAACCGAACATATGTCACTTATATGGAGAAGATCCACTGACTTGGCTTCCAAAAGCTACGATAGTACCCTATCCAATATCTCAACTCTAAGCCAACAGTGAAATCACCATGGCGGACCTGTCGAACCTCCCCAAGCAGATGAAGGCTCTCCGGTACGAACCCCCCTTGTGTCGGGATCCAGCTTTCCCAATTCCCGAGACGAGTTACCGCGGAACCATGTTCCCAGATCGGATGCCCCCTCCATTGGCAACAGGCTGACCCCTCACTCAGATACGAGAAGCCCGAGGACTGGTCAATTGTCCAGGTCCCTCTTCCAGAGCTGCGGGAGAATGACGTACTCGTCAAGGTTCGAGCTTGTGGTGTTTGCGGCACTGGTGAGTAAACGTCTGCATCACTGTTTGCGCCGTTGTACCACACATGCGGTGCAAGCGGGGGAAGAAACAAACAACTTGGATCATGTACGACTAACAGGAATGCCACAGACTTGGTAAAGCATAATTCCTAAATGTAATGTATGGGGCCATGTCGCTGACACTTGTTGACAGCACATCCACGAGGGAGAGTTCATCGCCAAGTTCCCCCTGATTCCCGGCCATGAGACCGTCGGTGTCGTCGCCGCCGTAGGACCCGTACGCATACGCCCACTTATCAATGACAGGGAGCCGGCGCAACGTGCTGACAGCGGGTACAGAAAGTCAAAGACTTCAAGGTGGGCGACCGTGTCGCCGCCGACAACAGCGAGCTCTGCAATGAATGCTTCTACTGCCGTCGTGGAGAGCTTTTGCTGTGCGAGCACGTACGATCTCCAGCTCAACCTTGTGACTTACATGACGAGTTCGAGAATCGAGACCAACTGACGTCCTCTGCAGTTCGAGGCTCACGGTGTCACCATGAACGGTGGTTTCGCCGAGTACTGCGCCTACCCGGCCGGCAAGGTCTTCAAGATCAACAACCTCAACGACGTCGATGCCACCCTCCTCGAGCCCGCCTCTTGCGCCTGCCATGGCCTGGACAAGATCCGCCCCCGTCTCGGCTCCAGTGTCCTCATGTTCGGCGCCGGTCCTACCGGTCTTGTAAGTTCTCCCTGAGGACCTGGAGGAGGAGAGACGACAGTGTCTAATCATCGGACGTTCATCGCAGATGCTCGCCCAGCTCATGCGCCACAACGGCGGCTGCAATGTCACCATCGCCGCGCCCAAGGGACTCAAGATGGACCTCGCCCGCAGCCTGGACGCCGCCGACAACTACATCGAGCTCTCCCGCTCCGACCCCGAGGTCCAGTTCTCCCAGCTCAAGAACGACAACCCGTACGGCTTCGACGTCGTTGTCGAGGCCACCGGCTCCGTCAAGATCCTCGAGGACGCCATCAACTACGTCCGCCGCGGCGGAAAGCTCGTCGTCTACGGGTAAGGCAACCGTGGCCTAGGCCTTTGTCTAGGAACTCGGCCGTCAGCTAACCTGCCCTCGTTCAGTGTCTACAGCAGCTCCGCACGTGTCTCATGGCCCCCTTCCAAGATCTTTGGCGACGAGATCACCATCCTCGGATCCTTCTCCGAGACCTACATGTTCCGTATGTTCCACCCCGATCAATCTCGAGACTTTTTGCCAAGTCGTTTTTGCTTCGAACCTGGTACTGACCCCTCCCTTTTGTTTTACGCAGCCGCCACCATCGACTACCTCGATTCCGGCAAGGTCAAGACCAAGGGCATCGTCAACAAGACCTTCAAACTGGAGCAGTTCGGCGAGGCTCTCGAGTCCATCAAGAACAAGAGTGCCATCAAGGCCGCCATCGTCTTTGACGATGCCACCGGAGTGTAAGGGCTCTCTGTGCGTATCAGTATGACAGAAAGCGTCCCCTCTCATACAAAGTACTCATGAGCGAACATTCCCCCTCGGCCTTCGCAAAGAAGGATTGTAGCTGTCTTGCACTGCGCAATTGTTGTTGTTTGGTGTTGTTCATACATAAGAAAAAGCATCTGCTTGGGCTCATCTCATTTCGTAACTTTGTTCCCAGACAAGCATCGAATCGGAGTCGGAGGTTGACAGGGCGGTTGTAGGGAGAAACGGCTGTAGCTGTTTTGTCGGGTGAGTTGGTGTTCAATGGCGAGCAGCTAGGGCTCTATCAGGAGGCGGACATAGAGAAGATGTTTCTGAACGGTTGATGAATGTCGACGATAGGAGTCTGGTCTGGGGCGATATCTTCTACGTCCGTGGTTGTGGGTGAGAAAATGGAACGCAAAGGCACGAAAAGCTGTTCTTTCGGCCTTCCCTCTATCTCTCTCGCTCTCTCTTGGGTAGATAATCGAGAAGAAAGCGCCGTAGTCAAAAGCAGATGATTGCAAGAGCGAACACTTGAGTCTAGAAGACCGAATCTTGCGGAATCTGCCTCGCTCAATGTCAACGATTCCCCCGGTTCGGAGCCGTTTTCTACTTCACATGTGGCAGATAGCGACGGTCGCCACGGGCTAGACATCCTCTTCCGGGCTGCCCAAAAATACGTGGCCACCGGGACACGAAGTGCCTGGGTTAGATCAAAACGCGAAGCGTTGCGTACGTCAATTCCGCATCACCGACACATGGATGGCGAAGCCAAGCTTGCCAAATATCCCCGGCCCTTCCACACCTGTCGACATGATGTAGCCTCAGGCGAAACCACGCCCCTCCGAGAAATACCTTCATTTTCCTTTTTTTCCTTTTTTAAAGGAGGGCTACGTTTGGTTTGCTGCCGTGATATCGCCAATCCCAACGCCATGCCTCAACCCCCCGCACTCTCCTCCCTTTCGGAAGAGACCGACCAGCAAGCCGAGTTTGAAGCACGTGTCAAAGGGCATTCTCGATCCCTTGACGGTGGCATGCCGGAATTAAACATGGCTCCCCCCGCAAAAACTTGCGCCACACGTAACTTGCAAGGCAGAAGGTCGACATGTTTCAACCCTCTCATCCGCCTCGAGAAAACCCACACAACCTTTCGACTCAGCCTTTCTCGAGGTCGGCAGGCTGCACTCACGGCGTGACCCAGGGTCACCTCCTGGAACCCGAAGAGACGGCCTTCCGGCGCCGCTGACACGCAGTTGGGGAGCCGGAGGGCACATACAGCAATACTACGCAGGTTCCGGGTAAACTGCACTAGACCGCTTGTGGGGGTTTCAGAGCGACTATATCCATCGATGCAGCCTGATACTTGCTGCCAGCTGAGGCGCGGGTCCCCAGAGGTTAGCTGGAGCTGGGGTCGCAACTGCACAATGCTTTCCCGAAACGGATGTCAAAGCGAGCTTTGGGGGGGGGGGCACTGAGATGGGTTGAGCAGGACAACGGTGGGTAGTTGCTGTGAGAAGTGCGAATGCGGGTGCGGGTGCATTGTCCGGTTGGTTGCGTAGCCCTTGTTTCTGTGCTCTGATGGTGTTTCAATGTACAGGAAGTTGCCGTTTGAGGGGGGGGGGGGTATCGATGGGTGACTAATCTGACATGCAAGGAGGGTTCACTGAGCGGACGAGGATCTTTCGTCCGAAAGAGCCCTGACCGGAAACAATCAGGAGGGCCTTGTCAACATGGACGACGTGCGGCAGGGAAGCAAGCTATGCGAAGAGCTATGCGAACTGTGGTGGAGCTGGGCTTGTTGCAGACAAGACTCGAGTTCCGAGGCAAAAAACCATAGCAGCTGAAGTTCTGCATGTGTCTTGAAAACAATGATAGTGGCACGGGGATGACTAGCATATTATTAGAATGACATGAGATGGGAAGCGTGTATAAAGGCTGCTGCTCCTCACCTCCTTGGCCATCAGCCAACCAGTCAGTCAAGTCATTCCCTCAACGAGCCTCAGCCGCATTCAACTCTTCACTTGAACAACATATCAACTCAGTCAACGTCATCACTTTTCTAGCGTTCCACAAATCAGCACACTAGTCAATATGGAGGCAATCACTCAGGCCATTCTGAACCGATCCAAGCTGGAGGTGGAAACGATCCAGATCTCCAATCCCACGGCGGAGTGAGTGGTCGCAGACTGGGCATCTCCCCGACTCGATGCGGTGCTGTACTGACTTTTGCAACCTACAGATCCTTCGTCATGACCATCGTGAGCAGGGTCACGGGGACCGGACCGATGGGCGCGACCATGGCGCCAATGACGGTCGATATGATGTATAACGGCAGCTGCTTTGGCAAGCTGGACCTCCCCGAAGTCAAGACCAAGTCGGGCGGAACGGAGGTGATTGTTCGCGATCAAGTCATCAAGATTGTCGACCGCAATGCCTTCAAGGCGTTCGTCAAGGCCATCATGTGCGACCAACAGCTGGTGCTGCATCTCGACAACGGAGACTGCACAATCAAGGCGCTCGGCATGTCAGCCAAGGTAAAGTATGCCAAAGACGTGCAACTCATTGGCATGGGCGGCCCCAAGATCGCACAGGTCAATTCACAGGAGCGAGGTGGCAGGTTTGTCAACACGATGAAGGTGTACAACCCCAGCCCGTTAGAGATTGATCACGGTGTCAGCATGTTCGAGATCCGCAACGAGAGCGGTGAAGTTTTGGCCGAGTTGAAAGGCGACCTGAAGATTGTGAAGGGCGAGTTTGAGACCACGTTCCAGGGCAGCCTCAACAAGGGCGCCAAGGCGTCGGATAAGGCGAAACTGGTGGGTGTTGGTACCCAGGAGTCGAACTGGTGCAATGAGACGATCAAGTTCATTGACACGTCCTTCTCTGTGTCGCCTCAGTTTTCCAATATGCTGTAGGGCACCGGAAATCGCTGACAGGCAGCGAGCTGTCCATACATTATGAGAAATGAGAATACAAACAAGTTTGCATCCACACGGGCGTTGCGTTCCTCTTTGATGTATGATGCTTAGATCTGGTTCCATCAGTATTGCGACGATAAGCGAGCGGTGGCTGGCCAATGAGCAAGCAGCAGCTTTCTGCATCCACGTTTTCCGTCGAGAAAGCCACTCGAGCCCTGATTGGCATGGCCATCATCAATCAATCAGCCTTGTAGTCGTCTGCTCGGCCCGTATGCGTTTTCGTTCTTGTTTGTTTTCGCAACACCTACAAGGGCACTGATCAATTGACGTCGCAGAGCTGCCCCGCCGGGAGCTTTCTAGCGACACCAAACAAGAATAGGCTTGCGAGCCAGCCCAGGAACCCCTGTTGTCCGAAGACGACGAGGGTGTTGGTGAGAAGCCAGATGTGCACGACGCGGAAGTATATTCAAGAATAGAGTGGACAAGCTGAAACAGCCGAGGTAGGTGGTTTGTTGTAACTCGTGCTCGTGTCTTGTCCGCGAAGCCTGTACATATGTAGGTAGGTAGGTAGGTAGTGTAGGTGAAGATGCAAGTGTCACAAGAAGAGACGGGAGAGGAGATCCAATCGCAGTGCCCGACAAGGACAAAAATGGGGATGCACGATGAACTTC
Organism: Colletotrichum somersetense; assembly: GCA_030867255.1. Lineage (NCBI taxonomy): Eukaryota > Fungi > Ascomycota > Sordariomycetes > Glomerellales > Glomerellaceae > Colletotrichum > Colletotrichum somersetense. The sequence continues at coordinate 239,075 of MU843443.1, read as the reverse complement.
TTTCCCCCGTTTGTGGATTTAGCCGAGCTTGGCGCAGATTGGCATTGGCACTGGCGGAACTCGGAAGGGAGACGGGGGAAGGAACATACAGTAGGTATGTACCAAGTACCGCTCATCCGCCGGATGCCGGGGGCGGGGAAGTGCGATCTTGGACCGCTGGCTGCGGCGCGCTGAGAGCGTGCTGAGGCAGGGTGAGGCAAGGCAAGGCAATAGCGGGAGGTAAGGCACGCCGGAGCGGTGCCCCTGCAGGTCGGTAGGTACCTTGCTTACTTACCTCCCTAGGTACCTAGGTAGATAGCTAGGTAGTTACCTACCTACCTGTAGGTAAGGGGGTTGGTTACGTTACACTGAAAAGCGAAAACGACCCCTGCCCCGAATGGATGGTCGGCTCTCTTCATAGACCCTGATCTCCGGAAAAGCTGAGCTGAAAATGGCTGGTCGGCCATCCATCCGTATTGACATTGCAACATGATATCCACCTCACAGGGTCCAGACTTGTGTTCTTTGGGTTAGCACCTCAAGCATTGCTGGGGACGATTGGAGGCAGCAGGCTCTTCAGCAGTTCATGCGGCAATGTACAAGAAAGTTATCCGCGCTGGGAACAGCAATGGGCCTCGCTGGGTCTGCACAAAGATGGGTGAATTCTTTTTAAGAGTCAATTTGGGACTACGAATGCATTGCGCCAGGGAGACGAGACAGACCCTCTTTGAATTAAAATGAAACGAGGGATGGATGGCGCCGGCCTGCAGCCACGGTGCGTCGCGGGTATCGATCGTTTAATGTGGTAATACCTACTGAGTAGGAATGTCGGGCTTGTTTGTAGGTACCCAATAACCAGCCAACCGCGTGCCCAGCGTTGAATACGAGCCGAGTCTGTTGTGAGAACATGGCCCGAGGCGATTGTTTTTCTGGGTCGGGCGACTGTTGCCGGTCCATTGTTGATGCCCCTCGGCCGAGTCCGACTCGCGTCTCCATCTCAAGGAACGGACCTGCATGGGCGATGGACGATCTGGAGGCCCGGACACGCCGCGCTCAGGTCCAAGACAGACAGACGTGACATCCGAATTGTACTTGGGATGTCCATCTCGACGTCCAGTGTCATCGCGCGCACGGCGCAAATTGTTGGCTTGGGCACTAGATACGGAATAGAAGCGGTCAATTCCCTACCTCGACCCGGCCTAACCAACGGCGCCATAACAAAAACAACCACGACGTTGCGCTTCCTCGTCCACGCCTCAATCGACGACTCTCAGCCACTTGGTGGTTAGGTAGTTCCCTGGCCTCGCAGCGAGACCCGACCACCACCACCACCACTGCTGCTGCTGCTACGTATTCCTGCAATCGGCGCATCCCGAGCAATCCTCCTTGTGCATCAACACCCGCATCATCGTGCATCGTGACCCTGTTCCCTGCAGCGCTGTCTTGTCTCTCTTGTCCTTGACTTAGATGCTTCCCGCATTCGTACGCCGATCGAAAGAGAGACAAAGACACGGGCACAGGCACAGGCACAGGCACACAGGCACATACGCATACACAAGAGTCCAGGTCTCCCTTCGTTTCCCACCTGCTCCTCCCCCCTCGTTTCCATCATAATTACCACTCTTGTACTTCAAAACGCCTTCCTCGGCCACGGTAGTTCACTTCTGAGAAAGCTTAAACTCGCCCTTCCTGCATCACATCTTTCACTCTCCTGCCCATTTTGCTGCTTGCCGAGGAAGCTGCCTCCATGCCCCTGCTACTACCGTTGTCGCAGACATTAGACGACGTCGCTCGCAAACATGGCCCCATGGTCGCAACGTCATGCTCCACCTCTTCGCCCTCCTACTCTCCGTCAAACTTCCGCCGACCTGATCTCCCGAGTACACACTCCTTCGCTCACTGCACCACCTGGCCAACTGGGAAGACTGCCCGACTATGCGATTTTGGATAGTCCGTACCTCCAAGACGACTCGAGCTCTTCCGAATCCGATTTCCACCCAAGACGACCGCGCCGACCGACCCATTCCCGCTCCATGAGCCACCCGTTTCCCTCGCTGTTCTCAAGTAAGAAGAAGCGCCCCGGCGCTGCCCCTGACACCGACTCAGACGACGATGCGCCAGTCATGACGAAGCCCCCCGGGAACAGTACACACAAAAGAGGAGGTACCAATGGCGGCAGTAGGGACTTTGCCACCGGCAACTGCATGACTTGCGGCTCACTCGTGCGTTGGCCGCGAGAGCTGAAGGTCTTCAAATGCACCGTCTGTGTAACCATCAACGACATCCATCCGGATCAGCAAGGCACAAGAGTCAACAGCGGCCCGAAGTGGCTTCAGCGCCCCTCTCAAGACTCACCATCACCTCAGAAACAATCGACTCCCCTATCCGAACGATACGATGCCAGGCCCATTTCTCTCGAGCAGACTAAAAGACTAATTCGACAATGTATCCACGCACATCTTTTGCGCGCGCTCAGGAGGTCTTCGAGCTCTGAAGACGAATATCGCGAAAATGCCGAAACGCAGGCGTCTTCCAGCCCTTTGAGAGAACAGAATGGTCGACCATGCACTGCAAGGACTACGGGTATGCCGCAACACAAGCGAGAGAAAAGCCAGGGCAACGGTTCGGTATACGTCTTTCCTGAGCAGCCAACGCTTCGCCCTGGGACCCTTCGCGCACCCCCGACGGCAAGATCCTTCTCATCTTCGTATCCCGAAAGGCCCTCTATGCGGCAGCTCACGGCAGAAGGCAGTGTGCCCCGGCCGGCGGACCCCGCAAACTGGAATATTGACGATCCGAAAAGGATCTTCAAACCGCTAGAAGACTATATCACGGCCTGCTTCAGCTCATTTCATTGCGTAAATTCGTCATTCTTATCTCGGCGACCTGCCATGCCTCCTCGATCAGGAAGCGAGTCTACTTCCCGGCGGCCCGTTCTCGCTAAACCTGAGGCGAAATATGCAGAGCACCACGCCGAATCCCCTATCTGCGACCTCGATCCCAAGCTTTTGTTGCTCGGCGATTTCGCTGAGAATGGCACGTGGTGGACCGGCAACCAAGGACCGGATAGGGCACGTCATAAGCGGTCGGCCTCACAACGGACCGAAGAGACGCCTTCGTTCATCACGCAGCGCTCGCCACAGGTGGAATGGAACGATGTTGTAGAGTGGTACAGATCCGTGATCAATGCGGCTGAATCTTGGATGTCCATCTATGAAGAGCTGACTCGGGAATTGGGGGCCGAGCCTCTTTCGTCCACAGAACTTCGAGCTTTGGAATCACAGCTATTGTTTGGTCAGGACCATGCCCATAGAACCTTACTTAAGGCTACCGAGACACTACTGAAGCGACCGGGCCGTCCTATGACCGACCCAGAAGACCTGAGGTACCTCCTCATCATTTTGGACAACCCCTTGCTCCACGGCAAGTCAAATACTTTTCAGGGGAGGCGGAGTGTCGACAGACGTCCGTCGCTAGCAAGCGATGAGGCGTTGAGAGCGAATAGACCGGCTTTGAAAACAGGTCCCGTGTCTGGCCAGCATTCCGTCGTCATCAAGCGAATTCTAGGCCTCATCTCCAACTCATCCAGTTCGTGTCAGAACCATTTGACCACATGGTTCGCTCGATTTTCAGAACAAAGGTTCATCAGGATCAAGGACCTCGCGGCCGGATTCTTGACATATAGACTCATTCGTCAAAACGAAAAGAAGCACGAAGTTAAAGTGGACATCACAGCCGGGCTGATTCCGAATATGAGTGCGGGGCACTCGACAGCTTCGCTGCATGCTGCGCTAGGTACGCAGCGGGGCCCCTCAAAGAAGCAAAGGGAGCAACCGAGAAAGATGGTGTATAGTGACGATTGGCAGATCCGTGCGGCTGCGCGAGTCTTATCTCTGGTGTTCGCGGCAAACAACATGACGCACATTCGACGTCCGGATCAAACATCGAGGAACATGAGCAGCAGTACCCACAGAGGCGGCATCCAGACTCATGGGCAGATCATTCCGACAAGCGATTTTTATAATACCATGATCGATTATACAGATCTGGTGGCCGAGTTCGAAGCTTGGGAATCGAAACGGGGCAGGTTCTCATTCTGTCAGTACCCGTTTCTGCTGAGCATATGGGCCAAGTCACAGATACTAGAGCACGACGCGCGTAGGCAACAAATGACCAAAGCGCGAGACGCCTTCTTTGACAGCATAATGACGCGGAGGACTGTCACCCAATTCCTAGTACTCGACGTGAGGCGAGAGTGTCTGGTAGACGACAGTCTGAAGGCTGTCAGTGAAGTCATCGGAAGCGGGAGCGAAGACATCAAGAAGGGGTTGCGCATTGTCTTCAAGGGCGAGGAGGGACTTGACGCAGGAGGACTCAAAAAGGAATGGTTTCTTCTCCTCGTCCGCGAGGTGTTCAATCCAGAGCATGGTACGTACTAGCCTTGGTCGACCTGAAACCCTTTCTAACAGAGCAGTAGGCATGTTCATCTACGATGACGACTCCCAGTTCTGCTACTTTAACCCCAACTCGTTTGAGACATCTGACCAGTTCTTCCTTGTCGGCGTTGTTCTTGGTTTGGCCATTTACAACTCAACCATCTTGGATGTAGCATTACCTCCGTTCGCCTTCCGAAAGCTGCTGGCATCGGCCCCTACAGCATCGGCTGGGTCATCCGCACACCCTCGTCCAACCATGACCTATACCCTGGAGGATCTTGCAGAATACCGACCGCGGCTGGCGACTGGCCTCAAACAGCTTCTGGAGTATGACGGCGATGTCGAAACGACCTTCCAACTCGACTTCGTCGTTGATGTTGAAAAGTACGGGACTGTGATGCAAGTTCCACTTTGTCCGGGTGGTGAGACAAAACCAGTCACCAACGCAAACAGGGGAGAATATGTCAGTCTGCACGTCAGATACCTCCTCGAAACGGCAGTCGCCCGGCAGTTCGAGCCCTTCAAGCGCGGCTTCTACACAGTGTGTGGTGGCAATGCCCTGTCATTGTTCCGGCCTGAAGAGATTGAGTTGCTTGTTCGAGGGTCTGATACAGCGCTTGATGTGGATGCCCTAAGGGGAGTGGCCGAGTATGATAATTGGGGAACAAGAAGCCCAGATGGTGTAGAGCCCGTCGTGGGATGGTTCTGGGACACCTTCAAGGAGGCCCCCCCAGACGAACAGAGAAAACTGCTCTCCTTCATCACTGGCACTGACAGAGTTCCAGCTATGGGCGCCGCTCTCCTCCCGATCAAAATCACCTGCTTGGGCGACGACGAGGACAGGTACCCTATCGCCCGAACTTGCTTCAACATGCTCTCATTGCGACGCTATGAGACGAGGCAGAGGCTGGAACACATGTTGTGGACTGCAGTACACGAAAGCGAAGGCTTTGGGTTAAAATAAACGTTTCATGTGTCGATGAGCTAAGCGAGTATTACTATTGGAGTTACATAAAATAATGGCCTCACTGGTCTGGTAAGGGTATCAACATGCGTCAATGACGGCCGGTCAACTTGATACCGACTCACAGAGCGTCTGGTTTTCAGTTGGACAACGGCCGCGAATGAGGGTTTGCCTTTTTATTTTTATATTTTTTATGCATATGGTCATCAAGTCTTCAACCAGGTAGTCTATAATGAACAATACTTTATTTTATTTACTTTGCCACGAAGTCTCTCATAACCTCAATGTTCTGGTCTCTTGGCACAGCTGATATGGCCGCGCTACTCACCTTGGTCAGACCTTTCAAGCGATGCCTGTCAGATTCCCTTTAATGCCAGTTCATGCAGAGATTCTTTTTGGTACATTTTGTACAGGATATTCATACAATTTTTTTGATTCCCGCCCACGCTCACCCGGTACATGTCTTCCCTCGCTCCTACGACGAGCCAGCTTCAGCACGCGCCCTGGCCAACATGGCCTTCTCCTTCTTTTCCTCCTCACGGATCTTGAAATTGCGCTGACGGTCCTTCTCAGCCTTGATCTTGAGCTCCTCAGCGGCCTTCATCTCCCTCTCGTCCTCGGGCCCGGGGAGGATGGCTTCGGCCTTGGTCTCGGCGAGGAAATGGTTTAGGATATCCTGGGAGTGCTTGTCCTTCATATCGATCTTGACGACGCGCTCGACGCCCTCGAGAGGAGGCTGGGCCTTGCTGTTGTCCATGCCCGAGGAGGGGGGCTGGGGGAGGGTCGATGGATCGACAGGCGCGCCGGTGGCGGAGAAGTAGACGGACATGACGGCGGCGCCGTCGGTATTGGCTTTGCGGTTGACAATCATGGGGACGGCAGGGTTGTAGTACTTTAGACGGGGGAGAATCTCGCGCCAAAACTTTCTGTAAATTCAGAACGGGTCAGTCGCCTGTGTTTTCCTCTTATGTTGCGCTCGAGTGGGCGGCGAGTTAGGTAGGGGGCAGGGTGGACGGACTTAGGGCCGACGTGACCGTTTACGGCGTTCTTGGCGAATTCCATATGTATCCTCGTGACATTGGGAGGAAGTGTTGCGGCGCCAGGGCCGAAGCGCATGGCTAGAATCTGGCGGGTGTCTCTTATGTCAATTGAAGCTGTCCCAGTAGCTACGTCGTCGGGGTGTGTTCTCGAGCGATCCTATGTACCTTCTAATGGGAGGTGTCAGCTGCGAATCCGGACTGATGCAGAGATCAACGGTAGCATTTGTCGAGCGACTTACATATCTTAGAGCATGCCATCTTTGGCCTACGCGAGCCATCTTGTCGATCCAGATATATGACAATCTGGAGGGTACAAACCTTCAAAGTCCACCTCCAAATGCTGCCAGTATCAGTGTCGCGTGGTTGAGATTCTGAAAATTGCCTGCGACCCTTGCTTTTTCGGGGGTCGGGGGTTGGTTTGTCCGTCGTTTGATAGAGCTGTCAGGCTTATCTTATCGCTCTACAGAAGCTTCGAAGATCTGAAATTTTGGAAAGCTCCCTCCAAAAAGCTGCACGAATTTCGGATTCCTGCCCGACTTCCCCCGGGGGTTTTTGTTCATTTTCTTTCTTTCTTTCGCAAAAATGCACCGCGCGCTTTCTTCTAGATGGCTTAGGAGCGCTCTGAGTATTGGCGACCTAGCCGCGCTGGGCGAGGTGCCGGTCTACCTCTGTCCCTCCTTGAGCGCCGTGTCCGCTCGACACTCATTTGCGCCGGCCGAGGCGCATCGGAAACTCCCTTTCAGACAACGACGGTGCGTACACGTCGAGGCCAATACAGAGACACAGGCACCTCCGTCAGCTCCAACAACCGAAGCAACCCAAAAGCTCTCGACAAAGAAGCTCCCGTTGCAGTGCAGCGGCTGCGGCGCGCTGACCCAAACGACGGATGCCGGGCAAGCTGGTTACTACGACCTGAGCAGGAAAACCGTAAAGGAGTTCCTTGCGCCCGAAAGCGAAACGGATGCTGAGAAGGAGCTTCGCGAGGAGGACAAGGTCGTCGACGAGGCTCTCAAGAACCTGGGCGAGGAGCAGCTTGCGCAACTAGGCTTGGACCCGAAGACGCTACGCTACGGCGAGGAGCTAGACACGGACCGAATCGGTATGTATCGCGGGCGAGTAGTGGCAGTTGTAGTTACTGACCTACGGATAGCTTCCCGCCCCCCGACCAAAAGAACACCGCTCTGCGACCGATGCCACAAACTGATTCACCACCACTCTGGAAAGCCGATCTACCATCCCACCGTCGATACCTTGCGCGAGACGATCGAGGAGTCACCGTTCAAGAATAACCATATCTACCATGTCATCGACGCGGCCGATTTTCCGATGTCTTTCATGCCGAAATTGCACCAGGTCCTCGACGCCAACCTGAAGCACCGCAACCGCAGGAACAGAGCCGGCCGTTATTTCAAGGATCGTAAGTTCGACATGAGCTTCATCATCACCAGATCAGACCTTCTGGCGCCGAAGAAGGAGCAGGTTGACGCCATGATGCCGTACCTGAGAGAAGTGCTGCGCCGGTCGCTAGGAAAGTTTGGCCAGCTTATCAGATTGGGCAATGTCAAGTGCGTCAGCGCGCATAGGGGCTGGTGGACCAAGCCTCTCAAGGAAGAGATTTACGATCGTGGAGGCGCTGGCTGGATGGTCGGGAAGGTCAACGTTGGTAAGAGCCAGCTGTTTGAAGCTGTGTTCCCCAAGGGCACGACGGCCAGCCTTCCTACCAAGCACAACATCGAGGTCTCCATGTTCGCGAGGGAGGAAGACGACGATGGCACGACGTACTTAACAGGGAGCGAGTTCGAGAGCGAGGCGGATCGCCTGGACGTCGACGCGCTGCTGCCGCCCGCCCGGAACGAAACCAACTACCCAGAGATGCCCACGGTGTCTTCCCTCCCAGGGACTACGGCCTCCCCTATCCGGATTCCGTTCGGCAACGGCAAGGGAGAGCTCATTGATCTTCCCGGAGTTGCTCGATCGGATCTGGAGAAGTACGTCAAGCCGGAGCACCGAGAAGAACTCATTATGCACCACCGGATCAAGCCCGAGCAGCACACTCTCAAGCCTGGCCAGTCCCTCCTGTTAGGCAGCCTGATCCGCATCACCCCCTGCACTCCAGATCTGATCTTCCTTGCCTACAACTTCACGCCAATTGCGGAACATGTAACGGCCACAGAGAAGGCTATCGAGTTCCAGGAGCAGAAGAGAGAATCCCACAACGTGCCGAACATCGCCACGCCTAATATCGCCGAAAAGATCAAGCTCGCCGGGAAGTTCCAGTTGCGCTACGACGTGACAAAGGAGCGGGCCGGTCCGCTCACACGCAAGGATGTCGGAGGCATGCAGGTCGAGAATCTGCCCTGGCGCGTCCTGGCGATCGACATCCTCATCGAGGGCTGCGGTTGGGTTGAGATTGTAGCGCAGGTGCGAACCAAGAACCTCTTCGCGGGCTGTGCGCCGTTCCTTCATGAGAAACCCACGGCTGAGGCCGAGACTGAGGCCGAGCCGGCTGACCCCTTTGCCAAGATGGAGAGGGCGGCGGAGAGTCAGTCCCTTCCCAAAGTTGAGAAGAAGAAGCCCGATTCGAAGGCTGACGAGCCGCACTGGCCCATCGTCGAGGTCTGGTCTCCGGAGGGAAGGTTTGTTGGCTCCCGCCTGCCAATGAACGCGTGGTTGATCAACAAATCGCTGAAACCGAAAATTAAGAGCCGTCCTCGTAAGAGCATGAAGGGGGCGAAGAAGGCTGCCAGAGGCACCAAGAAGGCCGCCGAGGCAGCCGCGTAGCTGTCTTTCTGTACCGAACTCCACATTCTGTAGACTATTCAAACCCCATGTAAAACTGTCTTGATCATGTAAACACTATCTGTATCACCATATTAGTATATGAATATATGAACGAGGGACGTCATCGGCATCAATCCGTCGTTGACTGAAAACAACTGGAGAGCAATGACATCAACTTATTCGGTAGACCACTTTACACGTGAAATGCGCGGCGCGTCACTAGCCCTGCATGCGAACCGATCTCCAAAGGAGTTTGGCCGTTGCCAGACCGGCCCGGACCGTTGCAAGCAAGCGGAATAGACCGAACCCGGAACCTGTGATAGCACCAGCGTTCTTTGCGGTGGCTGGGTTCTTCTGACCGCTGGATCGGCCGTCCTGTGGGGCCCACGGAATGACGTGGGGTAACAAAGAATGTACCTGGTTATGCCCAGAACCCGCCCCTCCAAGAAAACAAAAAAACAAAAAGCATGCCACCCTTTCCTTCTCGCTACAACTCATAAATCAGCAACCAACCCGTACGACCCCTGAATATCGTCGATCTGCCTGCCGTCTGACAGATCCCCACGACTCGAAGCAGCCTGAGCAAGCGCTGTCGACTACACTGCATACCCCGACGGCTACATCAGACTAATTGTTCGAGAACTTTCGGCAAACCGCCGTGATTTAAGAATTCACCGGCGTGACAATCCGCCTCTACTTCCTGAGAGGGGCGCTCCGCAGTCGACAACCCACCAACAAACCATCTTTGGGAAAAAGATTGTATACGACAGACAAGACACCATTGCGATGGCGGCCGTACAAGAACGATCCCCACAGCGCCTTGCTCCTGGTCTCTCCCAGACGCAGACGGAGACACAGAGCAGGACGGGCACGCAAGCGATTCTCCGGCTGAGGGGCGCGCATGCGCCGTCACGGCAATCGGTGCGCTGGGCCGAGGACGTGGTGGACAACGAGGGCTTGGGCCGCAAGAGCTCAAAAGGTATGCCGCAGTCGCGCTCACACTGATTATTCATTTCTTTCTTTTCCTGAACTGATTGATCGGTCCCATAGTCTGCTGCATCTACCACCGCCCCAAGGCCGTCGACGAATCCAGTGATGAGTCGTCATCCGATTCATCCTCGGACTCGTCCGACTCGGAAGCAGATGACGTTGGCAGACGGAGGATACCCTCGGGCGACCACAAGGGCAAGGGGAAAGGCACCATGCGGGACCATGATCACGACTGCGGGGATCACGACCACGAAGGCCATAGGCAAGGCAGGCAGGGTGGTCGAGGCGGTAAGGACAAGAAGACGAGGAGGCCTAGCCCGAATGCATACGAGAGAGTGCCGAAGCCGCCCAAGCCCAAGGACGGAGCGGGTGAGGGCAGCAAAGGTTCCGGGGCCACGCCTTGAGTAGGAAGGTTGTCTCTGCATTCATTGGCGTTGGAAAGGGTGCTCATTTTGGTCATGTTTATCGACACGTTCTTGCGGCCTCTGGCATGGGGCTTAGCGGGAAACAAGGGTGATTGCTAGAAGCATAATGTAGAGGAGGCTTTTCTCGGGCAACATTACTTTTCGTATGGCACTGCAGACTTAAGGGTGCGATTCGGTATCCGAAAGATGCAATTTTAGAGTCCTCAAGCACCGTGGGCTGTCATGGTGGAATTTGGTAATCACCCATGGTGATCGAACGCGGGGGTGTTGGCATCCCGCGTGCGCCGGCGGCGGCCGTGGGGGAGGGGCCCTGTGTCCCACCTCTTATCGCGTCGATAAGCTGTCGAACCCCCGCGATCCCATCGGCTTCTTTCTGACACAACCCCTCCATAGGTATTTTCAACCAGCTCCCTTCACTGCAACTCAAAACTGTAACACTCGAGTGTCTAGAGGCAACTCGACAACAACTTCATATACCCACCTATTCACTGCGCGGCCAAATTCGTCTACACACACGCACAACATGTCTCATGAGCACTCCCACGACGGGCCCCACGGCCACTCACACTCCCACGAGGGCGGCTTCAACGCCCAGGAGCACGGCCACTCGCATGAGATCCTCGACGGTCCCGGCAGCTACCTCGGCCGAGAAATGCCCATTGTCGAGGGTAGGGACTGGAGTGACCGCGCTTTTACCATTGGTATTGGAGGGTGAGTTGTTTCCTTGCTACTAGCTGCCTCGGGTGGTTTGAAAAACCGCTCATCTTCCCGTCTCGGCGCCAGCACATCGCAGCTGGGACAATGGCCCTGTTCAACACCTTGAGCTCAATTGGAAGACGAAGACCTGAAGACTATGAAGGAAACAAAGAGGGGAGAAACACAGACTAACCTGCTCCCCACCATCAGCCCCGTCGGCTCCGGCAAGACGGCGTTGATGCTTGCCCTCTGCCTCGCCCTGCGCGAGAAGTACTCCATCGCCGCCGTGACCAACGACATCTTCACCCGCGAGGACGCCGAGTTCCTCACGCGCCACAAGGCGCTCCCCGCGCCGCGCATCCGCGCCATCGAGACGGGCGGCTGCCCGCACGCTGCCGTGCGCGAGGACATCTCGGCCAACCTCGCTGCCCTCGAGGACCTGCACCGCGAGTTCGACGCCGACCTGCTCCTCATCGAGTCCGGCGGCGACAACCTGGCCGCCAACTACTCGCGCGAGCTCGCCGACTACATCATCTACGTCATCGACGTTTCGGGCGGCGACAAGATCCCGCGCAAGGGCGGCCCCGGCATCACGCAGAGCGACCTGCTGGTCGTCAACAAGACGGACCTCGCTGAGATCGTCGGCGCGGACCTCGGCGTCATGGAGAGGGACGCCCGCAAGATGCGCGAGGGCGGGCCGACCGTCTTCGCCCAGGTCAAGAAGAACGTCGCAGTCGACCACATCGTCAACCTGATCCTGAGCGCCTGGAAGGCGAGCGGCGCCGAGGAGAACCGCAGAGCGGCTGGTGGCCCGCGGCCGACAGAGGGCCTGGACAGCCTCAAGGCTTGAGGCTTGAGTCTAGGTGGGGTTGGGAGGTGGGAGCGGGAGGGCTGCGGGACTGTGGTCACGGCCGCACCGTGTAAAAGGGAGAGAAAGAGAGAAGTGAAGAAAAGTTGGCATTTTTATCCCTTTTTAAACTCCGGAGGATGGCATCAGACCTGTATCTATAGCCGACGTTACTGTTAATATTCTATGCTTTCTTCTTCTACCGGGACCCCTCCCTTTCTGGCGTTTCCATCTCATCATTTCCAATGCTTTTTTTGGTATCCATTTAATCCATCATCAAATCACCCTCCTCGGCCTGGCCAGCAACGCTAGGCTCGAGCAGAGGCCTATGAATGGGGACGGCGTTGCGCGGCCACACGCGCTTGTAGAGACTGACACCGACCGAGTCCTGCGGGTTGATGCGGGCGTCGAAGGTAGCTTTGAAGTATCCGTGTGTGCCGAGGGGCTCCTTGATGAAGCCGCTGCGGCCACGCCTGGTCCACAGAGGCAGAGCCTTGAACCACTCGACGTCCTCGCGGTTGAAGAACATGTAGCGGATTGTGACGATCTTCTTGTGGATGTGGTACGGGTGACCCGTCAGGATGGCTCGCTTGGCGATGACGCGAGAGGTTGACGACGGCAGAGCCGTACCCGTGCCGATGAGCGTCAAGCCAAGGGTAGACTCATTCTCGGCCTCCTCGGAACCCTCCGGTACAGGCGTGGAGCGCTTGAAGAAAAGCACCGGTACGGCGCCCCAGGTGACAGGACCCATAAAGGTGGCCACGGCGGTTTGGCCAGGGTGGAGATACCTGCAGAACTTGTGGACGTTGTTGGGCGTGTTGCCCGGTTGGGAGAAAATGGGGTTGATGGTGAAGCGGCGGGGGCCGCACTGCACGATGATTTCCTCCTTGGCCTTGATCGACCGGTGGTAGTCGGCGCTTAGGTTGATGAGGTAGTTGATGGCCGTCTTCTTCTGCTCGTGGCGCAGCAGCGAGAAGAGAGTGACTGGCTTGCTGGGCTGGTACGACTTCTCGAATGACGCCGGTACACCCTTGAGGTAGACGTGAACTCTGGTGCCGGGAGCGACGCCGCCGACGAGGGCTTCACGAGTGGCCCGGGACCGGGACGCCTGATAGTCTGGGATCTGCAGGAGCTTGCGCCACTCCTCAGGCTCGTAGGCCCGGTCTTCGCTCTCGAGCCACTCACTCGTCCTCAAGCTCTTTAGACCTCTGTATCTTTGCAGGCGCTCACGTGCGAGGACACCGGGGTGCAGCTCAATCTCGTCGGGGAACTCTTTGTCGTCTTGGACCTCGTCCGACTTCCTCGCGCGGTAGGCTGCCAGGCCGGCAGCATCCTCCTCTTCATCTGGTTCGATAAATTTCTCGGACTTGGCGTATTCTGAAGGCGCCGCCTCGGTGGGCTCCTTTGGCGCTTGGCCCTCAAGACCGTCCTCGGGGCGGGCTTCATCCTCCTCGGAGTTTTCCCGCATCTCGTAGTCCTCCATGTCAGAACCGGAGTCTGACACGTCGTCACCGAGGTACCAAGCCGCTTGGTAGTTGGAGGTTCCCTTGGGCACTCTTGTCTTGGCCTCTGCGGCCTCGTAGTAGTCATCATCAAAGTAGTGGTGGTCATCGAGGAGCACACCCTTCTTGATCTCCGGCGGTCCGTCAGCCTCCATCTCATCATCGTCCATCGCAGCATCGGGCGCCAGCTCTGCCAGGTCGTCCTGGTCCTCATCAGGGGTATCAAGAATCTCCTCGGTCTCGGGCTCCTCAACAGCCATCTCGCCCCTTTTCAGCTTCCTGGGTAACGGTGCCGCTGTGATCTTCTCAATCTGGAACGTTCCGTAGTCGCCCAGTTGAATCAGACGATTGGACTTCAGGCCTCGTCCTCTGACAACACCAGTGATGACCGTGGAGTCAAGCCCGGAGGTGGGGAACTTGATATCCTCGGCCAGGAGCCAACTCCTGTCCTCGCGCCACCTAACTCCCTTGGGCGTTGTGTTGCAGATCGAACGCATCAGGTTCGCGCACTCTTGCCTGTTCTCCAGTTGGTAGAGCTTCTCCTGCTCGGGGTGAAAGTGGGTGATGTATGACTTGAGGGAGCCAAGCGTTGACTGCTTGTGTTTGACCTGCTCAATCTTGTCCAGGCCGTAGACGGTGGTGAACAGGGTTGACAAACCCTGACTCTCGAGACCACGCAGCATCAACTCGCCCAACTCATCGACCTCGACGTCGGCCGAAAGCATGACGATCACAAAGTCCGCGACTCTTGTAGCGTCCAGAACAGCGTTCAGATCCCGCTTCAGGGGGATATACTGGACCTTCTGCTTGAAACGGTCAACCGAGACCCGGAACGGTGTCTCCTCGACCTCGGCCTCAATGTCCACGCTGTCGTTGAGCTGCTTGACAGCGGCCGCGGCGTCGCCATCTTGGCACAAGGGAACGACAGCGACAATTCTTGGGGCGCCATCCTTTCCAACAAATATCGAAGTCTCCTCCAATCTCTCCTTGCGCTTGGAAATCTGGCGCTGCTTGGCCTGGTTTCGTCGGTCGAACTTAGACAGGACTTGCTGGTGGGGCGTCTTTCGCTGGCCGCGCTCTTCGCCGGGAAGCCTGCCTGTTGAGAGATACGATATCAGTATACTGTGTCCGTAACTGAACAAGTCGTCTGAAGAATGGGTGGTAAGAGATTTGGGGGCGAACCTTTGGCAGCGTCCCTCAGCGCACCCTTGGTGGCATGCTTGGACTTGAAGGGCTTGTGGGTGACCTTGGTGGTCGGTCTGTGAGAGTGACTCATGGTCGCGGCGGGCGGTTTCCCGTCTCCCCCGGCCTTAAATCGAAATGGTAGCGAAGCCAGATTGAGCGAAGGCCACTTGTACGTCGAATTCAAGAATGGGGTGTTGAAGTTATTCGAGTTTTGGCGCAATTTGGCCCTGTATTTTACTTCTCGTCGGTTTTGCGATCGCGGGGTCCTGCCTATCAAAATCTTTTTTCGTGCGTGCGCAACTGCGTATCTCTTATCGCTAAGACCGTACCCCCCGCAGGGCCCGCAAAGAAGTCATAGTGGCCAATTGAATGGATGTTACCGATAACCAGTCTGTCCTAGGCGATAACAACTGGGTGAAATTTCGTAGGTCGGTCAACTTTTTTTTTTTTTTTGCTCAGCCAGGATATTTCGGGACGGTATTCACGACAGAAAGGTTGCAACCTGACAGCGCCGCCCACCATGGAGATCGACGCCCCTGAAACGCAAACGATATCCAGAAATAACACACACTCCAATGGCGCCGTCCAGGTGAAGAGGCGCACCGACCTCATCCCGCGCGAGGAGCGGGAGAAGATCCGGAGGCTGAAGGAGGCGAATAAGTCGTACGGCCGCGGTAGGAGCATTAACGTCAAGTCGATTCGGGACAAGAAGTTGCGCACCAACCTCTCGAGGCTCGAGAACAAGTACCGCGACGCGACAATCAAGGCCAAGGATGCTGAGATCCTGCTCGAGAACTCGGGCGGCTTCCTCGAACCCGAAACGGAACTCGAGAGGACCTACAAGGTTCGCCAAGACGAAATCGTCGAGGGCGTCGCCGTCACAACGGCGCAGAAGCGCTTCGAGCTGAAGCTGGAGGAGCTCGGTCCTTACGTTGGAGAGTACACTCGCAACGGCAGAGAATTGCTGTTGGCGGGACGGAAAGGCCATCTTGCGACGTTCGACTGGAGGGAAGGCAAGCTGGGGTGCGAGATTCAGCTGGGCGAGACAATCAGGGATGCGCGGTGGCTGCACAACAACCAGTTCTTCGCTGTTGCACAGAAGAAATATGTCTACATTTACGACCACAACGGTGTTGAGATTCACTGCCTGAGGAAACACATGGAGGTTACGCATATGGAGTTCCTCCCTTATCATTTCCTCCTAGGTACAGTGGTGAGTACTAATAGTGTACCCGGTTTTGGGCCATTCTAACAAACGCAGGCATCGACTGGTTTTCTCAAGTATCAGGACGTTTCGACCGGTAACATTGTCTCCGAGATCCCTACCAAGCTTGGTCCCCCGACAGCTATGACCCAGAACCCGTGGAACGCCGTCTTCCATGTTGGACACCAGAACGGCACAGTAACACTATGGTCACCTAACCAGACTGACCCTCTCGTCAAGCTCCTGGCCCATAGGGGACCTGTGAGGTCATTGGCCGTTGACAGGGAGGGTCGGTACATGGTGTCGACCGGCCAAGACTGCAAGATGGCGGTCTGGGACATAAGAATGTTCAGGGAGGTGAACCAGTACTTCACGAGGCAACCCGCCTCTTCGGTAGCCATCTCTGACTCGGGTCTTACGGCCGTCGGATGGGGCACGCAGACGAGCGTCTGGAAGGACCTCTTCAACAAGAACGAGCCCGTCCAGCAGAAGGTGCAGAGCCCGTACATGGCATGGGGTGGCGAAGGCAAGCGCATCGAGCGGGTGAGATGGTGTCCCTTTGAGGATGTTCTTGGCATGGGCCACGACGAAGGTTTCTCCTCCATCATCGTCCCCGGCGCCGGAGAGGCCAACTTCGACGCTCTCGAGGTCAACCCCTTCGAGTCAGCCAAGCAGAGACAGGAGGCCGAAGTCAAGGGCCTTCTGAACAAGCTGCAGCCCGAGATGATTGCCCTGGACCCCAACTTCATCGGCAACATCGACCTGCGGTCGGACAAGCAGCGCCAGGCCGACAAGGACCTCGACGCGAAGCCGCTTTCGGTCGAGGAGGAGATCAAGAAGCGCGCGAGAGGAAAGAACGGCGCGCTCAAGAAATACCTGCGCAAGCAGAGGAAGAAGAACATCATCGACGAGAAGAGGATGAAGATCGACGAGATCTGGGAAAGGCAGCAGAAGGAAAAGAAGAAGAAGAACCAGGAGGTCGAGGCTGACCTCGGCCCGGCACTGTCCAGATTCGCACGCAAGGACTAATTTGCGGCAAGGCATATACTGTAAAGTTGACTAAAAGTTGGACCGGGGAGTTGGTTGCATGTCAGAGGCGTTTAGGCATTTTTTACCCTTAGTGACCATGGATACCCAAAGCTAAGGGTTCTTCTCTACCTATCTCCTGATACTCACGGGCTTGGCCCAAAAGCATGGAGAAGGAGGCTTATGATCTTTTTGCTACCCTGTGATTCTATGGCTTATCTTTGAACATTCTTCCAAGGGGCCTGCAACACAGCTTCCTATCATCAAGTATCGATTAGGAACTTCATCAGCGTTGACTTTTTATCGTCGTTGGGGACATAACTCATGTCCACACGCAAAGAAAAATACAGACTCAAGTCGCCTACTTTTGTGTACCGTACGCCATTACGCTCCTTTTCGTGTATGTTCCAAGAGAGTTCTATGCTTCAATACGATTTATCCATATCCGCGCCGAGCGCAAAGACACACCACACCCGTACCATCTCTACAACAGTTTCAAGTGGCCCGTGATCTGGTCAACGAGGCTCCGGGGGGCGGGGCCGACGCCGAGCACCGTCAGGCTGCCGGCCTCGATCTGCGTCCGACCGGCATCGGCGATGACCTCGGAGGTGACGCCCAGGCTGCGCGCCTTGCCCATGAGCTCGAACATCTCGTCCTGGTTCTTGATCTGCACCGCGATCTTGGCCTGGCCGAGGCGCTCCCAGCGCTTGAGGATGTTGGCAGCCGGGGAAGAGGGATCCTTGGCCGCAGCGCGCGAGAGAGACTTGTAGCATGCAAGGGTCGCGTGGGATGCTTGCGCTGCCATCTTACCTGTAACGATAGTGTGTTAGCTGAGAGGTATTTCTTAGGGAATTGGAGGTTGCGCGGAGAACAAACATACCCTTAGTCATGCCCAGATCCGTCCGGACGACGAGGACAAGCTTGCACTCCTCGTTAGAGTCGGCAAGCGGCGCGGCGCTTGGGTTGGGCTTCTTGGAGGCGGTCTTCTGAGAGGATGCAGTGTTGCGCTGGCGCAGGCCGTCGCGGCGGTCGGCGGCCTCGCCATTGGCCCAGTTCGGCGCGTGGTCAAGGACAGTATCGTCTTCGTCGATATCGGACTCGTCACTCTCGACGGGGTCGTCCGTGTTGGCGCGGGCTTCGGCGCGCAGCTCGGGGGAGATGAGGTAGCCGCGGATCGAGTATACGCCGAGCATGAAGCCCGTCAACAGGGCGACAATGGAAGTCGAGATGACGACTGTTTCCGAGGCCATTGCGGGCGGGGTCTCTTCCAGTCTTGATGAGGTTTTAGGTCGGATCAGAGAGGAAGAGTCGAGGGTCGTGGTACAATGGTGACTGCGACCTTTTTGTGGGAATGGGATTTTTGAAGAGGTCGGGTTTGCTTGCCTGTCTGCTCGCGTGGTGGAACAGCGCTGTACCCGGCCGGATGACGCACGTCAGGGGCTTGCCTTGGCCCGTCTGGATGTGGCTGAAACCTTCCAGGGCCGCTGTTGCCGGGGATCCTTTAGCGGACTTCGTCTCCACCATTTGACCTCTGAACCAGGGAGGGGTAAGTGGTGGGGGTTCGCTATCAACCTGGGTGAGATCTGAGCCCAGGTACTGTATGAGAATCTCAGAAGAGGACTTGGCGCTGCCTATCTCCCGCTTGCCAACATCTTGGCCAGGAAGCACGTTTCTCGGACAGGGTTCAGTAACAGAACTACCAAAGGTATCGCCACAGTGTCATTAAAACTGCTTCCTTTTACCAAACAGCGGGAAACCCGTTCGCTCACAGCAACACTTATCAGGTATTCATCGCGAGGACATATCAAGATGACAAGTAAAAACGCCGCAGTTGTCGGGCTAAGTGGCTGCTCTTCTAGCGGGAAGACGACACTGGCTCGTCTACTTAGAGACATCTTCCCAAATACTTTCATACTGCATGAAGACGACTTCTACAAGGCAGAGTCTGAGTGAGTGTACTCATCATCCAGTTATACACAATAGTCACTCACCGCTTACCTAGGCTGCCGACGAAAAATGGCCTCGTGGACTGGGACTGCCCGGAAGCAATTTCCATTCCAGAAATGGAGAAAGCCCTCAACCACATCCGTGAAAATGGAACGTTCCCGGTACGCCACCATCACAATCTATGCTCTTTGTCACCCCGCCACTTACATGAAGCCCCGACAGCCCTTCGTGGATTCCAAAGAAGATCAAAACTCTGTCGGTAAATGCCCAGTCTCTGACGCCAAGATATCGGCCGTCAAGGCAAAGGTCGAGGCCTGGCTCCAGCCGGGAAACCCAGGGCACTCCATCTTCACCGAAGGCAAGCTCAGCGTGTGCTTATTTGATGGATTCCTGCTTTACTGCAAGGAGATGGAGTCTACAATGAGGCTTATCGATATCAAGTTGTTTCTTCTGGTGAGCCGTGCCAAGGCGACCCAACGCCGTGAAGCGCGTGATGGTTATGTCACTCTAGAGGGGTTCTGGCAAGACCCCCCTGGATATGTGGACAAGATTGTCTGGCCCAACTATGTAGAATCCCATGCCTGGCTCTTCAAGGATGGTAACGTGGAGGGCGAACTGAGTGAAGAAGTCCTCAGGGAGAAAAACATCAAGGCGCAGGTTGGCAAGGGACTCGACGTTGATATGGAGACCACTTTGGAGTGGACTGTCAACACCATCATCAACGAGTTAGAGAAGCGGGCCTCCAAGCAGCCATGAAGATTCATGCATGAAAGACCAAATAGTGCGAAATATATGTACAAGAAATACGTGATATGTGCTCCGTCCGTTTCCACCGACTTTACCATTGAACTAAATCTAGCCGAGATAAACAACATTGGTTCTGGAAATCTTCTAAACCTCTCAAAGACTTAGCCCTGCCAAGAGTCAGACTTGGTAGCTGAGGTAGCACAGGATGACGGGACAGTGTAGCTACGGTCGGGGTCGTTCTCCCAAGTAGGTGTGCCGCTGCTGGCGACGTTGATGTACTTGTACTGAACGGCCTGGCCAGCCGGCAGCTCAAGGGTGACAGACCAGACTGGGTTCGCAGAAGTGTATCCAGACGCGCTCAAAGGAATAGCGTTGCTTGGGTTCCAGTTCCCGAGCGAGGGAACGTTGCCAACAATCTTGATAGTCTGTCCAAACTGCGTCACAACGCGGACGTTGAAAGTTACGAGCACAGAGCTCGCAATGGGGCAGCCAGTGGCAGTCGGGGTGGCGGTATCGCGCGTGGTAGTAGGCACGCCGGTCTGGGGCGTCTGGTTGGCAGGAAACGAGGTCACTGTGGCGCTGGAGTAGGACCCAGCGATGGAGGTAGCCTGACACGTTCCCGGAACAGAGGTTGCGGAACCTACCCAACCCTTCGGGATGACATTGGCACGGCGCTGAGCAGCGGTAAGGAAGGCGGCGTAGGACCAGGTCAGGTCGGCAGCTGATAGGGGCTGGCCGTTGCTGCGGGAGAACTGCTCAGCGAGCGAGCCGTTTGTCTGGGCGTAGGTAGCGACGATGTTCATAAAACCGTCGGCATAGGCGCTCACAGCGTTGATGAGAGACATGTAGGTCGACGAGCTGGAAGCGT
Source organism: Colletotrichum somersetense (assembly GCA_030867255.1). Classification (NCBI taxonomy): domain Eukaryota; kingdom Fungi; phylum Ascomycota; class Sordariomycetes; order Glomerellales; family Glomerellaceae; genus Colletotrichum; species Colletotrichum somersetense. Next base: position 218,438 of record MU843443.1, on the reverse strand, counting down.
AGGTCCCAGGAGAGACGGAGCCGAGGTGGTCACGGAAAAAAGCAAGGGATGTCTGCGTGACGGTGATATAACCTTGCTGCTTCCAGACATAGAGAGCGTCATAGAGTTGCTCGGCTGCGGCGAGGGTATTGAGGTACCAAGGGTTGCCGCCGTAGTAGCTGTCCTCGGGATATCTCCCCACCGCGACGGCAGCTGATTGCGCAATGCCATTGTTAATGGCATAGATCGTGCGGAACGAATCCACGACAACCTTATGGCTGGCTAGAGCCTTGTCACTGCAGGGCTGGAAGGTTGCTGCGTCGCAAGCCGCGGCCGCATCGAAGTTGTGAATAGAGGCAAGAATGACGTTGGCATCACGGCCAGATCTTCCGTTTCCGTTTACTTTTTTAGTGTTAGTGTCCGTAGCTTCCTGTGGGATGTCCTATAGATTGTTGACTCACTATTGGCGATCATGAAGTTACCGGCAGGGTCCCAGAATCTGCCCAAGAAGCAGAGAACCTGGGGTGCAACAGCATCGCAAGCGTTGCATGACAGGCCCAACGAGCGGGCCAATGCACTGCCCTCGACAAGTGCTACGGTTCAAGGTCAGTCTTGTCCATCAAGAGGGTTCAAAATTACGGACCGCGGTGTTGGCTGGCGATAGTGAAGAATGAGCTTCCCCGGACTTCTTCCCAGAGATCGAAGCCAGTCTGATTCCTGGCAGCATGTTAAAGAGTTATATCAACAAACTCTCAGGCTTCTTACCAGTACTGGGCAACGTAGTTCAAGTCGTTGCGGATCACTGGCCACAAGACAGATGAAGCCGTGGAAGAGTAGCCGTTGGCCACCAACCATTTGGCGTACCCAATGATGGCAATCGCCCGCAACGCCGGGCCGTCTCTCTGAGGCCGTCCTGAACACGCTATTAGCGCAGTCTATAATTCAAGAATGGCTATCTTACCCCAGTCACCGGTGTAAGGCCTCAAGTCTACCTCGAACTTGGGCTCTCCGAGACCTTGACCATCGCCAAGGCCTCCTGAAGGGTTCGAAACCCCCTGAAGACGGGCCTGAGAAGCGATGTAGTTCTGGATGTTGGTCTGGAGGTTCGTATCATAGCTGTTTGTGAAGATATCTACAACAGCCTTGAAAACAAGACCGGCGTCTAATTCTCTTTAGTTTCTGCCCCAAACCTCGAAAGACCTTTCTTATGATTGAGAAATACCTCTGGTCCAAGTGTAAAAGTCTGCCACGTGTTAGCAATCGTTTTCGATCTGACGATGCTGTTGTCCTCTGATGAACACCTAAACAGAAGCGATGCTCTTGGTGTTGATCTGACACAGAGAAAGAGGCTTGACTTACACGGAGGGTCTGCCTTGCTTGGAGAAGCTATAACAATGCCGGAGCTCACGCCCTGGGCATGACAACCATTCGGTCCGATGTTGCAGAGCAACTGCTCGAGGGCAATAGGAGTTTGAGTGGCAATGAAGGAGTCGACATCTCTCTTGACCATTTGAGCACCCGGATAGCCTAAGATCGCCTGGGTGGCGAAGGAGCCGAGCAGAAGGGCGGAGGTGAGAAGCTTCATGATGGGCTGTGTAAGACGCTCGGTGGTGTTGGGTGCCAGTGCTCCTGACATGACATGCTGGAGGTACACCATGATGGTTTATATATCCGTGAATAGGCCTGGAAATGGGGCAGCTGTCCAAGGTAGCTCGTTATGATGTGTCTCGGCGATGTGCCCCGAAGGCCCGAATGCGAGAGTACAACCGAGTTGTTAAGTTGGCCTGCATCAGTCCCTTGATATCTAGGATGCCCTCGTCACGCTCTGGAAACTGGGGCTATGTCGGCCCAACCGCAGCAGAACCCTTGTTGATTCGCTCAAACTGGTCCCGCAGCTTCTCCAGTCCTGTTTCGATGTTCCTTCCACCTGCCTTATTGGAACTACTCCGTCTGGCTTCTTCCTTTCAGTAGCAGCTGAACACCAGTGCCGGTGATTGCCGTGAAGAGAGAGTGGAACTGACCTCGGCTCACACCGTGCCGTGCTGGCCGCCGTTGTTCTGTCAACTCGTCTTTTAGGAAAGTCAGCTCCGTCAGAGGTTAAGGGTAGTGACAGGGGTTGTGGTATGCCGTCGGCAAGCAGATCACACTACCTAGTTGTTCGGCCCTATCCGTTAGGAACTGTAGGTGTTATTGGCAGTGTCGAATATTGAGGGGCGCCTCAAAGTTGGGGTTATTTGTTGCTGCGTTCCCCGCACTCCCCATCCTGCGACTTATGCTGATCAAATGACCAAGACATATCCAACATGGCCGGAGCGGCGGAGACTAAACGCGGGCTAGAACACGATAGTGCTTGTCTTGCTGGCCTGCACTACACTAGTACAATATGGAGGAAGGGGTGGCCTTGCTAGTAGTTATTCACGAATAGTTCTTGGCGGCTTTGAGTGAATCGGGGCTCCTGTCGTTAAACATTGTTCCGTTTTGAGTACCTTTCGATTTATTGGAAAGTAAACGAATATCACTGACTTGCCAATGACATGATGTCTTCATCCCAGCACCATGAAGCGGAATACACTCCAGCTGCCCAAGGCCGAGACTTACTCATTTACTCCCGCGCAGTAGTGTCAACCAAGGAATGGTGCGTGATGGATGATGGTACGGCGGAGTCTCCTGTTGATATCGGCCCGGACGACTCCAATAGCTACCCCAGATACACGGATGCACCCCGCATCACTCATTGCCCACATGTACCTAGCCGTCGGAAGGATGGCGGGGAGGCCCAGAACAGGGGTTCTGCACCGAAACCGAAAAACCTTGATTCTGTTTGTAAGCGAAGCCAGGAAAGTGGTACCATTATGCAGGAGCAATATGCATCGTGGGATGGCATACATGAGATGACAGCGCCAGGTACGGGATACGCCGAGAGAGAGACCGCGGAGAATCCCACGGCTTGAGGAAGCATCCATCGAAGAATTTGCACATGCCTTGTCAGGTAAAAAAAGGATGCCCCGTCTTCCCCACTTGGGATGGGTTTTAAGCGCGAGAACTCTGTTGCCGCATAATGAACAGCAAGCTTATTTGCGCCAAATATACGGGTAAGCTTCGTACTATGAAGCGTCAACGGACCTTCACACGACGTGGTTGCCAAACGTGGTAAGCGCGAGTGTAACACCATGGCCCTCGCCAGAATCGCCTCACAACGCTGGATGGATGACTGGCAGCTTTGCGCCGACGAGGCTCAGAAAGGAAGCTGCGAATTGCTCTACAGGTTCGGCACAAAAGAACCTTCCAAAACAAAACAAAAAACAAGAAATGATTCACCGGGCGAAAGTATGTGGGCAAGTCATGGTTTTCCCCAACCTCATAGATCGACGATCTCGGAAAAAGGGTACGGAATATGACGTCCCCAGTACGATATTCCACCACGCTCAAGCCTACTACAGCGAACATGGCTTCCTAAAGACCGGTCTATCTTGGATCTGTCGATCGGAAGATTGACATCATGAAATTTGATGGCTCCTTGAGTGATCGAGCTGCCTCAGCGTTCGACTCTGACTCCCGTGGGAGCAGAGGATCGCTGGGCACAGACCCGTGTTTGTTGAAGAGAGAAAAGAAAACCGAAAAGAGAATTTTCGCAAGGCTGCGATATGTAGTAATTCGGGGACCCACCTTCGCTTAGCTAAGCTCGGGTCGTCGGTGGATAATAACCCTTGCACAGTGCTGATGAGCCGCATAGCTTTTCTGGTTGGCCACGAAAGGATGGAGCTGCTATCGCCATTGCACCAGTGACTCCATCCAACCTTGTCTGCGCCAGCCTTTTGCCTCTCCAGCCTACGAGTCGCCATCTTCAAATCCAAACCAACTCGATACGCCTCCCTACCAACCCCACGTCTATACCAGTAGTAGTCTATCCGGAAACTCGACATCCCGCCAAGATGGACGCCGCAACCATCGAGGAGACGAATCGCATTCGCGTTTCGCTGGGGATGAAACCGTTGCCGGTACCTGGCGCCGCCCCAGCTGAACCGCAACGCGACAACTCTGCTTCAGATGACGAGGATGAGCCGAGCACGCTGGAGAGCCGATCGGCGCAGGCATACGACAACTATAAAAAAGTCCGCGACGCGGAAGCCGCGAAGCGCAAACGAGAGGAGCGAGCCGCCGCTGCGAAGAAGGAAAGAGAGGCTGCACAGCGCTATGCAATCCTCGAGGGCAAGAGTCTAGGCGAGGTCGAGGATGCCGACGGTGATGCGAAGGCGTGGCTGAAGGCCCAGAAGAAGCGACAAAAGGCCATCGAGAAGGCGAGAAAGCTGGAAGAGGAACAGGCTGCCGCAGAAGCTGCCGCGCTGGCGGCGGTGGAGTACACGTCAAAGGATTTGGCTGGTGTCAAGGTTGCCCACGAACTTGACAACTTTCTCGACGGCGACGAGCAGATCTTGACCCTCAAGGACGCCACTATCGATCAAAACGAAGAGGAGGGGGACGAGCTCGAGAACATGGACCTCAAAGCCAAGGAGCAGTTGCAAGAAAGGATGGACATCAAGAAGAAAAAATCAGCATACGATGTATTTGCTGCGGCAGACGGAGGGGCAGAACAAGGCATCCTGGCTCAATACGACGATGAGATTTACGGCAAGAAGGGCAAAAAGTTCACCCTTGATGGGTCTGGTGCGATTGCAGAGTTGGCGGATATCTTGGGCGCGCCCGATAAGTCGAAGAAGCTGCAGAACATCGATCTCGATGTCATTCGTAAGTGTTGTCCAGCCAAACCTGACGAAGAAGGAACTTTGCTAATTTCCCTGCCAGAGGATGCGCCTACTTCGGATTACCTTGATATTTCAGAGATCAAGGTCAAGAAGCCCAAGAAGAAGAAGTCCAAGTCAACCCGGCAGAAACCTGTTGATGAGGATGACATCTTCCCTGTCGACACAATGCCAGCCGGTGACGACATGATGGACCTGGACTCTGGCGCAGCTGTTGCCAAGAAGCGTAAGGTTGAGGATGACACTTTTGTCGATGACGAGGACTTGCAGGCTTCTTTGGCCATTCAGCGCAAAACCGCTTTGAAAAAGAGGAAGAGGGCCCGCCCAGAAGACATCGCTCGGCAACTCAGAGAACAAGTCGACGAGCCGACCGAGGCTCAAACGGGCGGCGTCGTAATCGACGAAATCTCAGAGTTCGTATCTAACCTGAAGAAACCAGAAGAGGAGGAGGAGCGCAAGCCAAAGAGGCCAAAGTCCGCATCAGTAGAGCCCGTCACAGCTATGGATGTCGAGTCGGACGACGAAGACCATCCGATGGGCGACGATACTCACGAGATTTCAGACGACAGAGCCAGAGAAGCTTCCGCAGACATTGCGGCCACAGGAGTTGACGAGGAGAAGACCATCAGCACAGGCATGGGTTCGACCCTGGCGCTGCTGAGAGAACGTGGCATTCTCAAAGACGCTCATGGTGCCGAGCTGAACATGAGCGAGCGCCAGAAGGCCGAGTTCTTGGCAGAGAAGAGACGCATTGAGCGGGAGCAAGAAGAGCGAGCCAGATCACAGCGCGAGCGTGACAGGAATAGCGGTCGACTGGACGCCATGTCTACTAGGGACAGGGAGGAGCGCGCCCGACAGGCCAACGCCCACCGCGAACTACAGCAGTCCCGCGTCGTCGACGAGCTCTTCAAGAAGCATTACAAGCCCAACGTGGAGCTCAAGTATGTGGACGACCACGGCCGGACTCTCGACCAGAAGGAGGCCTTCAAGCACATGAGTCACCAGTTCCACGGCAAGGGCAGCGGCAAGGGTAAGACCGACAAGCTTCTGAAGAAGATTGAGGAGGAGAAGCGACGCGAGGCCAAGCCCAGCTTTGACACGAGCGAAAACGCAAACATGAGTTCATCATCGGCAAAGCGGCAGGCCGGTGTTCGATTACAATAAAGGATATATGAGGTTGAAGGTCGGGTGACCAGGAAAAAGGTGCAGACCCTTTAATATGTACAATCCAAATTGATGAAGTTTCTTCCATGCTGACACAACGCACACTTCTTCAGACATCCGGTTGGTTTGGTGACGCTCTCTTTTTGATTCCCAATCCCTTCTCTCACAAGTCGTACTTTAGGCTTCCTTGCGTCCTCCTTTGTGCTTCGCAGAAAGGATCAAGGCTATTCTCGCACGTTTCGACGCGTCATCTGATCAAAGCTAAGTAGCTCTCTTTCGTTGTTACGAATGGTCCAGCAGGCTCTCCCAGCTCCACCGCGGCTGTCGAGGTTCGTCTCTCCGTTGCGCCGCATGTGACTTGCCGCTCAGGCTCTCGTATTCCCTCTGGGCCTCCTCAATCAGCTCAAATATGTCACCCATGTCGAACGCCGACGCGGGCCGTTTCGGCGGCGCGCCGTGCTCGGGGTGCGTGCCGCTGCTCTGGATCGCATCCTTGATCTCCAGCATGAGGTCCTCCATCAGGGGCGAGACGCAGGGCGAAAAGTCGGACGAGTATTCCGACGAGAAGTCGGACGAGGTACACGACCGCGGGCTGTCGGGCTTGCTGCTGCTCTGGCTCGGCTGCCGCTTGAGGGGCGTGACGCTGCGGCTCGCCGGCGTTGGGTTCGTCGGTGTCGCATCGTTGCTGTGCGTCCGACACCGCTGCTGCTGCAGCCGCGCACGTCTCTGGTCCCGTCGCTTCTTGATGATGTCCCGCACAATGTTCCCGTGAAGTTCGTGTTCTGCTCCTGCCGACCCGCGGCCGCCGTGTGTGAAGATGTCCGGGTGTGTAGCTTTGAAGTCGAGCATTGGGCTCGGCCTTGCTGTGCCGCTGCCGTTCATCTTGTATTGTGTGTGTGTGTGTGTGTGTGTGTGAGTGGGCGACTTGAGGTCTCTGATGCGAGGCCAAGAAGACTTAGTGAAGATGAAGCCTGTTCTCGACGGCGAGGCCAATGTGTCTATAGGCCAAGAGATGTAACACTTGGTTGGCGGTAAGTTCTGCTCCTGTTGACTGATGGGACAACCGGATGTGGAATGTATCTGTTCTTGCCAGTACCAGCCTTCGTTCTGGTATATCTATCTCCGTCCAAATCGTTCAAATGTCGAACGGGTAACAATGTTTCTTCTAGCGGTGTTGGGTCCCAGGCCTGCTTTTAAGGACTCCTGGGCTTTCCAGCTCTTTGGGTCGGTGGGGTGGGGGACATCTTTTCCTACCTCTCGAACCACGCGAGGCACCGCTGAGCCGTTCGTAGCGAACTCTAACTAGTCCTGGGAAACGGTGCGGTTCCGACAACGGACCCTACTTTGCCATGTGGCGTTGGCTTACGTCTGGGCGGAGCTAGAGGAGAGTGGCAAGTCAAGTAAGAGCAGAAGGATATTAAACCTATGATTGTCGGGTTCGGTCTAATCGTAGGCTCTCTTGAAAAAAAGGAATAGTGAGCTGGTAATGTGGCGTGGAGGGAAGGGGGAAAAGAAACGAAATATTGAGTACGTGTCGATACATTATCGCATTCAATTCTCACCCTTTTTCACTCTGGCTTCGAAATACACATGTTCATGTTATTTACTTGCGCAAAGAATAAATGAAGAACCGTGTTCCTGATCGCGATATACCTTGCGTTGCTCCCTTCCACTCCCGTCTCATGATCGAGGTCTAACTCTCCCTTGAATGCCAATAGAGCCTCCTGGGCGAACTTAATAAATATCCAGCAAGCCCCGTAGCTCTGCCGGCCGAGACGCATTCCAGTGCCCCCTTTATTACCCCCCTTCACAATCAACTTTCCCATACCGCAATCGATCCTCCATGTTTGAGCACAGGTTGCGGCGCCAACGTGACACAATCAGGTCCTCTTCAAGCCCCCGAGATGTGTCAAGAGGCGTATCGGGTTTTTTTACTACCTGCTTCCCGACGTCACAATTGTGAACTTTTGCTGTCGGGAGGCCCGATCGATGCAACGCCACGCGCTACATCAGCATTCCCATCCACCCTCATCGCACAGATGCGTCCTGTGTCTCTTGATAGCGACGGACCTTGCCATGGTTTTCTGGACAGAGACATGCTTCCCGGCTGTCCCAGTCGCTAAGACAACGCCAGAAAAAAAGGAAAAGGGTGGAAGACAATGTGTTCAGACTCAGGCCAGGCCAGACCGGACCATCATCGCGCCATCAACTCATACGGACTCATCGAAGAGGGAAGCCCTCACCCCCTTCCCCATGCCCACCAAGATAAATAATAAATAAAAATAGAACCAGGAGACCCTCAGAATCAAGCACCAGCCTCGGGGGGGATCTCCTTCCCCTTGATAATGGCGTCGGTGAACTCCCGGTCCGCTGCCGATATGCCAGAGGAGCGCCGCGTCACGAGCCACCATGTGAGTGTCAGGCCGGTAAGCCAGACGGAGACCCACGTGAGGACCACAAGCGGGGAGCGGCGGCGGCGCGGGGCGTAGGGCGAGAAGCTGCCTTTGAAGCTCGGCATATTTATGTGGCGAGAGAGAATGCTCAGACGCCGGTGGGCGGAAAAAAAGAGTGAGCGTCCGGTGATTCGATGGCACGGGCAGTGGCGAAAGCGGTAGCGACTTGCCGTGGGAGTCGGTGGACCTGAAATGGCGCGGCTTACCAAGAGCCTGTTGCTTGGCCTTTTCCGGGTGCTCTAACGGTGTTTCTTGGCGAGATTTGTAGATTCCGGTCTGGAGGTGAGGTCAACGCGCAATGAAGGAGATGAGCGACTTGTCTTGATAAGAGTGATGAGCAAGCAGGTTCCTGGCGGCAGTGGGACATTCGATGTCAAGGGGCCACCCTGACACTGTCCCGGCGCACTGTGATCGCCAGTTGAGGTACAGATTGAGATGGAACGGCATGTTTTCTGTGTAGTCCGCCTCGTCTTTGGATCTGTCGGTGGTATTTTTGCTGTTTCCCATTGTTTTCCTCATGCGATGTATTAATCATTTTGAGTTGTGACCAACTGAGAATCCTCCATTCTTGGGCCCGTCCCCAATTGTCAGTACTGCAAGCACTGGTCAGAGCAACAAGCCATGCATGGCATTTCCATAGATTTTATTGATAAAGCATTGGCTTTTGCGATGATTCTGTAGAGCTTACAGGGTACATCTGATTTCCATTTACACCTGAGTTGCTAGATAGCGACTGACAGAAATAATGGCTGTCCATAGCAGCACGTAGAACCAACACTCTGAGCTAAACTCTGACTTCGCATTCCATTAACAGACAACTCGTATAACGAATTATTATCATTCAGGAGATAAAACAACTGTCAACAAACACTGGGGTTTCCCAAAGAAAGAGGAATGCGATGTTATGACGTATTAGTAGTGATCACGAAGGTATCTGTCCACAGCGAGTCTATGCACATATCCATAGAGCCATGAGGCCGCTCTAAACTTTGTACTCATATACAAGTTCTCAGTTGTGATTTCACGTCGCTCAGCGTGCGAGAGGTTTACAACCGCCGCCCAAACCAATAACAACCAGATAACGCCGAACCCAATCAATCCTTACAAGCGAATACTGGCCCCGAGTCCCTGCCCTTCGTACCAAACCGTGTCTCTCCAGTTGCCGATCCTGACCGTAACATTCGCCCTAGCGTCAAGCTTTAAGGATCCTCCGAGCGCATTTCTTACAGCGTCGTAGCCCACAGAGCCCATGGACCAGTCCACCGGCAGCTTGGGTGTGACAGATGTTCCCGGAGGTGCCTCGAAAGGCAGGTCGTAGACAATACGTCCGACCGGTTCTGTGTGGTTGTAGAAAGCTGTGGCATTAACCCAGTCGACATATATGGTATTATACCGCAACGGGGATACCAGAGTGAACGTCGCTGTGGAAGACAACAAATGAAAAGTTGCGTCTCTGATGAAATGTCCATCATTTTCGCCTTCTCCAGGAAGTTTCAGCTTGGGAGCGGCGATACTGATATTCAGCTTCGATAGGCCCTCGCCGATGATGGGTGCAGTCGGTATGGTTCCTCGGTGGGTTTTGATATCTATTGTAATGTTGCGACCGGATAAGTATTCCGATATCATGTCGCTAGCAACCTTCCGACTAGCTTCCCCCCCTGCCGCGGGATTCCATGTTGCGGTGACGACAAGATTTGTGTTCATGCCCCTGACAACTCTCATGTTCTCGGCGGTTGCACTACCAAGAACGAAGCCGTCCCGAACGATGTGGACATTGACATACGGCACAACGGCTGTGTACGGTGTCGGGTTCGTGACATTAACCAACGCCTCAATCGTCATTGAGGAGGAGGATGTACTGATGATCTTGACATCTCCGACTTGCGGGTGGACGTTTCCCACAGTGTTGTCAGGCAATGCTGCAACAGTGTAAGCTGTTGTGATCCAATGATCCCCCATTGTGCAGGGACAAAAGAAATCAACCCACGATCAGACGAACAGTGTCGGATTTAATACGGACGTTTTACTGGGATTTTGCCCTCTGCAGGGACATCCTTCAGAACCAATACTCCAAGAGCCGTGTTAACGCGGATGGCAACACTGGCCTTGACATCCAACAAGACCTCCTTGCCGCCAAAAAGGAGCCTCTGCATTACGTCTGTTAGAACGTCACCATCGGTGATGTTCAGGGGAGCATCGACAACTCGAGACATAATCTTCAGGAGTGGTTCATGCTTCTCGGTGCCTTCGACCTTTGTCGAGTTCGCGGGTTGCCACTTGTCCAGGTTGAGCTCGCCAAGCTTTTTGTGCTGATACATCACATCTGCTGTAGCTCGCAGGTTTGTGACATTGATATCAAAGTTCATCTCCTTCGGCAAGCCGGCGAGTACCTCGACCGTACCAGAAACCTTGGGGGCTCCATCAGGGCCATCCGGGTCTGCCATCGGGTCAGGAAGTTGGAAATTCACATCAGTGAGAGAAAAGCTCTTGATCAGGTTGTCGAACCCCTGTCCTGGGAAGGGCACGGGAACGGTGATCTCGGAGAGAATGTCTCCAACCCAGTCAGGTGTGTCTGAATCGGGGATTTTCCGACCCCGGACGTAAACGGTAGCAGCTTCGCCACGCATATACTGCCCCAGAAACTTGTCCAGAGGCGACGACTTGGAGTTGGGACAGACTCGCGTCAGGGACTTGGGAAGCTTTCGGATGATGCCCGAGACATTGACAGTGACATCGCTCCGTGGCTTGATAGCGAAAGGCTTGGTGGTGGCGTCCGCAAGAAGGATGTAAGGATCGAAGGAATTACAGTTGGGAACAAGAACCTCGAAACCAAGTTCGGGCACGTCAACGCTCACCGGGAACTCGTTGTACGCCGTGATTGTAACGTCGGCGCCAACTGCGGTTCGCTTTCCGTCCCTGTCTGGTACATCTTGGAAGTTGAGCCGCGAGATGTTGTACTGCGGCAGGGAAGGGATTTGGTTCGCTATATGAGGCATTAGTCTTGAGCTTCAAACCAAAACAAGGCAAAATGGCGGATAAATGATATTCAAAGCAGTGCTTTTTCTCCGAAGTACAGGGAAGCGAAGGAACGGTAGAGTGATTGACCTTCAAAAACCAAAACTTCGCTGACCGAGTGGGTGCCAAGCGGGAAAATTCCGGACTTGAGTGGAATGTCGGCCTTCCCAAGCACTTTGAGCTGATCGATTTTCCCGTCCAGCCACTCGTTAGCAATCCTGCGATAAGCTTCGGGGTCGCCAGGCGACAGTTCAGCAATGAAGTCAATCGCAGTGGTCTGTCCATCGACGACGCTGATGGTGAGTGGTGGCACCACAGCGGTGCCAAGCAATGCGCCGTCGTACTCGGGCAAATAGACGCCGACCGTGGTTTTCTCCGTTCCCAATTGCCTCGCAACCCAAGTCGTGAATTTTCCGATTCTTCGAGAGGTCGTGTCGTGGACCCGCGAGCCGTCGAGTCTGAAGTTCGCCTGCAGGCGTGCTCGTACGCCGTCGGCCGTGATGGATTCCAAGGCTAAATTTGTCGGCTCCACGACGGCAGCCTGTTTGGCGTACTCCTGAACCGCCGAGGGCACGAAGAAGCAGCCAGCCATGATACCGATAACCAGTAGGATCAACACAGATATCGAAATGATAGACGCCCATCGTCTAGAACTCTTGGTCTGTGGGCGGTTCGAGGCTAAAGAGGGCGCGCGAGAAGTCTCAGGGTCGTCTTGTTCACCATCGTATCGGGGAGTCGCAGACGAGCTGGAGAGCAGAGGCGCGGACTCGGATAGAGAGGAATCATCTTCCACCCTTCCTTTGACCTTCGGTGCCAGCAATGGCGACCTTTCTTCGTCTTCGGCCATGGTGGAATGGAAGGGCAGGTGTCGTGATCGCAATTGGCGGGATGGGTGGTTAGACTAGAGGAGGAAGAAGTCCGTCATCGCCAGTTGAGAACGAAGACAGTTGTGAAACGTAGAAAAGCGTACGGAAGGAAATAATGCTGAGAGAAAGTGGACAAGTTTCTGACGGTGCTCCGAGAAGCCAAAATGGTCGGGATTCGTGTTTGTGATGATGTCAAGAAACCTGGTCCATCCCAGGACGGGCTGTGCAGTTGAGGGTGCTGGAGTGGAGGTCAGCTGAAACCAGTAAGGCGAGATCCGGTCAGCAGGGCCGACTTGCACCGAGTGTGGATGGCTGGGGAAGATCTTCCCTCATCTGCTTGACTGCCTGCACGGGCCATCTCTGTTCCGCATATCCGTGTTCGTACTGTGTACGGATATGGTGTACGGAGTACCTAATAACGTAGGCAGATAGTTAGGTTCCTTCGGCGTTGGTGCATGCATAGATAGCACCGGCTCCTGCAGATGGCCCCGCCTCTGGCATCCTCCGGACCTTGCATTCAATTCAATGCCCTGCAGCGCGCTGAAGTTACAGGTCCATCTGTGTCAACTCTGAAATTTTTCGGTGTAAAGCGGTGAGTGAGGCGAGCGAGCGACCGTTGAGTTTGCTCCGTCTCAATTGAAGCTCATCTGTGACACAACCCAGCTTTCACCAACACATCCATTGACCACCAACGTGACTCATTGCCCCTTGCGATTCGCTCACACTCCGTTCCAGTTAAAGTCAAAGCCTTCAAGCACTCAATTGAGCAGCCCATTCCCTTCTGACAGCAGTCTCAACTTGCAAGTCTTGTTCCCCCGAACCCCGGACCATTGAGTTGCCCATCATGAAGCAGACGGCTTTCCGAGTTACTCGTCAAGCTCTCAACTGCGTCCAGAGCCGCACCTACTCACAGTCAGCCGGCCCGCGCCATCTGATGTCCATTGCGGACCTGACTCCCGCCGAGTTCGCTACCCTTGTCCGCAATGCCGCGTCCAACAAATCCGCCGTCAAGTCCGGCAACGTTCCCCCAGCGCTCGCCGCAGGCCTCACTGGCAAGACTGTTGCCATGATGTTCAGCAAGCGGAGCACCCGCACCCGTGTTTCGACGGAGGCTGCTGTGGCTCTGATGGGTGGCCACCCCATGTTTCTGGGCAAGGACGACATTCAGCTTGGGGTTTGTGGACCAAAGCTCTCAACACGCAAGATACATCTGACTAACACATACCCAGGTCAACGAATCTCTGTACGATACCTCAAAAGTCATCTCTTCCATGACTTCTTGCATGGTTGCTCGTGTTGGCCCTCACTCTGATGTCACAGGGCTGGCTGAGGAATCGAGCGTGCCCGTAATTAACGCTCTGTCCGATGACTACCACCCTTTGCAAATCATTGCCGACTTCTTGACCCTTCACGAGGCTTTCCCATCCTCCGCCACCTCGGACAAGGCCGACCTTGGCCTGAAGGGACTCAAGGTTGCCTGGATTGGTGACTCGAACAATGTCCTGTTCGACCTGGCTATCGGTTGCGTCAAGATGGGCGTTGACATCGCTGTGGCCTCCCCTACTGGCTATGGCATTCCCGACGCCATGAAGGCTGTCATTGCCTCTGCGGCTCAGGGCGTTGCCTCCCCCGGCAAGCTCAGCGAGACCACCGTGCCCGAGGACGCTATCAAAAATGCCGACATCTTGGTAACCGACACTTGGGTGTCTATGGGCCAAGAGGCCGAATCACAGAAGCGTCTCAAGGCCTTTGCCGGCTACCAGATCACCAACGAACTGGCCAAGCGCGGCGGGGCGAAGGAGAACTGGAAGTTCATGCATTGTCTGCCTCGTCATCCCGAGGAGGTTGCCGACGAGGTCTTTTACAGTCCTCGCTCCCTAGTTTTCCCCGAGGCGGAAAACCGTCTGTGGGCTGCTGTCTGTAAGTTTGTTCTCGTTTACTCAACAGGTGCATCGACGCTAACGATCAAAAAGCCGCCCTCGAGGGCTTCGTTGTTAACAAGGGCAAGATCTAAGGGCACATGTATCGGCGTTTAAAAGTATCACAACCAAACAAAAAAGAAAAAGCGGGGCGTTACTTTCTTGGCAAACAAATGGTACAGATTCAATAGCAACTTGGTAGCATTGAAAGATGGCAATACCCCTATTTTACCAACGCCGAATATTCCTTAATACAAAACCACTTAACCAGGAGGAAGCTGGCTGGCGTCAACAACCTCATCCGCCTCCTTCAGAATTGTCTCCTCATTGGGTCCGTACAACGGCGACCGGGGGAGGGCCATGAGACCGGTACGGGCGGACTCGAGAATACCAAAAGGTCCGATGAGCTTAAGGAAGGAGTCGATTCTGGACGGCTTGGCGGAGCTACGCACTAGTCAGTATATGAATGGGTTCAGTCGCCAAAGAGCCCGACTTACACTTCAACAATGCAGCTGTTGGTGCTGATATCCAGAACCTTTCCGCCGAACTGGTGAGCGAAGTAGGTGATGGACTTGAGATGCTCGTGCTTGTGGCGCAGGGCCTCGCTGATAGCAAGCTTGCTGGGGTGAAAATCCTTGGCAACATCCTCCAACGACTGCTGCTCGGTCTCAATGGCACCTTCGCTCTCAGGATCGGCGGCCGTCATCTCGCGGTGGTGAGCGAGCAGCTCCTCGAAGTACTCGGGTCCCAGAATGTTGATCTTGGCCAGCAGGAGCTCGCGCTGGACCAAAGCAGCGTTGGTGTAGTCAAGCACGGCCCAAACAGGGACGAGGTCCTCCAATTGGCGCCTGGCCTGCTCGACGACGCCATCCTGACCTGTCAGGACGATGGTCATGCGCGACAGGTCATCAACCTCGGTGCTGCAAACAACAAGAGAGTCGATGTTGAAGCCTCGGGCAGCGAGAATGCCGGAAACGCGGGACAGCACACCGGGCTCGTTCTGGACGAGGCAGTTGAGAATGTGACGCTTCGGGGGCTGCGACGATGGGGAGGGCATGTCGTAGAGGATGTTGGAGACAGCGGCCTGGGCGGACCAGGCGGGCGGGCTGTCGCTCACGGGCAGAGGCGCCGAACGGCGTCGAAGAGCCTTGTAGGCGATGGCAGAGGTCGAGCTGGCGGTTGAGCTCCATCTTGTGGCGGCGGAGAGCGATGTCGCTTGGGCCGGGACAGTAGCTGCCCGCCATAGCGAGGTGGAAACGAGGCGGCGAGACGCCATCTTTCCTGATCAATTGCGAGAACAACCAATTGCTCTCTTGACCGGATGAAGGATGGATCTCGGAACCTAAAGATGTATAATGAGCTCGAGGGATAACAGTCGGAAAGATGTGAACCAACTGACTCACCGTCTGCGGAAGTTCCACCGGGAAAATTTGAGGAGATTGGGGGATGATTGTTCGGAGGCAAGTCGGAGGCAGGGGAGGCGGCCGTTCGCAGGGGTGGTGGGGCACGGATCAGCTCCCGACAAGGATTATCACCGAGTAGGTGGGCTCCCATTGACTCTCCATCGCGGGGTCGGAATTGGAGGGTGCGGGGCTGCATATCACACTGTGTAGTATTTGCGTGCTGTAACAACTCTTTACGAAGGTTCTATTCCCAAGGTGATTGAAGCTCCATTCCAAGTCTTGCTGATTTAAACGCTCAGGATTACCTTGGCCCGATGACAAAACTCTCAGAAGTGACAAAATTGAGTATGTAAGCTGTTCAACGGCTATCATCTGTTGCTCGGCAACCGTTCAGCTACTGCTCGTGGCAATAGATCCCAGTGCATTGGATAACATACGGTAGCCTGAAGCCATTTAGTGCAGCAATCACTCCTTAACCTACATGAATATGTCGGATAAACCGTAGTCAGTACCTTTCTCGGTAATGTTGCCTCCCGTTGAACGTTCTCCAGACGACTGGCTCACTGCGGAAAGCTAACGAAAGAGCAGGGCAGCCAACGCTTGATGCAATGACTCTGGGGACGGCAGACATTTAAATAGACGGAACACTGTGATAAAAGAGAAGTCGTGTCTCAGGGTGTTTCCATCTCAGTTTCTCGCACTCAAAGGAGGCCGCCGTCAATCGTAAGGCAAGGAAGATACCGTACAATGGCACCTACTGCATCATCACAAACCTTGTCGTGGAATGGACAATATTCCAGTTCAGGCTCGATGTCGATTGGGCGACATTGGAAAGGTACATGGTCCATGAGACTGCCGTGGCAGCTTCCTACCGATATTTGCCCCGAGGCAACAAAAGCGGCTAGTGTTGCAGGCTCCTAGGTACCTAAAGAATCAGCTAGGCAATGTCCAGGGCGCTAGGTCCGTGATGGATGTGCACAGACCAAGCCGCCATATTCTTGCCCGGCCATTCCAAAGGCTCCACTTGCGTAGAGCTTCAAGCCTCGTAAAATTTACCCTACATCCTTTGCTTTCCATAAGCATATCCACAGTCGCCTGTGCAGTTTCCAGACGCACGCCGGCATCCAACCCCAGTCTTCCGGCGACGATACTTCACAGAGTCACTGCCACTCGTGCGCAGCCGCAATGGACGATACCGAGCGACGCTCTGCGAAGCGCTCGCGCTTCGACCAAACCGAACCCGAGCCGCGCAAGGCGTCGAGATTCGATCGCCGCTCCCGTTCGCCGCCTCCGAGGCGCTCGGAATCTGCGCGAGAGCGTAGCCCTTTGGTAACCGAAGGCGCGCCTGAGCCGAAGAAGTCGCCCGTGGATGCCGCTGCTGCGGCCGGTACGGATTGTCCCGTGTCCTCTTCGCAGGGTACCTAGATCAATGGCTAATTGTAGACTCTCAGCCGCCGCTGCCGCTCGAATCAACGCGCAACTGCAGGCAAAGAAAGGCATCCAGCACGTCGATGTTCCCCCGATCAAAAGCGCGACTCCGCCGGTCGGCGGCGCCCAGTCGCCCGATCCGGCCAACACCATCAATGGCGAGATGTACATTGCCGATGGCGACTACATCAAAGATATTGAAGTGAACGACCTTCGCAACAGATACCTCCTGACCAAAGGATCGACCCAGAAGATGGTAAATACTCCTGTGTAAAACCACTGATTATTTTTCCCTCCCAGGCCTCGCCTCGGGCGCATTCCGCTTTCCTACATATCCATAGATTTGTGTCGAGATCATCCTGCTTACTTGGCACGATAGCTCGCACAGATCGCCCCTCTTTGGCACCTGCTGACTCCATTTGCTTGATTTAGATCAAAGAAGAGACTGGTGCCGGTACGCAACATCTCCCATAACTACGTCGTGTTAGAAACCAAGGTTGACTTTGCAAGATGTTACTACCCGAGGAAACTACTATCCCGACAAGAGCATGGCTACCGCCGCGGTATGTTTATGTGTATTCACTCTTTAGAATACGCACTTACCTGTCTTTACAGAATCCGCCGTTGTACTTACACGTTACGAGCACATCTAAGAAGGGCCTTGAGCAAGCCGTTGCTAAGATAGAGGAACTAATGAAACAGGAGCTCCCTGCACTGGTTGACGAGCGTCGTTTCCGTCGCCGCGACCAAGAGCAAGTCGAGAGAGATGAATACGGCCGAGTATGTGCCAAACTAAAACCATCCCTTTTCTTTTCTTTTCTTTGTATCTTCTAACAGTTTGTAGCGCAAATGGCCCGAGGAGAAGATCCCCATCGGATTGGAATCCGTCCCGGGATTCAACCTTCGCGCCCAGGTCGTTGGTCATGGTGGTGCCTACGTCAAACACATCCAGCAGGAAACTCAATGCCGCGTCCAAATCAAGGGACGTGGTTCCGGATACCTGGAGGCTGCTACTAACCAAGAGAGCGACGAAGACATGTTCCTTCACGTTGCGTGAGTTCAGTTCATACGGCCGACATCCCTAAGGTCCCTTTGCTGACAAGAGGTAGTGGACCTGATCCTAAGATGGTTGAAAAGGCCAAGGAGCTTTGCGAGGACTTGATTGCCAACGTCAAAGAGCAATACGAGGAATTCAAGAGCAGACCGCCTCGTAGCTACGGCGGCGGTGGTGGTGGCTATGGCGATCGATCCCGCAGTCACGACGGTGGCCACGGCGGCGGCCACGGCGGTTACCAAGGCCACGGCGGTCATGGCGGTGGCGGCTACAACTCTGGACACGGAGGTCACAGTGGTCAAGGGGGCCACGGCGGCTATGGCGGTCACAGTGCTCAATCGGCCAGCCCGGCCCCTCCCGGTGGTTCTAACAGCCCCGCTGCCGGAGCCGACTACGCTGCCCAGTATGCACAGTACTACGGCGGACAGGACCCGTATGCTGCCTACGGCGGTTACGCTGCTTACGTTCAGATGTACCAGCAGTATTACGCCGCTGCGCAAGCACAGCAGCAGGGCTCGCCCGCACCCCCTGGGGCATCTGCATCGCCCCCTCCTCCGCCGCCCAGCGAGGCCGCGCCGCCACCACCTCCCCCGAGCTCTGCTCCCCCGCCACCCCCATCTGGCTCGCCTCCCGGTACCGGAGCATATGGCTCAGTAAGTGTCTATAGGGAATATGAAGGCAACAGATCATCAAGCCTAACATGCATGACAGGTACCGCCCCCGCCCGGTCTTTAGAGAGGAATCAACGAAAATTATAGCCTTTATCACAAGACAACCTGGTGAGGAGAAGAGGTGGCAGAGACGTACTGGAGAACACATGAGACGTCACAGACGGCGGTCATAGACATTGTGGAACAGAGGAGCGACCGTGGTTGTACATGATGAAATATAGTAATACGAGCTTACTCAAAGCCTTAGACATTGCACCCGATACTCTAGAGCACGGGTTTTCTGCGTACTTTCACAGCGATCTGTGACCTGTTTTTGACGCAAAAAGGGAGCGTATTGGTTTGGGCACAATATAGCCGCTCCCGAGTTGAATCATTCTGTCTTGACTGTCATGTCGCCTATCGTTTGGAAGAAGCAGTTTACTGTGGCCTTAGCAAGTACATCGTCGCGACGCATGACAAGAATTTCAAGCTAGCTTAGGATGTATGACACTTTCGTTGATAATGAAACGACGGCTGACCCCCCACCCCCTTGGTGCAGGAGGAGGAACCCTCGTCCAGTGAGCTATTTTGGTCTACACCGATTATCATTCTTGGGACCAAATTGAATCGATGATAGACCCCATACGGCTAAGATGCTCCCGTTCCCTGGAATGATCCTTTGGCTAGCCGTCGTCAAGGGCTGGCTGCCTTTGGGAAAGTGGGGGGAAACTGTATACTAGGGCATTCTAGACTCGGCGGATGCGATGTTGAGCATATGCTTGCTGGCAATCCCTTTTCTGGTATGAGGTACAAAGAGACTAATTCGGCGGATTATTCACACAAACACATGCAAAGCCAACAACACGCCCTGTTGTTAGGTCATGGGTTTGGCATGAACTCTAGGCCACTGCAACATTCCCCTTAGGAGTGAGACTTTGCAGGCTTCGACCGACTGCATGGTGAACAAGTTCCAATAAAGTTGAGATCATTTGTATTTCCCCTTTCACTAGCTGATCGTGTCCTACATCAGGATTATCGGCATCGGGTCTCTTCCAGAATCAACGTCCCATACGTCTCCACGGCCACCACGGGGTTGAGCAGCAAAAGAAAAAGGCCAACCGTCCGAAAGACTGCAGGAGACGCGAGCCAGGCCCGCATGGCTCGTTATAGTGCAGTGTTCTTCAGCCTCTCGGAAAAAAGACATAAGTTCGGAGTGGGACAAGGCCAGATCCTACGCAGCCATTGACTAGAACGCTAGATTCCTGAAGCGTCATGGGATTCTCACTGGCACGATATATGCAACTAGCCTCTGGTTTGCTACCAAGTTAGGGTGAAAAAAGGTTCGTTGGGCCTTTCCGATATGATGCCAACCTGAAGGTACATTTGTATCAAGTTTCAGTGTCCGGGACCACGTCGGAACCGACAATTGAAACAAAACTACCCCTCTGGAATGTTAGGTAACAGTAAGAAATTCGATGTTGGGGAATCTTTCCAATCCGCCGCCGACCCCGACGCCATAGACTCCTGACCCGGAACCCGAATCGGGCGGTCCATGGGGGGATGATGTGGGGAAGAGCTCTGCCGGGTCTTTGCTGCCAAGCGAAATACGTATCGATAACGCCCGTATCCACTGCAGCTAAAGGCTCCATCGTCATTTCGTCCCACCGACGATCTCCCAACGGTCACGTCCATCGTCCTCCACCGTCCCGAGTCCCGACAACTGCTCCAATCCCGCTCTTTGGCTCTCCTGCCATTCCCGGGGAAACGAGAGGACTCGTACACGATGAGCCACCAAAGATACCCTTCCCACGACCCCCTAAAGGAGCCACACTCCGTCTCCCTCAAAGTCCTCAGGTAGCTACCCGCCTACCACCCCCCTACCGTACCCGTGGCCCCATCCCCCTTCCGCTCCCTCGGAGACAAACAGTGCCCGTAATCTGACCCGTGACCCCTTTGTGAAAAACCAGGCTCTCCCGTCCCTCGCTCGTAAGCCAGCATCCGATCCGCGCGCCCCTGACTCCCTCTACCGTCCCCGCCGACGCGACCCCAGCCTCCCTCGCCTACGACACGAACGGCGCCACGAACCCCGCCCCGTTCATCCTCTCCCCGATCCTCAACCTCCCGCTGAGCTTCGGCTCCGCCTACGTCGGCGAGGTCTTCAGCTGCACCCTCTGCGCGAACCACGATGTCCCCGACCCCGCACCCACAGCCGGTCCGGGGGGAGCCGCCGCCGCCCCGAAGCGCAAGAGCATCCGCGACGTCCGCATCGAGGCAGAGATGAAGACCCCCGGCGCAAACTCGGTTCAGAAGCTCGAGCTCTCCCCGCCCAACCCTGCCGCCGCCGACGGAGGCGACGCCAAGGGGACGGACCTCGCCCCGGGCGACACGTTGCAGCGCATCGTCGACTTCGACCTCAAGGAGGAGGGGAACCACGTCCTCGCCGTTACGGTGAGCTACTACGAGGCGACCGAGACCTCGGGCAAGACCCGCACGTTCCGCAAGCTGTACCAGTTCATCTGCAAGTCCTCGCTCATCGTCCGCACCAAGATCGGCCCGCTCGCCCCCGGCGCGCGGCACGGGGGCCGCCGGCGGTGGGCCATGGAGGCGCAGCTCGAGAACTGCTCCGAGGACGTCATCCAGCTCGAGAAGGTCGTCCTCGACCTCGTCGACGGGCTGAGTTACACGGACTGCAACTGGGAGTCCGGGGGCGGCGCGCGGCCGGTGCTGCACCCGGGGGAGGTCGAGCAGGTGTGCTTCGTCGTGGAGGAGGCCGAGGGGGCCCCCCGGGCTCAGCCGGGCGAGGACGGCCGAATCATCTTTGGCGTCCTCGGCATCGGATGGAGGGGGGAGATGGGTAACAGAGGCTTCCTTTCCACCGGCAAGCTTGGCACACGGCACGTCGCCTGAGCGCGATCTTGACAGGCGAGCACTTTTTTCAAAAGCCACAGCCATTCGAGGAGGCTTTCCCAAAGGGTCAATGGGGGTTCAAGGGGTCAAGGGGTCCGTTGGCTGAGCGGCTGTGGCATACCGGTGTCAGGAGAAACGTCTGAGCAGGCCGCGCCGCTGTCGGGCTTTAGTTCGATCGGGAAAAGGACCCGGAGCCGTGCTCGAGCCCGAGATCTCTGGGCATGTAGCGGAGGCTGAATCCGCACGGTTTGAAGGCTGGCCATACCGTCAATGGCCCGCAGCTGATTGCCGCCTCACGGAACGGGCGGGGCGCGGGGCAGATCCTTCGTGGTTTGGGGATAAGGTAGCCACCGATTAACGAAACCTCTGAGAAAAGGGGAGGCGCTACAGTGTTCAGGGGGAATTGGAACCGCGCCGTGGGCGGCGTCGCATTCATTCTCAGCTCGAGTATGGTCTAGGCCCTGAAAATGTCGAGCCAGAACCGTGGCGCAAGTTCCTCTCCGCCATCGCGCTCGGGCTGCGTCACTAGATAACGCTTTAACCCAAAGTTGTCACGTCAGAACTTTTGAATATATCCCCTGAGTCTCCTCCCCTCTCCGGTCCCAGCTCCCGACAGTGGTTGGTGTAGACAAAGCCTCAACAGTCCGTCGCGCGTCTAGGTATGGCGTCGTGATGCTGCAGGCCGACGGATCTATACTCGCCCCATGCCCCCTACCTCTGTTTCCAGAAGACCGTCCCCCCGACGTCTCTGTGCTTTTTTCGGAAGTTAATAGGGGTCGACGCTATAACAGCATGATTTTCTCGCCGTTGATGAAGAGGTCCTTGTTTTGGGTACTCAGAGTGACGTGCTGGGTTACACCACGGCAAGCGAGCAGGGGTTCCGCCGCTCTGGCTGCTCTGCTTCCGTTATGTACTTGTCCGTTCGGGAAGAACCTGCTTTTGCGTTCTGCATTCAAATGGGCTTGGACCGACATGTGGCTTCACCGTATCTGAGCATCTTCCCTGTTCTGAAGAGGCCGATGTTGGAGATTAATTGAGGTGTGAAATGAGACATTAATCAACCGCTTTGGGCGCTTTGCGGCTAATGTAATGAGGGGAAGTACCATTGGGCTTCATCTCTTCGACCTACCTAATACGGGGGCCTTCAAGGCACGGCCACAAGAAAGGGCGATTTTGGGGAGGCAGCTCAATCTTCGTGCATCGGCCGTGGGCAATGAACCCAAACCCAGTTCTGAATACAGGATCCTAGCGCTCACAATGGGAACCACGACTAGGGTTAGCTAACTCGATCTAGCATGTCTTCTTCTGTCACATGTGTTGGCTGACAGAAAATAGAGAGCGACAGTGTGTGTCGGCTGCGATCCCAAGCTGAGAATTCTGGGTACCACAGCCCGCTCGAGGAGTTGAATCGTGTTGACGAGCGTGGGAAGCTGGAGGCTCCATACCGCATGCCTTGTTAGGCGTAAACTTTTTTTTAAATCTTTTTTTTAGGATCATCCAAATCCGGCGTGATGACGAGTCACTATCGCGTGCAAGGGGCCAGAGATGGCAGGCCAGGCCATGAAGTACCAGGCAATATGTTTTCTGTACGCCATAAAATGCCTAGTGCGCAGGTTTACTCGGTATGCAGGCGAGATCTGAAACAAAGACTTCTTCAGGCTTTGGCTCGCTGCAGCAGATAGGAGTCTGCAGTGGCTGGCCTTCCCGTCGAGCCGTCCTTGTTCCTGTACCACCACGGTGTTGTTTATGTACAATGTGTCGAAAGTCTGCTGGCTTCTCGGGGCAGGTCTGGCGGGAGCAACCTTCACAGGGTGACCTAGGTTCAAGGGTTGCGCGGCCGTCGGCGTATTCACATGGCTCGCATCCTTACAAAACATTCCAAGAGATGGCCTGGGGCTCCTCGACGCGGCGAGTGAGTAGAGTGCCATTGAGGCTGTTTGCCCCGTCGACCGATAGGAAGGGATTCATGATGGACTGGCTCTACGAAGGATTGCAGTCAGCGAGCACCAATCAGGAACCTGAATCACCCACAGACCATTGAAGCTGTGCGCCAACCCTTGCCCGCCATGTTCAGAATCTCGGGTCTACGGTCGGGCATAAACCGTAGTCCTCAGCCTGCTAGGGATGCGATGATCTTGTCCTCTGTGCGCGTCCAAAAGCGTTATGTTGGGGGGACGGTCTGAGCCGCCGTGGCCGATTCTGGCAGCCATCGACGGTCATGTCCGACCTACGGCGGGTGAAGACCCATTCAGGGTAACGGGGCAAGGACACATGTCCATCAACGACATTCTGAAACATGTGAATGCATGGCAAGGCGGGTGCTCACTTAGCAACACTTATATTTGCTCGGTTATGGCAGCAGTTACGCCTGAAGGATGCTTTTTGATAGATGACGGCTCGAGGCAAGTTGCATAGGACGGGGCGAGGAGCGCTTGGAAGCGGAGCAGTAGCGGAATGCAGGCCGCCTTGGTTGATTCTTGCTGCTGGTTTGCTTTTCTGGCCCGGCTTCGCGCGTCTGTTCGTATTCGTTGAAATAACGTGCGTGTCGAAAAAGCCTGCCTGGCCTACTGCGGCCGGTCGACCCCGTGGGTTGCTTCCGAGAGCTGTGAGAGGGCAATGAGATTTTACCCACCAACGGAAAGGGTGTGAGCATGAGCCAGACAAACCCTGGGCAACTTGCATGGTTGGCCCGTTGACTTTTGGGGGGGATGGATGAGCCAACTACACTAGGTAGGTTGGCAAAGACTCTCACCATGGTCTTGGCCGTGCTATTCGGATGAACATGCGTGTTTCGACAGTTTGTGCTAAGAAACGTCCGTGGGAATATCAATAAGGGCGCCTACTATGTAGTCGTATTTTGTGTGAACCATCGTCATCATCATCGACAATGCTGGGTATACCATACATACTATGTAGTAGCGCGGCAGGCGCACTGACAGGAAAGTTCAGCATTGAACAGAGTCAGTCAGTGGAGGATGAGCGGCCCAGGGGGAGAGGACAGGGGTCTCAATTCACTTGACAACCATGAGGATGGGATACGACGTCCGGTGGAGACGGCCCACCCATAACGAATGGTGCCACAGAGGTATGCAAGGATTATTGTTCTTTGGGTGGGTTTTTGTTCCGAAGGTGCTTGGATCTGGGAAAGTCTTGACATGTTGGACATGAGCGCAGCACCGACCGGTGCGCCGGCATCTCGGGAGAAATAGTATCTATGTTGCTCAAAAGCTGCGCCCCGAGGTAATGGTTGCCAGTAACCGTCCTTGTTGAATGAGGCGGACGGGTCTCAGCCCGAGAGAGGCTGACTACACGGTACAAATTTGGCGGATGGGGAACACGCGTATCCATCCGTGGGGTTTGCTAGGTATTGTTGTTTGGTGTGGTGCGTAAGAAAGTATTGCGAGATGGGAGGAGGCGTGCATGGTTGTAGTGTACATACGGATACGCGTTCAACGCAGTGCTGGGATTTGTTGCCTCGTGGTGGAATGCGTCTTTGCACGTGAGTTTCTGGAGAAAGCGGCGTGGGATACCTAGTGGTGTCTCTGCATGACAGGCGCAGCATCAGCGTAGCTTTGGGGTTGCTTTGCAGTCGCCGTTGCATGCTAGCGGCGCGAATGGCTCACAAGTCAGATAGATCCCTCCCTTCATTGGAGCAGGCGCCTAAGACTTCGTGGAGACAATTGGGGGGGGGGGGGGGGGGAGGGTGCTGAAAAGTAGCCGGCCGGCCGGGGTCGGAAAGGAAAGTGAGAGCTGATAGATGAGAAATGAGACTTCTGGGGAGACAAGGAGGATATCATATGATATTCCAGCCAGCTGTTAAGCTAGGTATGATGTGCGAAGCTACACTAGGTAGGTAGGGAGGTATGTAGGCAGGTACCTACTGATATGTACAGCACATTGTAGTACAGTACGTGATACCACGCCGCGCCTTTGGCAGAATCAAATGACGAGCAAGGGGAAAGAGCGATTTAGTGCAGTGCACATTCCTCGATAGGAAGATAGATCCCCAGGAGAGGCTAGGGCTTGGATAGGAGCGAGAGTGGATACACGAGGAGGAGGAGAAGAAGAAGAAGAAGAAGAGAAGAAGAAGGTGGTGGATGTCCATAGTCATTCCAGCATTCTTGTGGGCCAAGTCCGCGCCGAAAAGGGTCTAGGTATTCGTACACTACAAAGTAGGTACCTCTGGTGTGCTTGGTACGAATGCATAGTAGGTCCAACAATACCTACATACACTAATGGGCACAATCCGTGGATGGACAACAGTGGGCAGTTGTGGAAGCCATCCCATGACGGTTGTAAGTTGATCGACAAGCAATTACCCACGACGGTACGGATACATATGAATAACCCAGGGGGAGGGATGCTTAGGGCCCGAATTGTTGTCGCCTGTCTACCTACCTGTACCTACGATGCCCATGGTAAGTAATTACCTGGAGTAAAGGTGGAGGATTGCTGGCTAGTTAGGTAATGTACCTGCTATGCTGTAGGTAGGCTAGGCTAGGCTCTTCCCTGGCAACGCTAGTTCAGGGACCATGAAGGGGGCTTGCTTCCAAGGGCGGTCTTGACCCTCACCAACTCGGGGATGCCTTATCTGTGCGTCCCCAGCCACAATTCGGAGTTTACCATATAAAGTGCAAGGGGGTGGAAGGGGCGAAGAAAGATTTTCTTTAGTACATGACGTTAAATTACAGCTCAGACGAAGAAAATAACTCCAATGAGAGAGGGAGAGAGAGAGTGTGTGTGTGTGTGTGAGTACGAGAGTGAGGGAGCACAGAAGAACCAAGAACGACGCCAGCCAAGCAAGGATGCCCGTGGACAGTCAGTCAATGTCATGGAATCCGGAGGAACTGGAGGGTCGGAAAGAGAACAATAGACAATCGTCGTTGACTACCTAGCTAGCTAGCTACGAATGAATGAATGAATGCCTACCGGTAGTCTGTATGTAGAAGACGCGCGCGAGACACGTAACGGTCGGCTGTTGAGAGACATATCTTCGATGGGGTCTTACTACAGGTGACATTCCTTATTCCCGTCTTTCTGAGATGTCGCGTAAGAGAAAAGAAAGTAAAACAAGTCGGTGTGAAACACACCAACAAGCTATCCATCACCTCGGTCGGACAAGGGGGGTGGGGGATGAACCTGACAGATACGCCAATCCAGTTTGACATGTCTTATCTCCTACGCAGGTACAGACAGTACTGTTCCGTAGGTAGTCCATAACCCACCTCAGTAGGGCAATTCAGATACGAGTAAACTAGTAGGTAGGTACCTACGTAGTAATTGCCAACGAGAGATGCTTGGCGATATCCAGTGCAGCGTGGTATGTATCCATACTCGACACAACTTAGGTACGGGTGATGGCATGCGGTATGATACCCAAGGTACGGCACTGTATATACATACATACATATACTCCATAGTACACCACACTGCGGTGTAGGTAGGTTCGATAGATCACGTCAATGCTCAAGGTGAACGGCTGGCTAGGTATACTACTCGGTACCTAGGTAGTGGTTTGCTAGCGTACACCACTATACGGATACCCAAGGTACTGTAGGTAGGCAGGCATGCAGAGCATGCATGGCCAGGGTGCCTGACAATGGCGCATTGAAATGGATTGTTCACAGCAGCGAAAGGCCATCTTTTATCCAGCAGCCCGTAGCAAACCAGTGCGATGACCCAGCCGGGGCCCCGATATTCGTCGTCGTCGTCGTCTCTCTCGAGCTTCCCTGCAACAGCTTGCATTGCATTGCGACCCGCCTTGGGTTGTTGCGTTGCGCATCCCAATCCTGGGCACAGTCTACTCTCCCCAGTTCAGTCCAGTCCAGTGTCGCTCTCACTTTCCTCGGAGCGGTGGCACCCCCATCAATGAATGATCCCGCCCTTCCCTTTTCGTCCCTGGTCGCTTCCCGCGCCGCGCACCATCGTGTATTCGTACACGCCTGCAAGTGGCCACTCACTCCACTGGCAGCATTGCGCGTGTCGGATGCGATATGTACGAAGTAGGTACTGGTAGGTAACTACTGTGGACCGACCGTGGTCACTGCCCGGTGGGAGTGAGGGAGGGAAGAGAAAGTGAGGGCCTCCTGTGCTGCCCTCCTGGTGTTCCGTAGGTACCTATCAATTAATCCCCACCCCCTCTCACACCACCACAACTTCATCATCACCATCACCACAGTCTAGCGTCCATACATAGTAGCTCACACACACATACCCCTTCCCCTCTTCCACGGACAGCTAACGCCAACAACAGGCGAAGAGCGAACGAAGGGGACCGAAAGGCTGGTGGGGCTTGTCCTTTTTCTCTCTGGCGCCGAGCCCGATCGCCATCCTAGCTTCCCATTTCGTCCCAATCCGTTCTCCCATGGCTGTTGTTAGATGCCCGCCGCCGCCTTCCACTTTGCGCCTGTGCCTGACCCGGAACTACAATACAATCCGTACCTGCCTACTTACTGTGCTGTGCATATTTGTCCAGGTATCAACCTGCTTCCCCGACCGTACCTTGCTCACTTTGGAAATACATAATACCTACCTACCTACCTACCTACACACCTCCGTCAGGGGAATAAAATAAAAAGGAGGACAAACGGCAACGCCGCCAGAAAATTAAGATAGCAAAAAATAACCGTCGGCGCGTGGCTTTCTGGTACCTGACCAGGCCAGTTCCTGTTTGTCCATCTATCTTGCCTCTCTCTCTCTCTCTCACTTTCTTTTTTTGCTTTTTAAATCTTTATTTATTTTATTTATTTCCCTCTCTCTTCATCTTCATCTTCATCTGGCGACTCCTTCGGCTGCCCGTCACCACAAAATCTCCTCTTGTTGCCCTTTCTTTTCTTTTTTCCTACTGGGAGGCTCTGCGTCTGTTCGTCCGTCACCGCCGAAAAAACGAAGCAGGGAGGGGAAGAGTTTGTGTCACCAAGAGATTGACGCGAGGGGAGGAAAACAAGACAACATCCCCTCAGTCTCGTTTGCTGTTGTTATCTTTGACCAAGTCACCACGGCCAACCTAAACTTGGACTGGGCCACTTGGACCAGAGCCTGGTTCTGGCACCAACCTCGCTCCATTTGGCTGATTCACGCCTTATCACACCTTGCCTCTCTCTCACTTCCTTCCGCCTTTCCACAACCTCCAACCTCCGCAATCTTCGTCACTCCTTTGGCGGCTTCCTGTTCTTCCTGTTGTTTGTTCGCTCTTCGGCCTTGAACCAATCTGTCTTGACCTGCCTCATCTTACCCGGGAACACTGCACACTTGCTTAATCAACTGCCTCGTTCTTTCACTACGCGACCTCCATCACTAAACTCAACACACCACCTCTGCGCCGCCTCTTCCAACCCTCCAAGAGCCCAACTTCAACCCATCTTCACCTTTGCTTGTTGCTCTACTACGTCCGCCACGCAACCCAACGCAGCAGCGTCGCTTTCCATCCCCGGTCCGATTCGACCCTTTACCTCCGGCTTCCCTGCTTCACCTGTCCCTTTGGCTCCGCTGCTGGGCGCCTTCGCTGTCGCTGGCCGAGAAGCACTCGCATTTTTCCCTGGTTCGTGCGTTCACCGCCTTCTATCCCCCCTCTTCTTCTCCAGTCCCGGATGGAGACCTTGACAGGAGTCCATAGCTAAACGAGCTGATTCCTTTACAGTCATCGCCTGAGACCCCCCCCCCCCAAGGACCTCTCGAATCCTGGCCCCTCGACCCCTGCCCTGTCGCCGCCCACCGCACCGCACCGAATTGTACCTCAAAGTACCACCCCCAGTCGGGTCTGACCAGTCAACTTACCAAAGGACCCCGAGACCCTCTCGCGATTAAAAAGCCCGGGCCAGCCCCCCGTGCGAGAGCAACGAGACGTTGGGAGGGGAAAAAAATCCTCGCCGGCCAAGACAATATTGCCCAATCGCCAATCCGGCTGGTCACCAGCAAGTGACATGTCATGGACAGCTCCTCGACGCCGCTCGCCGACTACTTCTGGATCGCTGGCGTAGAGTCCATCTCCTACCAGGACTCTACCCCGCAGCCCCCCTCCAACCTCGAGTCCACCATCGCCGAGGACAGCGAATATGAGGAGAGCGATGCCGAGCTAAATGCCACCTCGAACAAGCGAGTGGCTCGCCATTCGAGCGTCGGTCGTCATTCAAGGCAGAACTCGGGTGGCCGCACCTCCAACGGCCGCTTTTCCATCCACACCTTGGACGAAGTCGACGGGAACACGCGAAGCAACCGGAGCAGCGCCACCATTCGTCCCTCCCCCTCAAGTCAGAACAACGGCTCCTCCGGCGCTTCCTCCGGCGGCAATGGCCTCAACATTTTCAATGGCTTACCCAACCTCAATGGCCTCGACGCCGAAGGACAGTTCATCGAGGGGTTCGACTTTGACAAGGCACTATTCAAGTTCGCCGCCGAACGGGAAAACTTCCTCGAGGACCTTTCCTTCAGTGCTGGTGCCAGGACACATGCCCGACCTCCCATGGTCAACCCGAGAGCCGAGCGCATCAAAGCCGATGAAGGCGACCCAAGCGGTCGGAGAAGCCCGCTACGCAGCATCGAGAGAAGCATCAAGGGCAGTATCCGTCGTAAGATGAGCTTCAGAGACATGAACAGCATGCGCAAACAGCCCACCACTCCTCGAGCAAGCACGCCAGGAGCCGGTTCAATACCCCGCCAAGGTCCATCACCCTCCTCCGTAACGCAATCCTCAAGTCCTTTCCGGTCCACTAACTCCCTAGCTCCAGCTTCTGTTAGGACTGCTAAGCGCTTGAGCAACTACAACTCCGTCATCCCTCCCCCAGAGCCCCTGAACACGGATCCAGACATGCACCCCCTCAAGAGACGTTTCGAGCCCGTGCTGTTGGACAGATATCCTGCCAAGGACGCAACAGACGAAATCAGCCGTCGTGGCAAGTTTCCGGACTATGTTCCCATGTTTGCTTTCCCGAACGATATCCAGATCGTCTCCTCAGACGAGCGGCCCCGTTCCACGTGGCACGGTTTCACCATGACCTCGGACGATAACTCCAAGATCTACGGTATCACCATCATCATATGGACTGCCCTGACGTCCGAAGTTGCGAACGAGGTTGAAAAGAAGTGTGAACAGTGGCGCCAGGGTCACATGTCCAATGAGGAGCGCGAGCTGGCGGCCAGTCTCGGTGTACGACTAGCAGCCGAGCGTGCCCACCTCTCTCAGCTCCTTGCAAAGCTCCCCACAATTCCCTCAGGATCCTCCGCTCGAGACATCCTCGACGATCAGATCAGCACTGTTGAGGAGAAGATCAGTCTCATGACAGAAATGCTGAGACCGCTGCGGCACGGTGCCGCATCCAAGATTGACGGCTTGACTGCTGGAGAGAGTGGGCTGTGGGCCCCCAGGGCATACGGTATCTTGGGAAGAGACCCCACGAGAATGACGTTTTGGAAAGAGTGGCTGCGAGCTGTTGTCGTGCCAATGACCGATGGCGCCGTGCTTCGAGTGCCACCTAGCTCACCCAAAGTTGGCCGCTGGCAACCTCTTGAGCGGTATGTCGTCAACCTCTGCACCGAGGCCTTCAGCCCGCTCGGCTCCAAAACACAAGTCGAGCTGGGCGTGCGGGAGCTGCGGCTGTACTGCCGAAAGGAGGCTATCAACGAGATTCCAGGGTCGAGGACCATTGACATCTACGCCTTGTTCAGGTGTCTGTCCATTGAGAACATTGTTGCCCTGTTCGAGTATGCCTTGTCCGAGTCTCGCATCATCTTCATGTCCTCCCACACCGGCATGCTGCATCTGGCATGTCACGCACTGGTCAGCCTGCTGTATCCCCTCAAGTGGGCGAGCATCTTCATTCCTGTGCTTCCCGCGCGTCTCATCTCCGCGTTGGAGGCGCCCTGCCCCTACATCGTCGGTATCGAGCGACGCTATGAGAAGATCGAGCTGCCGGACGACGATTATGTGTTGGTCGACCTGGACATGGATACGATCGATGCTACCGCGCAACCTGTCCGCCTGCCGCGGCAGCACCGCCGTAAGCTCATATCCCTCTTGCACGTCGCCGCCCCGCACCATATTCGGTACGGAGTGACTACCGGTCCTCCGCCATACGCAATGGAGTCGTACCCATATGATGCCTTTTCGGTCGAGAACGATACGCTATTCAACTCTAGTGTTACCTCTAGCTCCCTCGGCAAATGGGTCACGCAGAACTCCTCGTCATTTGGGGAGCCGGAGCCGCCGAACTCAGTGCGACCCCCTATCTTCAATGCCTTCTTGCACTCAAAGGCGGGCGATCAGAGCAAGTCGGACCGCCCCGACACCAGCAAGTCAGGCAAAACCAGCCCGCAGTCGTCTCTTTCACCAGTTTCCATGAACTTCCCACCAATGCCGACTACGCCAGTATCCCGAAGCGACTCTGGCTTCGCCCAAACCCTGAGGGAGAAGAAATCAGGTCACTTTGACGAAAAGTCTCGTCGCAGCTCGTCCTTCGGAATGGACAAGCATCCGCCGCTTCACCGACCCAGTTTGCCTTTCCTGAACGGCCACAATCCGAGCATGTCACTATCCGCCGTGTCAGTTGACTCGCTGTCTTCGTACGGAGGCTATTCGCCTGGCTACGCCCCGTCGGCCTATGCACAGTCCACATTGGCAGCATCGAC
This sequence comes from Colletotrichum somersetense, assembly GCA_030867255.1. Classification (NCBI taxonomy): domain Eukaryota; kingdom Fungi; phylum Ascomycota; class Sordariomycetes; order Glomerellales; family Glomerellaceae; genus Colletotrichum; species Colletotrichum somersetense. The sequence goes on along the minus strand of MU843443.1, from coordinate 186,217 downwards.
CGTCATGCCCAACATGCTCGTCCAGCCCGTGCGCAATACTGATACCATGGTTTGGGTTGAGGGCCACTGCTTCAACTGGATCCCCCACGACATGTCGTCCACTTGTTCGATCTGCGATGACAAGTCCGAGGGAGACGGCATCTACCAGTGCTCCCACTGCAATGGCTATGCTCACAACCGCTGCCTCGGACAGGTTTCTGTGGTGTGCAAGGAGGCGTTCCACTCGGATCGTGTTCGGGCCTCCTTTGTCCGGTGCCTCGCCAGCTTGCTATACACTTACAGGAAGCACCTCGGCCGTCCTACTCGGGAGCAAAAGAGCAATGGCCAGCTCTACTCCTTTGACATGAACGGTTACATCAAGAGTCTGCCGTATGACCAACAGGAGTACGCTACGATGTTGAGAGATACTCAAGGTAAGATTTTGTCGGGCGATATGTGCTTCCATTTCATGCTAACCTTGGCCAGCTTTCAACGAATTCATACACGAGCGGGAGACTCAGCTGGCGACTGACTCTTCGATTCGTCTTTTCGATGAGATCATCATGGCGAAGAAGGCTCGTGGCCGGCCGGGGCTCTCGACGGGATTCTCACGTCTGTCGACTATCCGCATGTCGCATGGCGCATCGAGCAACGCATCAGGCTTTGCTGCGCCGTCAAAGCTCAAGATACCCACTTACCTTGGCGACACCTCCGACCACATGTGGCGGACGGCTTCGGTGCCTGTTCCTAGCGCCAAATTTCCCGGCGAGTACCACACTGTCGTCACCCGGATTCCCACCAAGCTGGATCCCAGTCTGATGAGAGAACCCCGAGCGATCCAGGGCGTTCCTCGGGCAGAGCAACGGACACGGGGTCTCATCCGGAAGCAAGTTCCCAGCATGGTTGGCAGTCCGCCCAAATTTTGAACCGACGATGACAATGCCGGCATAACGCCGGGCCATGATTCGACGACCATTTCCTATTCTGCCTCCCTGCACTGTACGATAGGTAGATTGTGTGTAACCAACGGCGGGAGGCAGAACTGTACAAAACAACATCGGCATAAGGGAGGAGTCTGGGGGTAAAAAGGAGGCCAGGAGGTCCTCATTAGAAGCCGTCTTTTCCGTCAAATCGTTTTTTTTCCAGTTTCCACCTGTGGGCGAGGATTTGGATTCTTTATAGCCATTTCCGGATAATCGCATTGTTGTCGAGCAGGGAATGCAAACTAGCAAGCAAGCAAGCAGTTAGAGAAGAGCATCAGTGAGCGGGAGGAAATCTTTTATTATGGCGAGGCTCGACTCGTCAAGCCACACACGGTGGCCTATTTGTAGCCGCAAAGCTGTTGGGCTTTTTTTTTATTAGTTCGGTCTTCTGCGCGCCAGATTAGATCAAAGCAAAATGAACACGATAGGCCCCTCCCCGAGATATTGGGACTTGGTCAACTCCAACCGCGCGCATCCATCCATCTGCACGCTGTGATCTGACGTTGTTTCGTGACACGGGACTCTAGGCCAGCTCGGGCGGTTGGTTCATCGGATGCGGCGGGTTTCTATTCAAGCGGGTGGAGGGCAAGCAGCTACACATGGCGGTTCTCTCGGTTGGCTTCTCTCAGTCGGTCCTTTCTCTCCCATGCTGTCTCAATCCCCCCTCTCAGCACACACCGTGCTCTTAGCTCTTCCCTAGTCCCGAGGCACATGTGGTTTCCCTTCCTGCGCTCATCCTACAATCCATGATTCATTCCGAGGTTCCATGAATAGGGAAGGACAAAAGCTTTCAAACACAAAAATTGGGAAAAGGGTTTGGGGGTTAGGCTCTTTGATATCTTTCTTCTCGACCTCTCACATTCCTCCTCATGCGCTCTCCCGTCGTTTCGCCATCCTACAGGCGGGTAACACTTAGGCAAACTCGTCCTCAGGCTCCTCAATGGCGTTCTTGACGCGGACAAGCATCGTCGTCTTCCACTTGTCCAGCTTGCTGACCTGGTCGTACTGGAACAGCTTGTCAGTGAACTCCTCCTGGTTGCCGCCCTCGACGGCAGCAAGCAGGTCATTGAGGAGCATGGCCTCGCGCTGTTGGGCGAAGCCAGGGTCCATGTCGGTGTACTTCTCGACGGCACGGCGGGCGGCGACCATGTCGCCCGTGGCAAGGTGGCAGATGCCCGCGCGGAGGAAGTAGTCCTTGACCGAGTACTTCATCAGATTGTTGTTGATGGACGCCGCGGCCACCTTTTCGTAGTTCTCAATGGCCTTGTAGTAGTCGCCCTCGAGGGAGGCCACGTCGGCGACCTTGAGCCAGAGCTTGTTTGCGAGACTAGCGTTCCATGGTCAGTCGCCATTCTCGCGAATACCGCTTTCATCTTTGTGTCTCCGGGAGAAGGAGAGGGTGCATGTGTATGCCAGACAGAGAGGGCAGGTCGACTTACGCAGCAGCGTTATCGCCCTCGTACCACCCCGCCGCGGCCTCGTAGCTCTCGAGCGCGCGCTTTGAGTCGCCGAGCTCCGTCTCGAACAGCTCGCCGAGCGCCTCCTTGTGGCCGGCCGCGCGGCGGAAGTTGCCCTTGGCGCAGTACTGGTTGACGGCGACGTCGAGGCAGCGCACCGCCGCCTCCGGGTCGTCCTTGCGGTAGGCCTTGAAGGCGTCGACAAGCGTGTTTGCGGCGTCGTCGGGCTCCTTGAGGTTGTTGGTCTGTACTTGGGCCGCCTTCTCAAAGGCCTGGCCTGCTTCGCGGTCTGGCGGGCGGGTTTGCCACTGGTCAGCAGGGGCGTTTATATAGGGCGGTCACAGGAAGGGCATGCTGGTGAGGAGGATGGAAGTCGCTGGGAAGAATAAGGTCGCGGGGAGAGACTGACTGAGCTTCTGCATCTTGAAGGCGTTGGCGGCCTGGATGTACAGGTCCGCGGCATTCTGGTACTTATCCTCCCTGCCGCCGAAGAAACTGAAGCCGCCGCCGGCGCTCGAGAGCGTCTTGTCTGCCTGCGTGACCGCGGAACTCGTCAGCAAAGCTGCATCACGTCGCAGCCAAATACTTGAGCCTCCGCATGGCAGGCACCCTGCAGTTCTACAGCCCGAGAAGCCAGCAGGAACACAGAGAAAAGTAGAGACGCCAAAAAGGCGGCGTAGTAGTACATCAACACACCTTTTGCAGCAGAGCGCGAGGGTCCTGAGCCATGGTTTCGGAATAAAATCAAGCACGACGGGACAGACAGTATGGCTATTGGATATCGTTCGGTATTGTGGAAGGTTGACCTTCGAGTTGTTGAATGTTTCGTCGGTATGCCGTGGGCTATCACAGACTTTGATATGTATGTGTCGAAACGGAGAGGACAGTTCGCGATTCGGGAGAGGATTATGGTCGTTGGTGGCATCGAGGTGTAGCAGCGCAACGGAACCGACTTTCAGGCGAACATGCACCACACCCGCCCGCCCACTTCGGGCGGGTTGCTCCTGCTGAATCCCAATGACGCGGGGTCTTTGTCGCTGTGGCTTAGCGGCCGGAGACCAGTGGCTTTGCGCGCTGCTTGCGAATTGGTAAAAGTACAAGTACAATTATATCCGCTGCCATTTGGAAACACATCAATCCAAGCCTATTCCTTCTGTTCCTAATCTGATCCCTAACCCTAATCTAAACCCTGACATCTACCCAAACTGATTCTTCTTGGCAGCTTATTTCGATATTTCCGGTATAAAGGATTGATGGTAACTAGGATGTTAGTGAGAAAAACGGGATTTGGTAGCGGTTTAGCCAGAGCTGGCGGCGTGGTGTCACTGCCCTTGCAAATGTGGCGGTGCCTAGTGACACACTCGAGGTTCTTCGGTGGGACGGCGTCGGAGTGGTATCTCAGCGCCCTGATTCGCCGGCAGATGTCCTCCGACCACTGTTCTGCGGGCAGCTCGTTGTAAGTACCCGTACAGGAGCGAGGAGGTACCTTTGCGGAAAAATAATGGCCAGGGTTCAAGCTCCAGATTGATTCCCCAGGCCGAGGCTCAACTTCAACCACAACTCCATTCTCACTCTATGAGTACGGCTTCTTTAATTCTTAGCCAATTTCTCAAAATACAGCATACGCAGACATCCAAGTAGCCTACTCCCAAACGAAGCCAAGATGCGCCCCATCTGCAGGCGCTGCAGCCCCTTTCTTCGACAGGTCCAACCATTTACATCCTCTTCCGCCCGATCCTCAACATCCAGGTCCGCGTCGGCGCTCCTCTCGAAACCGTCGTGGTCCGTCGCGTCCCTCCTCCCTCCTGGTTCGAAAGCCAATGCATCCGCGACCTCTACTGAAGAAACAATCTCCCGTGCCAAGCTGCATCACCTCCTCCGTCTATCCGCCCTCCCGCTCCCGGAATCCGAAGCTGAAGAGTCTGCGATGCTGCGCACACTACATTCGCAACTGCACTTTGTGCGCGACGTCCAGAGCGTAGACACAACGGGAGTCGAGCCGTTGCGCTCGCTGCGCGATGAGACAACTGAAGGTGTCGCAGAGGCGGCAATTGGCCTCCAAGATTTGCAAGACGCTTTGGGCAAGGAGATCCGTTTTGGCCACAAAAAGCGACCTAAGAGAGTGCGTGGGGAAAAGGTTGACACCAAGGGTGTAGAAGACTGGGATCCTCTCAAGACAGCATCAAGAACGGCTGGGAAGTACTTTGTTGTTCAGAGCAGAAAGGAGGAATCATGATACCCCGTAAGAACCAACGCGTTGATAGACAAGTTCCTTTTCCATTTCTCGTTGCATACTTAGTATGTTACAATCGTGTCTGCCGTGTTCTCATGTGCATTGGCTAATTCTGTCGCAAAAGTCCGTCCACTATCCACGTCGTCCACCACGTCCAATAACAGCGGCGTATGCCTACTGATATCTCTATCAATCATCCCAGCTGAGATGCACCTCGTAGTAGCCTAGTCCTGGATCTTCATCTTGCTCATTCTCGATTCGAGTTTGGTGTCGTTCTTCTGTTTTACCTCTTCCTGGATGTGCTCGGCTTCCTTGTCCATGTCGACGTAGGCCGTCTTCTGGCTCTTGTCGCGACCGTACTTTTCATCCATGAGTCTAAGGACCTGTTCATCCTTTTCGACCTGCGCATAGTCGAGGTCCTCCCAGCCGATGTTCTTGAGAATGGTACCGATCATGTACTGGTATCTAAGGTGGCCGCTAACCATGCTGCTCACATCGTAATTCTCTACGCCCTCGGCGCCCTGAATGGGCTGCAGTCCGGCAACCCCAAACTGGAGGTTGGAGGTGCGGTACAGGAAGCCGAGAATGTAGTCGTTCTCAGAGTAGACATTGACAAGTCTGCCTGCAACAACACTCTTTAGGGCGAGCCAAACACGGCTTTCTGATGGTGCCGGGGTACCGATCATGACGACCGACTCGATGAGACCGAACTGGCGGCGTTCAGCGAGCACCATTAAGCACGTGTAGATGGCTCGCGCAGCCAAGCTGTAGCCGATCAGGCTGACGGGTCGGTCGCCCTGCACCTTTCGGCTGATGGCTTCAGCCAGAATCATGCCAACCTTTTCCGCCCGGACCATGCCGACGCTCCAGGGGTTGTCAATGACCTTGCTGACCTTGAGGAGGCCAATGGGCCACATGGCCGACATAAGACTGGCAAAGACTGTACGGCCATTAGCTTATGTAGCCTCAGGTCCAGAGTTCGAAAGACTTACTGGTCCGCGTGATGATTTCCTTCTTGGCAACACTCCAAGCGGTACTCTTGATGACGGTCTCGAGCGAGTTACCCATATTCATAAGGTTGGCAACCTCCCATCGCACAGCGTATACCTCACCTTGGTGGCCAATGCAGCGCCAGGGGTTGACCACATCTTCCTTCTGGGTCAGCCAACCACTGAGTGCAAGGACAACGCGCAGGCGTCGGTCCTTGGGAGGAATCTCTTTGGCATCGCGGTACTCGTCTTTCATATCGCCGTGCAGAGGCAGGAAGGCGAAGTCGGCAACGTCTCTGGCGTACTGGTCCATCATTTTGGATGTCTGGCGAGCACCGTAAATGCCGAACAAGCTGCCGACGACAACACCACTCTGTGCGAGAGTTCCGAGCAGGCCAGCGGCGGCCGTGGAACCAAGTCCAACGCCGCCCATGACCGTGCCAATGCCAGCAGCGACCAACGGGGCGGCAAGACCGCCGGTAATTCCAATAACGGCAGCGCCGGCTGCACCAGCAAGGCCGACCTTCCAGCGTCTAGACGACTGGTTCTCGGTGGACTTATCCTGCACAACATCGTCGGCATTGACTTCCTGGACGGTCTTGCCGAGACCACGGGCGACGCGAACCTCATCCTCCTGAAACATGCGAAGACTGAGATGAAGCGAGGAGGCCAATTTGAGCATGAAGACGCGGGAGAAGGATGTGTACTGCTCCAAAGACAGCAGGAGCAGAAGAACAGTATGAAGCAGGAGCTTGCGTCGCTCGATGGGGAGAGAAGTCAAGGTCGTGGCAGTAGGAGGAAATCGCCGAACAAGCCAAGGGTCAGCCTCGTCAGGTCGACGTGTAGCCGGTGAGCCTATATAAGTCAATAAGGCTGCAAGAGGGCGGGGGTTTGCTGCCACGAAAACTTAGCCCATGGCAGCGGCTCGGAGCAGCTTACCTCCAGTCTTGACACCGAGGGGACCACCTCTACCGCCACGGCCGCGCGGGGTGGCACGGCCTCCCTGGGGCGTGCCACGATCACCACGAGCACCGCGGTTTCCACGGCCACCCCTGCCACCACGGCCGGTGGGGGAAGTTGAGACCTCGGGATCCCTAACAGAGATGTCCTTGGCGCGGGTCAGGACGTTGCCTTGCCACTTCTTGAAGACTACGAGACACTCCTTCTTGAGCTCCTGGAGCTGAGGCGTCATGACCTCCTTCTCCTCCTTCTCGACGATTTCGTGGGCTCTGCTGTACGCCTTTGTAGCATTCTGCTGAGCCGAAGCGGAAGAAGGTCGGGCGTCTTCCTTGTCAGCAGCGCTCTGCGGCTGAGTGATGGCGTTTGCCGTGTTCTTGAACAGCGAGAGAGACAGCCACGAGTTGCTGGAGTCTTCAACCGTGGCGGGGGTGATGGGAGGGGAGTGGAAGATGTTGCTGATTTGGTCCTCCATACTGTCCAGAATGTTGCTCACCAAGCTGATAAGCTCATTCTTCTCGTCGAGGGTAAGGACGCCAGTCAAGTCCGTTGGAGCACGGCGACGCTGGTTGTGGTGACGTCTCGAGCCTGCCATGGTGTCGTCGTCTGGGTCTCGTTCCCAATTACCGTCTTCTTCTTCTTCGAAGGAGCAGATAGAAGATGTGTCCAAGTCGTCCTCGTCGGAGTAAGTGTAGCTGTCCTGGTCCTCGTTATCCGAGTGGTAAGTGTCGATACTGGGCTTACAGTCAGGATCGGACTTGGGATTGAAATCAGGAACATGAAGTTGCGAGCTGGCGGAAGGAGGGGTCTCTGTTGTGTTTGTGCTCCGTGGACGATTGTGAGGTGGTACGTCCGTCGCTGCCTTCTGCACGACCGGCACCTGCCCTGCGGCAGGTGCTGCCGGGGAAGGTGAGGAGCCAGGCGCGGGTTCCATTTTGGGCGATATCTCGAGGATCAGCTACCACTGAGCGGGAAGGAAGGGGGCACAGTGACTACGAGGTGAAGGCGTCACAAAGATCCACGGCGGCTATTATTGGACAGGTACAGCAACGAGAGACAACGGTGAATAGGTCGGCCAGATTATTTTCTGTCTGTATCTGTGTCTACTTCCACACACGGAAACAAAGAGTAAGGAGCTGAAGAGCAAACAGTCAACATGGCATGAACGTTGTGAGGCCGCAGCACGTGAGCCGTGTTTGTAGTTCGCGCGGGAAGCTGCGCCCATCTCAGACCCCTGACGTCAGCTGTAAAGTTGCACCCAGTGATGCACCACACCGCGTCACTGCAGGGTCACAGACGCTGCTTCCGGGGTACGGATCGATCTTATCGATAAGCCATGACCCTGGAAAGTGAGTACGGTGGGGGAGGACATCTGAATCTGTCTGATTGGCAGGTGCCGCCCTGACAACGAAACGTCTCTGCCTTCCCGCGGGCGGCCCCTATCCAAGCGCCCAAGCCAGCCCTCACGGACGCTTGCAGATGCGCTAATGCAGAGATTTTCGGCCCTCTTTCTGGAAGCCGGAGCTCCAGTAGGCCAGAGCTTACAGCCCCTGGTTTCCCGTCACGACAAGAATAAAAGGCCAGACCCCGTCCGCGGGATAACGTGTCCCATTTCGTTTGACTCTGCCTCGTTCATCCGCTGTCAACTCGAAGCTAGTCCCAAAAGCTGTAGGGCGCGTTTGCGATATCAGCTCTCGGTTATTCCGTTATCTGGTTGGTAACTAGATCCATCATCTTTCGTTTTTCTCCCGTGCTCCTTGGGTGAGTTGGCTATATCCCGAGTTTTTTTAAACAACACATGGAGGAGCCATTCATATGTTACACAGTAAAGCAGATACAACCCAACCAGAGCTGATTTCGTTGATTTTCTCCCCTTCGCAGTGCTTCTTGTGCCTCATCACGTTTCATGAGACGTAACACCAGCCAAATTTATTTGGCCATGCTCACAGGGCAGAGTGTCGGGAAAAGCCCGCTATTTCTAACACATTCCTAACCTATCTGGCAACTATGAACCTGGTCCAATGCATTAAGTGCTCATGTGTTGCGGCAATATTGCTTTTAGCTTGGAGGTTTCCTCGAGCTTTGCTTGGCTGGTCAATGGCCCGACCAGATATCTTAGGCCCAGAACAACAGACAAATAGCAATTACGTCTCGCAAATAGACTTTTCTCTTCCTTTCCGGTTCTATGGTTGACGTCGAAGTATGGCGGTGATGCTAAAGTGGACGACGGCACCATCATTGGAAGCAGGAGGGTGTCCAGAGCATGCGTCCTCGGGGTATAAATATCCGATAGCCATCTTTTAACACGAGGTAACTTTAAATGAACGGTCGAAAACAAGGAGTTGTCTCAAATGAGTTGTGCTGTACCTCCCTGGTACCCTGATAGACAGCTCTCATTGGCATTCTCAACAGGATACTCTGAGCTTCGCCTTGCACATCGATGATCAAGACCATGTCGCATCACCTGCTATAACTACATCTTTCGGAAATGCTTTATTGTTCATCGCTTTCTTCCTCCATGCCATAAAACCTTCGAAGGTCCTCAACTTGGACTTTGTCAGATCACGGTAGTCCTCAACCATGGAAAGGGTCAACCACTCTAAGCCACCAACCACGAGTCTATCTCCGTTGGACCCCATCCACACATATATTTTGAGTATGCACCGTCACTCCCTGGGACAATGTTCAATGAAGAACATACCTCCAAGGACCATAAAACTCGAAGCATCAAACTCGGCGCAACCACCACCAGCACATCCCCTGACCACCACCAACAAGCACTCAAACATCCACCATGGCCCGCAAGTTCACCAGTCGTATCCGTGGTCGCTGGGCCGAAATTGCGGCCAAGGCAAAGGCCATATTTACCTACACCAAGCCTCGCTGGAGCCTCCAGAAGAAAACCGCTGGCCCGCAAGCCACGAACACTTGCATCAGCCACGGCGGCCCCATGTTTCTGCATCCCAACGCCCCCCTCGATATCCCAAGCGTCATGTACCCGGAGGTTGCAAGTCTGCCGGCCAGTAACATCAACCCCCTCTTCCGAGAAGCCAGCATATGCTTATCGACTGCCGCGGTGCATAGCTCAGAGGAAGAACATCGAGAACCATCTGTGTTTGAGGAATGCCTGTACTGCAATAGCGACAGAGAATCGGACGCCGACAGTTGGACCTCCGAGGTATTTTCAGAGGACTCGGATCTTGACTCTGACATGGACCACCGCAAATGCCGGTGTCTTCAAGACAACACCTTCTTGGCCGACAGTAACCCCTTCACGACCCCCGACGAGATATGAGATCACTCCCCCAGATCATGGTATCTCGCATGTGCAGCCAGCGCGAACGGCAGTATGCAGTGCCCACAGAGTGGGCACCTCTCCGTGACCGTATCATCCTCCCAGGACGCTCCCTCGCCAAACTCTCCGAGCTCCATCTCCTTCTCAACGTCGCCCTCCGATGCCCACTGCTCGTCGTCATCCTCCACGACTGCAGTGTCGATCCTCCACTGCCGCAGCACATCGTCCTGCTTTCTGAACATGACTGAGATATCCCTGCCGACGCTGGACCTGACCTCGCTACCGCTGGCCGCCATATTCGCGACGCAGACATTCATGAGTTGAAGGTTCCACCGGTGTTTCGGGGGGTAGAACTTCTTCATTGAGGGAAGGAGGAGTTCTGTTGTGAGCCGCTCAGCGATGGAGTCGGGGGGCTCTTTGAGTGTGAAGACGAAGTTGGGAAGCGGCTGAGAGCGGGATATGCGCTGGAAGCTTGGCGTCGATTCCGTTGGCCAAGAACGGATCGACAGACGCAGGGTCTTGGGATGTGCAATCCATCGCTGCCCCCCCGGTTCTATCGAGTCGGCGTCCGTTAGGAGATCAGTTCGCATTCGCCGCACTAGAGAGGCAGATATCTTGCGTAATTCGTTTTCAATTTGACTCATACTCTCCAATCCCTTGAACGTGTCTTCGATGCTGATCTGTGACGGTATGTCGCTTGCGTCCTTGACCTCAGTATCGTCAACGCCGTGCAGGAGACCCCAGATCCTCTCGCCAACGCCGCGCTCGGAGCCGGGACCGCCCAAGAGCTTCTCCAGGGCGTCTGGTGATGCTTCGGGATGTATTCGCACATTGTGGACTTTCAGAGGCGAGTTTTCTCTATCGGTATCGTCGGGTCCCAAGGGCGTAGGCAAGTAACGATCCTCCAGCATACGTGAGGTTTTGGAGCCAATGCCAGGGACCTTCCTGACAGACTGTGTGTCCATAAATTCCATTACGATTGAATCATCAAGCGACATCAACGTCGTTTGATTCCGCGGCTTGTTCACACCCCCGGCGAGCTTACTGAGGAGCTTGTTTGTCGACACCCCAACAGACGATGTGAAGCCGAGGTCCTCTTCCAGCTTCATTCGTAGGTAGAAAGCCAAATGACTCGCCAATAGAAGCCGTACATAGTTGGAATTGTCAAAATCACCCGGCTCAGGTGCCATTCCATATATACACCCGGCAACCTTGGTCAAGTTGCAGACGAAGCCATTTTCCGGATCCTGCTTGGAGAGGTGAAAGAACGACTCAGACAGAGACGCCCTGTTGAGGCAAAACATATTGTAGTTGATGATATCCGTGACGTCTGTCCCTTCATCAGCTATCCGCGCCCTCTCACTGCCGAACAGAACAATGGTGGCACACACACACCCATAAATACTTCATCGAAGCCCAACCTCTCGGCCTTGTTGTTCCACGAATACCCCCTGAGGAACCCGAAGAGCCTCTTGCTCATGTCCCGGAACGGCGTCAAGTCCTCGCCCTCGATGATGACGAGATCAGGGCACAGCTTCTTGGCGTCGACAATGAGCATGAGCTTCTTGACACCGCGCTTGCGGGCGACATAGTTACACGTCGCCAGTATGTTCTTTTGCTTCACCCCCAGCGGCAGCGCCTTGAGCCGCGGGTCACGGTTTTCGTAGACCGAGGCATAGAAACAGTCATAATCCTGGCCACGACGTCAGTGCTTGAGCAAATCATCTTCGCGGGTTGAGATTCGGATAAATAAGTGGTGTATGAAAGCGGCGTCGGAGGAACCCCGCGAATTCTAAGGACAGACGTACGAAGTGGAGTATGATACTGTCATCCCTCCTCCTAGGGACCCGTTTTCTGGGTAATTCCATGGCTGTTCTCGGGGTCGGGGATTGCCTTTTGTCGATAGTCTTTCAGGCTGGAACTGCGATGGATCGAACGAGGTGACCCCCACCACCTCCGGCCCTTGGGTGTGTTGGTTGCTGTTTTGGGCCGGATGCAGGATCCGTGGTGTTGTCGCCAGCGCACGGCGCCTGGGCGAAATGCACGGGGGGGGGGGGCGCGGAAAACGATAGCTTATCTCACGTCCGAGTCACCCGACCGACAGCCCCCCCGCCCACACCCGGTAGCCGCTTCCGAAGGGCGAAGAGGAAGGTAGCTACTGTCCTCTTACACAAAGTCAGACATTCGGCAGTACGCCGTGGCAAGTAGGTACGTATGAAAGGATGAACCTTCCCGGGTAGGTAAGTGACGTCTCAGGACAACCAACCGCCTTGAAAAGACGGTTGGTTTTGAGGGCTCATCTTCTTTCATCAATCCTGCAGAACGCCATTCTGCAGAACGTTTGAAACAGCCCTTATCGATTCTCAGCCAACACCGGTACTAATACATACATACTCACATAGGTACCCAAGTATGCATTTCATCCCATCCCGCCTTACTTCCAGATGCCTAGAAGGGTGCTGCCGAGCATCTCGTCACTAAGTCCCTTCTTCATTGGATAGCCTTCAGCTCGCATTACTTTACACAGCACACCTCGCTCGACTGGCGTCCATCCGATAAAGCTGCCTCATTTGTTCACTTCCAACGCCTCCTTAATCACACCGCCCGCCCACATGCCCACTTCCACACCAGCGGACACGCACGACAAACATCGCTCCAAGGCCCATCCCGAACGTATAGCGCGACTAACCAACACCGCCCGCCCCAAGTGCAAAACTTAGCGCAGAGAAGAGGGGATCTCTTTTCTGCCGAAGCACCACCGACCTACCTTAGCCCGGCCCGCCGCTACTCAGACAAAAACCCTTCCTACGGATTCAAGCGCCTTGTGCCATGTGCCATCGTAGGCCTGTGGGAACCCCCCCCCTTCTCCCCATCCTCTGCCGTCAGACAGCCCGTCCGTGAGCTCGTCCAAGCCCACCCCTCCCTATCCATCCCACTTCCCTCCACCCTCTTTCTTCCGACGACGGCTAACGAACGGGGAGGGGACCATCTTCGCAAGTAAGTAGAGGGTCACAAGTACATAGCACGACTGCGTGTGGTGCCGTAGCTCTCTGCGCTGGTCACGGGCGGAATAAGAACAAAAGCAAAAATAAAAAACAAGGTAGACCAACCCAAGAACAGCCCACCACGGCCGTCTCGTGGCCGCACGCGCGCCGGCTGATAAGTAGAGAGAGAAATAAAAGAACCCCGCTTTCCACGTCTCTTTCTTTTCCCTCTGACCTCTGACTCTCCTCTCTCTCCGTCTCATCTTCTCTCCAAACATTCAGCCTGCCTCGCCAAAGCTTCACAGACACAACATCATCGCCAGAAACCGCAAACATGCAGCCCCTCACCAACGCCCACACCAGCGCCTGCCCCAAGTGCGGCGCCGCCACTGCTGCCACCTCCAAAACCTGCTCGGCTTGCGGCGCTGTAAGCCTTGCTCTCTCTCTCTCACTTTACTTTGCCTTGTCAACCCTCACCCTCTTCCCTTAGCCCTTTCACCTCAACCTGGTCTTCGTTCTCGGCAGTTCTTCAGCCTCTCTCTCACACACGCACAACTTCCCCATCTTCTTCCTCCTTGACCGAATATGCTAACGAGACATTCCCTCCTCCAATAGAGCTGCCCTGCCTAAACGCCCTCAAAGCCTCGCGTCTAGGTGGACAATATCATGTCACTTGACCTGTATCCCCGAAAGATCGGGGTTAGAGGGAGTTAAGACGAGATAACGCGAAAGAGTAAGGGCCTTATGGAAATCGGATGGAGAACCCCTCACATTCCTTCAAAGCAACTTCAATGTAACCAAACGCACGGGCAGACGGGAAACCACGGGCAGCCGGCAATCCCCCCTTCTTCTGAAACATAACTCCTCCTCCAGCCTATCTGGAGGGTTGGTTGCCCATCACCTTTTCACCTCATGGCAGTTGGATGAGTAGAAACACAGATAGGCAGGGGCGCGCATCACGCTTCCCTAGAGTGTCCGCCTAAGAACAAATCAAACTAAACAAACAAACGTTACCCCAGCCATCTACCCCAAAACCCCATTCGCCAGCGCTGTCTCCAAGAGCCCACATGTAAGATCCCGTGAAGCACCCCCCCAGGCGCCTCTTCGCTCCTTTTGAAGCAGGGCCATCCCCAACATCACGGGGCGGGGCCATCGTAATCAACGTGACACTACCGGCCAACCTCTCCAGCCATGTCTACCCCAAAGTTCCCCCGTTCGAAGCCAATGCGCGCATTCGCCTATCTTTAGAATCGCCACTCTGTTACATCCTACGCAATTTGCTGCCAAAGACGGAAAGAGTCATGGGCACTATAACAATACCTCCCTCTCGATAGCACCACTATTATTATCGTGTTGTCTGGGTCACCTTAGCATAATCATCGCGACTGAAGCTGCGCAAGCCATTGTGCCTGGCTAGTGTATCCCTTCCATCCCGTCTTCCGTAATCCTCGATACGTAGGTATAACGGCGTTGACGGAAATCTGGACCGAGCAGTGCGCGTTATCAAACGGCCAAATTCCGCACCTATCGCAATACATCATATAATACCAGCACGAGAGGGTCGTCGAGACACAGTTTAAGTTATCAGAGACCTGGATTGAGAGAATCGACAAGAAAACGCGGCCAGCAAACATCTCCGTCGTCTAAAGCTGTGAGGCGTCAAGAGAGAAAAAAAAACACAAGATTTATGATGCAGCCGGGCTTGGTCGCAATACTAGGGCTAGACACGCCGTTTCCACAGCTAGAGAATCAACCGTTGCCATTCCGCCGTTCCCGAAGTCACCAGTCAACTCACTGTCCATCGTCGCCCAGCAGCTGCCATTCACGCCAGCCACAAAGCCCTTCCCCCCTTGAGACCATGGGAGAGAAAATCATGGTTGAAACTCAACTTCCTCGCAACTTCTCGTAGGGTCGTGGCCAGCTGTTGGCGTCGTCTCCCAGTCACCGTTCGGCAGGGAAAGAAATGGATTTGGTAAAAGACCCCCCGCAGAACCAAATACGGTGACACGCCAATCGATATGGTGCCAGGTTTGTTATGAGACACAATGTTGAGCAAAACTCCAAATTCCGAGAACCTATGCAGGCAGATATTGCCCCCGCCTTCCAGACCGCCACCAGAAACCCTTTCTCATACGGAGTTAGGAAAAGACCATGGTGACCGGGACTTTGATGATTACAAATGGGGGCTGTGGTCGAAGAGGGAGAAAGGGGTTTGGGAAGTTCGCCCGATGGGCATTTAGAGAACCAGGCACTTGTGCTTCTTGCCGCTGCTCCGGCTGCGAGAGAGCAGAGCGGCGCGCGTAGCGTGCTCGAACACCTCGCGGACGCCCTCGTTCGTCTTGGCGGAGCACTCTAGGTACTTGTAGGCGCCGATCTTCTTACGGACTTCCTCACCCTGGGAGTATTATTAGCATGCATTCATGTCAAATCGGGGCGGGAGGCCGCCGGGCATCTGGAGACAAGCCTGACGAGGCCGGTGCCCGGATAGGGACAGATAAGCTTACCTCCTCCGGGGAGACGGGCTTCTGGCTCGTCTTACGCAGCTCTTCAATCGTCTTGGAGTCGTAGCGGAGATCCTTCTTGCAGCCGACAAGAATGATGGGCAGACCCTGGCAAAAGTGCAGGACCTCGGAGATCCACTATAGGAAGAAGAGCACGTGTTAACGAGCGTTGCATATCAAGAACGGTGGCTAATGCCGGAAAATTGGGACCCCAACGTACCTTCTCCTGAACGTTGTCCAGGGAATCGGGGGAGTCGACGGCGAAGCAGATCAAGATGACGTGGGAGTCGGGGTAGGAAAGGGGACGGAGACGATCGTAATCCTCCTGGCCGGCGGTATCCCAAAGGGCCAGCTCGACGTGCTTGCCATCAACCTCGACATCGGCGACGTAGTTCTCGAAGACGGTGGGGACGTAGACCTGAATTAGTTGTCAGAATATTCGAATATCGGAGACGAATTCATGATAGGCGGGTTTATCATTGGAGGCCTGAACTGTTGATGGGTTGATGCATCTCAGCCTGGCCTCGTGTCGGGGAAACAGGGGGCAGATGGCCGCGTCGGCGTAGGAGTAAGGGTAATCTTACCTCAGGGAAGGTACCCTTGGAGAAGACGCTGTATAGAAAAAGTCAGCAGGGTGAAGTCTTTGATGATGCAAGATTGCATCCGTGGTTTTTGTTTCTTTAGGCATTTCCGGCGATGCGACGATGCAGGATTGGGACGTCGCTGGGAACCAGGCGGTGGGTGGTAGGCGTGGGCGAAGAGGAAGAAGACGGGAACAGTACTCACATCAACAAGCAGGTTTTACCGCAGGCACCGTCGCCGACGATGACGAGCTTACGGCGGATCTCAGCCATGATGTCTATGGTTTTGAATGTGAGAGAGGGGGGGTGAACGCGTTGCGATGGATAGCAGATTGAGATGCGGTCGGGCGACGAGGTTGAGCTTGTTGGCGGATACGTAGGAGATGGAGAAGGAAGAGCTGCGTCGGAAGGGGAAATCTGAAGGTGGAAGAGAATGGGATGGGTAGAAGTAAGGTAAGGTCACAGTAGCACCTTATGGGTGGAGTTCACTTGACGACGTGCAAGCAACAGCAGGGCAGGTTTGTGTTGGGGGGTCAGAAGAGGCGGGAAGGGGAGAAAAAAGGAAGGGAACCAGCGAGAGAGCGGGAGACCTGGCAGCAATACCTAGTGGAAGAGGGAGACAAAGATTGGGGGGTGGGGAGGCACGAGAGGATGCCAGGACAGGACTGGGCAGGACTATGGTGGACAGGGTGGTGCAGGCGCAGACAAGCCTGCCTGCCTACCGACCTGAGGTACCGCGTAAAAAGGTGACTAGGGGTAAGGCAAATGTGAGGAGGTATTCGTACCTCAGGTAGGTAGGGTACCTTGGATGGATGTTCATGTTGCAGGTGCACCCAGGTGCAGGACAGGTGGTCCGGGCTTTTTTCTCTCTCTTCAGGATTTGTTGATTTCCTTCCTGTACCTGCTGACGCTAGGCAAACAGGCAGGCAGGCAGGAAGGAAGGCATGCATGTTGAAATAAGAGAAAGCGAAGAACAGAAAGTCAAGAGCAAAGCAAAGGAGAGAAAACAAACAAAACAGGCAGCTAGCAGGCAGTATGCAGTATGCGATATGCAGTTAGTAGAGACCGCGAGTACGAGCCGACTAGCATCATCGACTGACATACGACAAGTACAACCGACGCAAGTACCTAATGTAGTACATTTGACTCAGTTGGAGGTGAGGTGAGGCAGAGGGGCACTGCTGATAGCTGGTTTCTCAGTTTCTAGCATCGGGTACCTAAACTACCTCCGTCTGCTGGGCTGTGCGTTCAGCGTTCAGCGTTCAGCGGACGTAGTAGTGGCCTACCTAGCCAATGGTGTGTGCTTCCCGGCTGGACGGTGACCGGACTGGGCAGCAGGGTAGGCGCAGTTGGCTATTGACTTGATCGGCCTATGACTGGACTCGCTAGCAGTGAATGTGATGAGAGGGAGCCGGCGTTCTTTTTTTCTTCTTCCTTTTCCTTTCCTTCTCCCTCTTCGTAAGCTGCCTGGGTAGGTAGGTTCCCTACAAGGACCAGGTATCATTTTGCTGTGGGAACCATACATTCAGTACTTTCTCTGCCCCGGCTGGTTGGCAGGTGAGTGAGATGCGCATATAGTCCTCATTATTGAGGTAGGGGAGTCTTGTCCTCAGGCAGCCAAACAAGACGAATTGAATTGCGATTTGGATGGAAGGGGCCGTTACGAATACAGGGGGCCGGGGTGGTTTCTGGGGGTGTTCCCTCACTCCTGGACCTCTCGATTGGGTGGCAACTTCCACTACTGCGTCCTCCGCTTGCCCCTGGCCTGCTGGCCTTGTAGGAATCTCGCCCGCTGTACCATACTCCGATATGCACTATGACGGGCTGCTTATGACGGTCTGCTCGGCGAGGGGGTGGGAGGAATCACCATAGCTTTTGGCAGTGCTCGCTTGCTTGCTTGCTGCTGGCTGGCTTGCATCGTTGTTCTCGTGTAGCAAGCGGCAACTGCAGCCATCAACAAGACGGAAGGTACACTGTGCCTCGGTCAGATTCGCCGAGTTGGCAAGCAGAAGGATCGTCGTTGGTAAAGAACAACGAGGTGCACTTGTGGCTGTGCGTGGCAGAGGTGGAAGCCGAAAGTGATGCGATAAGGCAGGGAAGCTGGCACCGATAGTGGTTGATCTGCAATATCCGTGTCTGTGACCAGACCAGGCTCGCAATGCAGTCTACAGGTGACGACGAGAGCCTCCAACGCCGAGCTGACCAAGGTCTCAGACACTCAGTTATCCTTCCTCACCCAGGCATCCTATGTAGAATACGACTGTCCTATTCTTTCGGGTCATACTTATACAGGACATGTCATTCCCCCAAGGCATGGCGTCCAGGGGCAGGCGCCAGGTGCAGCGAGATATGCAACACCGGATGAGACTAGGCATCAATCGCATAGGTATCTGACATCAGACCCTTTGTTGTTCCAGGCCCCTTTTGCGCTGTTCGAAGCATAACTAACTAGGAATGCCCACCGCTGGGGACTGGGCCAAGATCGCTGCCTCCAGGGTCCAAGCTTGGGTTGAAACCCATTGTATGGTGGCTCAGTGAGATTCTCTCATTTCACGCCTTCGCCGTGTGTGTCACCGTCCAACGGCTGAACTGGACGGAGTCTTCAGTTCAGTCTCAATCACGCCGACCAGCAGCTACAATAACGACCGGCTGCTTACAGACACAGCCTCGGCCCGGCACTGACTGCTTGTGCTGGATCTCATAGTAGTCGACCTCAGATGCGTCCTTGAGGATTGGTGAAGCCACGGACAAGGAACACCAGACACGTCCTACGGTCACTCGTGCTTTCATTTCCGTGATGCAAGACTTTTATGGTCAAGGCACCCGGGGGACACATTGCTCGATAATGGTACGCCACCCTGCGTATCCCTCTAGCACTTTACTGGAACTGTAAAGTCTTAGCCTGCACGAACCCCAGGCTATCCCACCATGCTCTCCAGCCATTCGTGCATATGCGCCCACATGGATAGCTACGTGGAGGAGGACATCATTGATCATCGGGGACCGTGTCTCTATGCGCCCTGCTGTGTAGCCGACTGCCAACCACCCATGATGATCTGACACCATAAACTGACGGAAAATACCGATGGCGAGGAAAGCAGCAACCATACATACACTGCTCTTCGGTTTCTGATAAACTTTGGCCCTATCCCGCTCTCCCTCCCCCCCCTCCCCCCTCTCTCTTCCCCCTCACCCCGGCAGGCATCATAATATTACAAGAAGCTCAGAAAAGGGGGAGGGCTGTGTAAGCTCGTGTTGGCTTTTGTTCTTCTCTGTATAACCTGCATCAATATGTAATCGTATATGTACCTCGGGGTGACGCCCTAGAAGACGCTACTGGTGCTCCATGCTGAGGCGGTACGTAGCCGAGTCCTGGATCTAGGACTTGACCCCTGCCACTTCACAGTACCTGACATCTAGGGACTGTGCATCGGAACTAGGCTCTCGGCTGATGGGCCGCTGCGCGTCTTTAACAAACGCGACAAATTACTGACCGCGACTTGGAGTTTCTATCATTCGAGAATTCAGCATGAAAGGCATTTCCAAGTGTGTAGCCGCTCATCCCTATGCGCGAAGAATCGGCGGAGAGGTTCGGGAGGTGTGCAGGTGTCTTGGATCACCAGCTTTGCAGCGGAGCGGAAACTGCAGCATCCGAGATTCCCGAACCAGACTTGGGATGTCTTTCGTCGACATTCGAGGAGGCATCAGGTTAGAGTTCGTTGTTGTAGCTGCGCCAGCACGAGCATGCGTATTGAGACCGCGAACGTTACCCAGTGCCCAGCCGGCGGAGACTTACCGCCATCTCAGGGTAGGGGGATATGGAGGGTCTGACATCTGTTCATTCATCCGTCCATCTGTATGTAGCCTGAGAGAGGTGCCGCCCTTGCCAAGCCAAGAAAATGGGATGGCAACCAGAGCCCATGTTAGAATGGACGTCCGACTCGGCGTATCGGCGAGGCTAATTTTCCGACTTGAGCACCTAGGCTCCACTATGCCTGCAGGGGTCGAGGGGGCTCCCGGCCCGTCTGAAATTTGCAAATCGCCAATTCAAGGACGACAGACTACCGCGGCTCCAGCTTGGCCGACGACCTCCCCTCCGAAAACCGCCGCCGAACTCCAGGGACGTCGAAGGTGCCCAGAAATCCATCAATCGAGTTGAACGAGGCCCGAATCGACCCCGATTGGCGGCGAAGCCAATCTGCCCCCGACGATGCAGAAACTCATCAAACGCACGGCTCAGGCCGAGAAGCAGGTCGCCCGCCGTATCAAGAAACGCTCCCGTGTCGAGGGCGGCAGCGAGAAGGCACAGCGTTTCAGAGACCAACGGCTCCAGCTCACGGAGCTCAACGAGGACATCAAGACCGCCCGTCTCGTCCGCCAAGAGAAATGGGCCCTCGGTCCCTTGGCCCCGCGCCGCGACGTTCTCGACACCTACGGCGCCATCCAGACGAACCGCCAGTCACGCTCGACGCCCCTCAAGCCCGAGGAGGTTGAAGCGCGCTGCGCCTGGGCCGGCGGAATTCAGTACCTCAATATTGCCGTCAACGACCGTGTCGTGCTTCTCGAAGGCCCCGACAAGGGCAAGATCGACCGCATCGCGAGCATCAACCTCGAACACGGCACCGTGACACTCAAGGACATCGCAAAGGTGGGCGAAAGACAGCTATTCCTTATCCCACCGGCATAAAACACAAAAAAAATCATGTGATTAACCCATTGCCCTTCTTCAGATCACTGTCGCTGTCCCCGAAACCTTCCAAAAGGGCCTCGACGCCCCCACAACGCAGAACTCACCCATGCACATCCCCATCTCGGCGATTCGCCTCGTCCACCCCATCGTCGACCCTGCGACGGGCGTCGCCCGCGACGTCATTGTTCGCCAGCTCGCCCGCGGCCCCGTCAAGTGGTCTCGTCACACCGGTTGGCGCGCCTGGACGCGGTACATTCCCGGTGCCAACATCACCATTCCCTGGCCGGAGCGCGAGACCCCTATCCGCGAGGACCAACCCGGTGACACGAGGCGAACCGATGTCGAGGAGGTCACCTTCGTGCCGACGCTCCTTTCCCCGCCCATGCCCGAATCCGTCATTGACGAGCTACGCAACAAGTACTCGCGCTTCCGTACCCGCCACGAGGAAGACTACATCCTCCGCAAGGAGGCAGAGGAGGCCGAGAAGAAGGCCTTGAAGAAGGTCTCGGCCGACGCCCTCGCCTCCATGCGCACCCCGCTCCAAGAATTCAACCGCCAACAGCGCGAGGCCCGTCGTGCCCGCGGCGAGCCCGAGCTGACGGCGGATATGCTCCAGCGCATCGGCGAGGTCATTGCGAGGAACAAGGCCGCTGTCAGGGGCGCTTCTGTGCCGATACCAGAGCTTCCCAACGCTCCTGCCGCGGCGGTGGCGGAAGCGACCACGGAGAGCCACCCTCCGCCTCAATAAGGTGGCGGCCGCGAGCGCGGACGCTGGTGTTGGTTAAAAATTGTAAAGGGGCCCGAAAACCAAAAGGAAAAGGGCGGCGGGTGCGGACGAGATGTAGCATGTATGAACAGCCATAGCAGAACTCCTCAAATGTGCAATATTGTACTTTTAGTAGAACACACAAAACATACAAGACTTGTCAAAAGGCATTTCTATTTCGTCTTTTTTTCTCTCTTTCTTTCCATCTACGAGACTCTGCTCTACGATGACCCCAGCAATGTCAGCTTTTCGAATGCGGTCAGGGCAGGCGGCTCCAGCTTCTTGGTCCTCGCCTGGAGATGCTCCTGGAAGACGGCGTCGCCGCCGGAAACGAGGTACGTCTCCCCGTCGGGCCCGACAAGGGCCTGTCCCTCCTGCGCCTCCTCGGCGGCGGCGGCGGAGGCGAAAACCTCGCGCACCGCCGCCCGGCACCCCTCGACGACCTCGGCCATGAGCGCCTCCACGGCCCTCGCGCGCTCCGTCATGCCGCGCCGCACGAGCGCGAAGACAAGGCGGCCGACCTCATCCTTGGCCCCGCCCTCGACGCGCTCCACGAGCCGGCGGACGCTGTTGACGAGGTACTCCTCCTCGTAGACTGTGCCCTTGCGGCCGCGGGCGCGCTTCTTCTCCTCGCGCTTGCGGTTCTTGGAGGTCGCCCGCGACACGCCCGTGCCGACGGTCCCGACGCTGCCGTCCTTGCCCGTGTACCGCGTGAAAAGGCTGGCGCTGGTGCTGATACGCGAAGACGCCGCCACCGAGACGTCGTCGGGGATGTCGCCGCCGACGCCGCCGGGGCGCTCGCCCTCGTAGAACGCGAGTGGGTCCTCGGCGGCCTTCCTACGGAGCTCCGCGATGCGGGGCACCTGGGCGAGGAGCTGGGACTTGCAATCGGCAAGGAACTCGGTGCTGCTGCTCAGGGCCTCGACGAGGCCGCTGTCAAAGGCCGCGGGGAGGAGGTCCGGACGGCGCTCGCGGGCGATGAGGCGGAGGGCCTCGGCGAAGTGGTAGCCCTTGCAGAAGCACTTAACGGCGGTCTCGAGGGAGGCGAGGTAGTCGACGTGAATCGTGGCCGCGGAGGCGTACTCCTTGCCTTCCCAGAGAGCGTCGGCGAGAGAGGAGGCAAGCTCCGTGATGGTTTCTTCAGAGGGTGGGGGCATCTGCTGCTGTGCAGCGAAGAGGCACTCGCGCCAGCAAGTCACGCCCGCTTGGCGGTAACAGCTAGTAGCCTTGCTGAAGTTCTGGAGGGTCTCATAGGCGAGGCCGGCGTCGCGGTATTTCGATTTGGATTCCAGGTAGCTCGCGTATAGACTTGTGAGGGCCTGGTGACGTGGCTCGTCATACCTGTACAAGCTGAGGGCTTCCTGATAAAGGGCATGCTTGACGGTATACTTAGATAGCTCCTCAAAGGCGTCAAGGGCCTTCAGGTGCGAGAGAGCCTTGACCCGGCGGTCGAGGTGGTCGTCGATCTCGAATTTTCGACGCAGATTGGGCAGCTTGTGGAGGTTCTGGATGAAGGGAAGGTACTCTCTCGGGTCACGTTGCGATTGCTGGGCGACGAGCAGGGCGAGATCGAGGTTGTACAGTCCGAGGGCGTTGTCGTAGAGACGGTTGACATCAACGAGGAAACAGATGTGCTCGACGGCCTTCTCTGCCATTTTCTCGTCTTCCTGCATCAACTCCGCGACAAGCGTGAGGCCATCGTCAAGGGCTGGCGGGACCTTGCAGACGTGGGCTGTGATGACGTTCTGCAAGTTTGTGCCCTTCTTGCCCTGCAAGCTTTTGAGGATGGCGTCGCAGATTTTGTTGACCTTGGACTTGTTGGACAGGTCTGTTGGTGCAGCGGGGGGCTCTGCCAATGCCTCGAGAGATCTGGTTGTGCGCCTTGTGTCCTTATACATGGTCTGGGAGACATCTTCCTCTCTATTTGGAGTTAGTATCTTTCCCGCAAGGCCATATCGGGATTTACGGGATCCTACCGGAGAGATGACAGAAATAAGTCGATGTAGGAAATGTCCTTGAGCTGGTCGAGGAAGAGACCAACGTTAGATAGGAACTGGCTCGGCTGGTGGTCGTAGAGGATGTTCATGTCAACCCTCTGCGTACGGCAGAAGGTGAATGCCCTGCCGTAGTTCTTCTCGTCGACAAGCTGTCTAATACCCGCAACTACCATGGCTCTAGGATAGATGGTCTCAAGGTTGCCTCTCGGCATCTGGAGGACCAAACTCATGTTGGTCGGCATAGCCGTGACAAGGCGAGCACCGCGCTCAATGCTGCGGCATCGCTCGTCAATCTCAGGATCATCTCCGGGAACTTCCATCTCTGTGGAAAGGTTAGTGTGTCTACGGATGACTTCGGGAGCATGGGTGGCTCACCCTCAGGATCCACCAGGTGGACAAACTTGAGGAAGTGGTTGTTCGTCGTGAAGATAACATGCGCCGGGGTGACCACAAACGACGTGCAGTTCTTCGCCAGCTGCCTCGAGTTAGCATAAAGATGACCATTTCTGGTCATGCCGATGCCAACGCTCCGTCCGTTGATGTTCTGCACATCACACCACGGGAGCTGCGTCGACAGTTGAGTTCCCAGAAGCTCAGGGGCCTGCTTATTCGCCAGCCTGTAGAGCTTTCCTGAACGGTCTTGGGCGCAGGCCTCAGTCCCTGAATCGCCCTCATAGCTGAAAATCGACGAAAACGTCTCCGTGGGCTTGAGCTGAGTGACTCCCAAGGAACTAAGCACGGATGCCTCCACCGTGTACGTCTCCAATTTCAAAGCCTCTTCATAGAAAAGGACCTGGCAATCGGCCGGACCAGAGAATGCAACTTGCAGAGAAACCTTGCCCTTAACATCAGATTCAAACACAACCTTGGCTAACTCCTTGGGCTTGATCGATCGCCCTCCCTTTGTCTGCCACTCGTATACATCCAGACCCTTGCGATGCAACACTGCCATAAGGGAGTTGCTAGGGTCAAACACAACGTCGACGACGGTCGCCACAAATTCGAGCTCGAAAAGGGCCATGGGTGGCGGTACGTTCGCCGTCCGGAAAGGGGTCAACTTGACGGTCTGGCCGTCGACGACTGCAACGGCGCCATAGTCATTGGGCGGGCTCAAGGAGCCGCGGGACACGGCGAAGATGTACTCGACCACATTGACGATAGCTGTATCCTCTTTAGCATAGCACATCTGACCACTGAAAGGGGTAGACCGACCTGTTGTGGCAGCAACAAATCGCAGCGGCTTCTCCGGGTGCCATGCCAACCCGGAAAATTCGGATGTCAACGGCAACTCCTGTTTGAGATACCAATGATAGTTGCCAGTCGTCCATAATTGTATCCTATCACTCAGAATCACGGCCAAGACAGTCGAGTCAGAGTTCCATTCCAGCCTGATCTTCTCATGGGCGCTCAAGGGCCCATCACCACAGCGGAGCGTAAACTGGCCATGCCTCAGACCGTTCCTCTCAAAGAAGACGATATCCGCCCGATCATCAAACCGCTGGACACCCGCTATAAGGTTTCCAGAAGGCCTCCAGCTCAGACCACCCTCGAGATGATCCACCGGCTCGCTGACACTATCGAGAACTCCCTCACGGGAATACACCCTAACGACCCTCCTCGCGCCGCCAGCAACAGAATTGACGGCAACATAGGCACCGTCCCCCCTCCAGCTGACAGCCGCGCTGCCGTCCTCGTTGACGCTCGGCAGGCCCTCGTCCACCTTTTCGGGAATCGTCGGGTCGCGCATCGCCTTGGCGCCCTTGCCCTGGAACTGGGTCTCCTTCTTGCCCCAGCCGACGGAGACGTGCTTCGAAAGCTTGAGGTCGTCAGCCGTCATGGCGACGTCGGCGATGGGATCGAAGGTGCGGCTCATGAAGACGGCATTGCCCTCCTTGGTGACGACGACGAGCAGCTCCTCTTCTGGAGACCACAGGGCGGCGGCGATGCCGGCGTCGATGGAGCCGACAATCTCGATCTGAACGTCTCCATCTCGGCCGGCGTCGTCCTCTTGTACGGTGACGATATCGCCGCCCTCAAGGATTACGCAGGTGGTGAGGCTGTCGGCGAAGTAGTGCAGGTCCACCACCCTGTCTGCGGGCAGGTCCGGGCTGGGACTCGGCGCATCCCAGCTTGTGACGGTATGTGATTTACTGCGTAGTCATGTTAGCCGTCTCAAGTCTCAAGTCTTCAACGGCCAGATCACACCATCAGCCCCATGCTCATGGTACCCTGGAACCAGAGACAAGACTCGTTCTAGTCCCGTTACATGATCAGGGGATAGAAGACATATTACAGGAACAATACCCGAGGGGACGAAGGACGTTGTAATGAAACAGGGATTGCAAAATTAGGAACGTAGAATAATTATGAAATGGCGCCACACATTTTCTGTTGTTGGTGGTGGTCCGATAACCTCACCAGCTCAATAGTAGCTTTCGCCTCCGTCGGGCCAGTCGTGCAGAGAAGCTCGTCTTTGGCGGGGTCCCAGCAGCACGCCGTGACAGTGACGTCTTGTTGTTGCTGCTGTTCCCAGGCGCCAAACCGAATATTGCGTAGGTTCCGCATCTTGTGCCTCTTGCGAAGAGCGTAATGTCGCTCTAGAGCATAAAGGGGAAAATAGGGTGTCGGTCGCGTCCGGGTTATGCTCGGAAGATCATGGGCTACCTCGGTCGCGAGATTTGCTGTGTGAGTAGACGTCGTCGTCGAGCGTAATCTGCGCTATCCGGCACTCTAATTTTTTTATTTTTTATTTTTTATTTTATTTCCCCCGCTGAAAATCCAAAAAAGGGTTGCCTCCACCACGCCGTCGGGTACATAGGTACCTTGGCGGGGGTCCAAGCCGTCCCCCCCTCTCGGCCGCTTCAATTTCGAGACCAACAGCGACGAACACCCTCATCTAAACTTCCCAGATCGTCAAATTCAGGGGAACAGCCCTCCCAAGCCACACTTCATAATTTGATTCACATAAGTTCGCCTCTTGCAGGATTTCTTCGCCGCTAGCATCCAACTAATCGCCCTTTTCAGACAATGGCTCGAGCTCCGTCTCTACTATACTCGCAACACCTGGCGAACGGAGCTTTTCGTGACGGTCATTTCCGACTTTCTAACGCAAAGCAAGCATGAACCTCACAAACACATACCGCGGTGTCCCTCTCTGATGCAATGCATGCATATCCAGTGAAGAAAAGAGAGCGTGAGAGTCAGAAAAACATGCCATTGACCACACGTCTTGCAACAGCCCTCGCCTGACGCGTAACGGAGTGCTCCTACGCATGAAATACAGGACGGACGTCTCTCGCGAGCCTCGTGCTAGAATCAGCTCATCTCGTCGCAGACCGCGTTGCATTCTTCCAATGGAAAACGGGCCTAGAAGAGACTCCTGCGCGCGGTGCCTCTGCTCATGAATGGCCTGCATGAATTGGGGATACCTCCCGCCGCGCAGCATTACCCGAGCACGCTCATGTACCGAGGTACCTACGTAATCATGCATTCCGTCCTCTCTCTCTCCTCCTTTTCGCCCGCTCCCCGCAGAGAACCCGAACCCGATCAGCAAATCACAGATGGGCAGATCCCTCGGTAGCCAAAATTCTACTGTCCCCGGATTTTGCCATTAGCGCATAGGCGTTTTTTGCATTCCTCCTTGCGTCTGCTGTTACTGGTGCCCGTCGATGGCCAGCCAGTCAGTCGTCTTGCCCGCGTTTCCCTCAGCAAGCGTCTCAACCCTTTTAAAACCACCCGAACTCCTGACCCCTTCCCCTCCCCTTCCCCAGTTGCATGCTTGCCTGCCTTACCTTTTGCTCCCGTCGAACCAAACTCATTATTATCTAACCCTTGTTCGTATCGCCGTCGCTTATCGAATTCGCTGCCCCCGTCTTTTGTAGGCCTGCCGAACGACAGGCTCGAAGAGAAGTCGACACAGCCAGAACCATGGAGGAGGCTTATAAACAGTACGCAAATCAAGCGCGTCGCAAGAACCGCTCCAGCACGAACCTCAACCACCTCTCCCTCGCTCCCTTCACCTCGAGGCTGCCCCTCCAAGACGACGATGCCCTCCCTGACTACCTGACCTCGCCGCACCACAACACCTCTTACCTGGAGGGCAAGTCCGCTCCCACTACGCCGGGCCTGTTGTCCCGTTCGCCCGCCCGATCCAATTCTCACGCCCGCCGCTCCTCGGTGCCACATGCCGACCTGCCCAAGAGCAAGTCGGCCAACCACCTGCCGCTCGCCGCCAGCGATCGGAAATCTCAGAACCGCAAATCAGTCTCCGGCGCCACCTCGCCGGCGTTGCGTCGCCGCAAGGACAAGGATGACTTCTCTGTTCGGGACCGAAACGACAGTGACTGGCTGCTGAGAACAGGCGCGCTCATCAGCAACGAGAACCGCGAATTCAAGGGCCAGGCGTGGCTGGTGTCGAGACAGAGCTCTACCAGCTTGACAGGTATGCGGGACGCCGACGAGGAGGCCTTCGAGAGAGAGCTGGCCCGGGAGCGAGAGCTTGCCAGCCGCAGAAGCAGCCGCCGCGGCAGTCTCGTCGACCTGGACGGCACCTATACCCACTCCGCCAGACCTAGCCGCCCTGGGAGTCGGTCAGCTAGCAGAGTCGGCAACCGGAGCCAGATGTTGACACCCATGGAACGTCACTCCTTGGACGAGGGATACTTCCCTCGTCACGAAGGCGAGGACTACATTGCTGGCCCAGACTTTGTCAATCTCGACGAGAAGCTCGAGTCTTACGAACCCGACACAACGCAAGATGACGAGGCTGCCGTCAGAAGGCTTGTCAAGGGCGAAAGAGCCGGGGGCGCCTCCTGGGTCGGCAACATCCTGGGATGGCCGTTGTTCGCAGTCGAGGAGAATGAGGAAGAGTCGGACGATGAGGACGCCGACGGGGACTTCGAGGTCGAGGGTGATGACGAGGGGGCGCGGGAACTCCACCGGTCGTGGTCAGCCCGCCATTTCGAGAGCGTTATCGACGCTCCCGACGGCCGCATCCCGCCCCCAAAGGCCAACGAAGGTGGCTGGCAGGATGCCGCATGGTTGCTCAGCGTGGCCACAAAGGTTTTGCTGTGAAATCGGACTTGGAGAGGGAGGTGAAGGAATGAGGGAAAAACAAAGAATTTAGCTCATGGAGAGGTTGGACTTTACCAAGGAGTAGGGCCATAGGTATGGCCCTTGAGAACACCGTGATGTGGGGCATCACGGCAGCCCTGGAAAGGACCGAAGCTTCGCCGTTAGACTAATTGGGCACCCCGGCGGCCCGGGAAAAAAAGGCAGGGTATTATTATTTTTTTTGGTTCGCTCAATGGCCTCAGGTGTCAGTCATCCTTTGGCTCGTTGCTTGCCAGTCCTCGCTCGCGAATGGGTCCACTTAGTAGGTGTTGAAGGGCGGGTATTTTATCCCCGCAACGAAATCGGCACCATCATATTTATCTGATCAGGGGAAAAGTGTTGGCATCGCTGGGTTCGCCGAATCATGGAAATCATTGTTTCTTTTAATAGTTGCAATAGCTTCCACAATCGCAATCGTTTGAACTGCTTAGCAAATTGTACCCTTTGATTTCCATGCTGTCAGCAGGAATAGTGAGAACCACGTGGCCGCCTACCTGTTCACCGAGATGCGGGACCGAGCCTCCCGGTTCCGGCCATGTCGCGTTCTCCCCATGGTAGACCGCAGCCATTACGCATCCGGCGTCAATCAGTACATTAGCTTTTTCTTTCTTTCTCTTTTTTTTCTTTTCGGGGTCATCTAAAAATCAGGGGAAACAGCACAACCCAACAAAATGCCACCAGTGTAGGGCAACGAAAGTAGTCACAGTTTCGTCTGAACCATCCTTCTCTAGGCTGCCAGCTCACCTCTCGAGAGCGATGGCTGTCGGCCAAGCCGGCATAACGAGACTACTGGCCGCACGGTAGGGCCAAAAACAGGTTTTTGGGAGCATCACCTCGCGCTTGCATGCAGCAGCAGCTGGCGGGAACCTCGTGTTATCCCTCGCAGATTGGCTCGAAAGTCCGAGACGGTGAGCGAGGTGTCGACGCCCGTGGTGCGACGTTTCGCAGCCAACTCTCGTCGGATCAGTACTCCCGCTCTCCCCCCCGCAGCTCAACGACCAGCACTCCGTGATCTTGCGAGGATGCGCGAGCAGCGGGTGCCGTCGGAAAATGTGGGGCTCAATCCCGGCTGCATAGCGGAGAGACACTTGAAAGGTGAATGCCACTGGCTATCTCAAGCCCGGGGTCGTTCATATATGTGCTTTTCAGCAGACCTAACCGAAGCTTCGGCCTCGGGAACTGTGGCTGTGGCGACAATGATCCTTCTGCCTGTAAACACTGATGCCTACACAGGCTACACTCGTTGAAAGCGCCTCATGTGGCTGTAACCATTGTGGTGAACGAACAAGATCCCTGGATCGAATAGCCCATGTCACCTGGCTCGGGAGCTGGTAGAGGAATATGGACAGTGTTCCACGTGGCTTTCAAAGTGAACTGACCTCAGATGTCATCGTATATTGGCTATTGGTTGCGCGATAGTTATCTCCCCTCCACTTGTGCGACGATCGAAGTTTGGAGGGGTAGGAATCAAGAGGTCTCTGTCTAATGTGACATCAAAGCTCGGCCGGCCCAATCATTGGACGACCTCCGTACACCAAACGGATGATCTTGTTTCTCTCGTCAAAGATAGAAAGGGTCTAGAACGCGGTATGAAATCGCAGATTATTACGCGAATGACAATGACAAAGAGTAAAACAATATCGGAAAATCAAAATCAAAAAGAATGGCGGGACTCCGGCGCGCTATGTGCAAACGGATGTGAGTCGGAATCCTCCAGGAAGCGGCGGCTTGACGATTTCCGGGCGATTGCAGCGAACCGTCAGGGAAAGCGGGGCCTCCGTTCAACACGGAGACATCCTTGATGGCAGCGTACAGGTACATACGGTCCCGTACTGCTGGATCTTCCCAAGTTGTCTACCAGTCACAGCTCTATGGGCTTCTGCCAGCAGAGCCTCAATTTCACATGGATGTAGCATGTTGCAGGGCTTGACTGATTAAACCCAGCCCAGAGAAGATGCCGCTGCCTCTGCACAATATCACGAGTGTTGGTGTATCGGCTACTGCGGTGCGGCATTGAGATCGATAGCCGCGACGGGGCTGTCATGTCGGAGTCAGGTTGATGGCTGGGAGTGTGTGTGGTCGACTCGCCGTGGACCCCCATCGGACGGTCGTGAACTAGTACAAAGTATGTAAGACTGCAACGTCTACCCTGGTCCCTGTAGAACCTGCAGTGCAACCCGCGATGACGTCCAAGTGCGGTATGACGCAGCTCCAGCCTCTAGCCCCCTCCCCTAGACGCGAGTGCATATGCAGCTGCTCCACCTCGCCATTTAACCACTTCACCGGAAACCCACAATACGGAGGATATTCGGCAAGGCATGCAAAACCGGTGATATAGGCCAGGAAGTCCTCTTCTCCCTCAGAAGTTGCTCGGGGAACGAGTTTTAATCGCCGGACGAGAGAGTCTAGCCTTTATCGCCAGGCCGTTCCGAGATGGTTCTGCAGCGGTGTGGGACGGTTGCTCACCGTGTTCCCCTGCCACTTGGCCAGCATGGGTGACTTTGAATGGCTTCTCAGCATAGCCAAGAGGCTTGAGTCGGGAACAGATCGTCGAAGTTGTCCAACGAGTATGGACTCTGCATTCCGACCTTCTCTCGAGCTCTCTATCTCTCACCCTGGTAATATGCAGTTCTATCAAGATGCCACCGTCCACTGTGTTCTAGGCTCCCCCCTCGTCTTTTGTGGCCTCCTCATCGGCATGAAGTAGCGATTATCTGTGTCGCGAAAGGTAAGAACCAAGGCCGATTGTTCTCGTCGATTTGCCACACCGCCAAACGCTGAGGACTACGAGGGCGACCTCACACGATCGGGAAATTGCCCATGAATCGTCACGCCCGATTCCTCTTCAACCAGGCAAGATGTGGAATGCCCTGCCTGCCATAGCACGATGGAGAAGCTGGGTAGTCTTGGCGAGGTTGAGTCGAGCTCTGGCTCGGTTGTATCCCGAGAGTCCGCTGATGGAACAGCTAAATCATCTTGCTTCTTTGGACCATGAAGTCTTGGGTCCGAATTTGTGTCGGAAAGGACTGGTATCGTTCACTTCTGATGGGTGAAGTGAGATCTCTGCGCTCGCTGTCTCGGGTGATGGTGGATACCCGGGGCAGACTCGCTGAAGTCCAATGACGGCGAGGCAATATTCACTGACACGAATGCCAAACTAAGTAGGTAGTCTGGGTGGTAAGAAGAAGTCTGAGGAAAATAGCGGAAAGTGTCGATCATTACCTCTCCGCCTGAAGGGTTCCAGACGGTGTCAAGCTTGTGATGCAGGGCAGCATCCTGGCACGGTTGAGGTATCGTGACTGCCTGCGAGAAAGTTTA
This sequence comes from Colletotrichum somersetense, assembly GCA_030867255.1. Taxonomy (NCBI): domain Eukaryota; kingdom Fungi; phylum Ascomycota; class Sordariomycetes; order Glomerellales; family Glomerellaceae; genus Colletotrichum; species Colletotrichum somersetense. The sequence goes on along the minus strand of MU843443.1, from coordinate 154,375 downwards.
CATGTCAGGAGGCGCCGGTTCACGGAGGGGCAGCATGTCACGCCCGTCTCGGCCGGGGCGGGTACTGAATCTTTACGGTGGTATGTAGTCGAGGTAGATCCACAACACCATGACCGGCCTCCTTGGTCTAGACGCTTTCCGAGAAGAGGAATGAGTGCCACCTAGTGACAGCATGTGCTAGGTCGTCGGCCCACGAGCGCTCTCAAGCAGGCGGCAAGTCGGAGACCTTGAGGCGAAATAAGTGTTTGTCTGGCGCCTTTGGGGGTCGGGCAGGCCATTCTCATGACGTGAATACGGTGATCTTTTCGGGAAACTTGGTCAGTGTGGAAACAGCTTAGGGGTCTAGACCCCAAAAGACAAGACACAATATGTGGGAAGAGGAGGGGAAGATAGACAAGAGATCGTCGGAATGCAACCAATGCAACCGAGGGTTTATTCGTAGAGAAAAAGAAAGCAACGACAAGGCTGGTTGGAGTGTACCTCGACACTGATAGAGGATTTTGACGGTATGACAGATCAAAGGAATGACAGTATTGTGACCAATCTGCCAATGTAGCAGAGAAAGGCGTGATCGTCTAGACATACAGGCAAGATTTTGGCAATTTTTTTGTTTTTATAAAAAAATTTTACGAGTTGGCGCAAAGGTACGTACACATTGAACTTTGGTTTTTGCATTGCAGAAACAATTCTCGATTGCGTAGTTTTCCAAAAAGAGAAGAAGGAAAAGAAGCAGAGAAGGGGGGAAACGCCCTCAAGGTAAGCTTATACGGGACAGTTAGTGACCTGACGCTCACTACCTACTATACCTACCTACCTACTTACCTACCTAGACGGCGGTGTTGGCCATAGCTCGTTGAAGCTACCTACGTAGGTTAACTCGAGTCGTGGGAGGTCAGGGTAGGTAAGGTCGGTGAATGAATCAGGAACGCTTAGAGTGGAAAGCAGCGCAATCGAGACGGATGCCACGGGGCGCCCCGTACGTAAGGGGATGCCTGCTGGGTTCTCGTTGGCTTGATGGTTCTTCCCAGTAACTATGTACACTACAAGCCGCCTCGCAGATGCACCTCATCCCACCCCTACCTTCCTACTTTGGGTGCTGCCTCCACCACGCAGCTACCTATCACGGGAAAGGGAAGGTGGAAGGGGCAAGTGAAGCAAGTATTGTAAAGAAAGAGAGAGGGCCACGAGGATCTTGACTGTAAACCCGTGCGTGCCTTTGCCGGGCCGGCACGGCGGGCAGCAAGAAGAGAGGAAGGAAGGAGGATGAAGGGGGAAATGGCCATGTTGCGTGTGGCCTGTGACCGGGGCACTGCACACTACCCAGACGGACGGACCCTGAATCGGCAAGGGCTAATGATGCAACTTTGGCAACGCCTCTATGAGGTTATTAACAATGAGGTCAGGTAGGCTCATCTAGGCTTCGTTTAGTGGATAATCCAACCGCCCTTCTCCCGGTTCTCGTTGCCCAAACTTCCATTTCTTCTCCTGCTTCACGAATCCCCCATAGGTAGGTACCTAGGCAGCCAACCTCAGGTAGCATGCTGTATTGATTGGTATCCCATCCCAGCGCTTTGGGTCGTCTTCGTCGTCGCACACCACTCCTCTCGAAGTATCTGTACACGCAGGCAGTATATCTCCCTCCTCCATCTCTCCGCTGGCACATCGTCCACTTTCCACTTTCATCCAATATTGTTTTCCCTCGCCCACGATCTGAACAGTTGTCGCGGCTCCAAAGCTTGAGTCTGCTGCTCCCGTCCCCGGTCAAGGGCCCCTTGTTTTTCCTTCCTCTCACCATCTCTTCTCTTCTATCTCTGTCTACGGAGTATCTTTCGCACCGCCCGCACTCGAGGCATACAATAAAGTGGCATACCCGACGAGAACCCAGCGGCAAGAGAGGGAGAGAAGAAGCACAAGAACAAGAACAAGAAAAGGGGAGCAGCCCGATCCCGCCGCCGTATCCTCACTTTGACCCTGCTTTTTCTACACACAACCCCTGTCTCCCTCTCCCCTCCCTCCTTCCCCTCCTCCATCGTCGCCCCTCCGTCGACCCTCCCGCCCATCTTTTGGTCACAACGGACAACAACGCAGCTTCTCACAACGAGTGGGGTTCGGTATTAGCTGCACGCGCTTCACTCGTCCAAGACTTGATCTTGCTCGGCCAGGTCAGGTCAGGTCAGGCCCCAGGCCCCATTCACTTAGGTAGGTTTCGGTACGCCCTATCTTTGCTTGCCCTGTGGGTGCTTGTTCCACGCTTTCTCTTCCCGGCAAAGGCCCCCAACCAAAAAACCGCACTCGAGATCAGTTCCAGATTCGCCCTTTCCCTTTCGAGAGATCAACTCATCACCTACACTACACTACCTACCTACTGTACACCACACACAGACCCCCTCTCCTCTCCTCTCCTCTGCTTCCTCCTCTCAGAGAGGGTCATGCCGCTCTTCCCTGCCTTGCCCTACCTTGCCTTACCTCATCCTGCCTTAGGCCAAGGTACCTACCTCCACTGTGCCTACTTTGCCTTACCTTGTCTGACCCTTCTTTTCTCTACCGCCTCCCAGCACTCGACGGGACTCGCTCCGAGCACAGGTACCTACCTACCTACATCTCGACCTATTCTTCCCCTCGGTTTTTCTTGTGTGAAAAAGGCTCGAGAGGCTACAGCTAGTAACCCCTCTTCATCGTCTGCCTCCCTCCCCTAACTACCTACCTACCTTACTTGCTACGAGGGTTACCCGCCGACTTCAGTATACTCTCGTCGTTGACACCCATCATCGCCATCGCATCGACTCGAGTCGCAGCCCTCACCGTACTTTGGAGCTTTCACTCTTGGGCTGTTCCAGGACTTACCTTACTTCGTCGCGCGTAAAACCACGATCCAACCCCGTGCCATTACGTCAAGTTCTTGGTCCAATTGGCAGTCGGCCTATCCAGTTAGTAGACAAGGCGCCGCACCGCACCGCACCGCGTCGCGTCACATCCCCAGCCAGCCCTCTCACGCCCTTTCAGAACAACACACATACACACACTCTCTCCCTGTCCAGTCCCCCCAAAATAAGCCTACAGAGTAGAGTAGGTATCTGGTACAGAGATACCAAAGGTACTTGAAGCCAGGTACTCCGCTGTCACCAGCGCAGCTAGCTAGCTGCACGACCCCACCACACGCAGTCATCCCCTCTGAAAAAGAGCCCACTTACCCACATCACCTCACTGCATCCCCCGCTGAAAAATTATTAGACACCTCGGAAGCCCTACCTGCTTCACTACCCTTTGACTCTACCACCAACCAGCAGCTCTCTCTCTTGTCGTCTTATATGTGCCCCCACCAGAATCCGACCCGACAGCTTACCCTCTCTCACTCTAGCACGACACAAGCTTCACGGCCTTCTCGGTCTCATTCGTCTTTGTAAGTTATTTGTGTTTGTTGTATGTGCGCCATCATACCCACGACCTTGACCCCTTTCCTCAACCTCCGTCCCGAATATCCACACCGAGCTGCACACTCCCTGTGATTGCGGTATATCTCGCCCATCGTCACCTGCAGCAGCGCTGGCGAAAGCATTTGACGGTAGTAGCAGCAGCACCAGTGCCGTTGTCTCTCCTCGTCCTTACCTCATATCTCTCCCTACCCATCCCAAGAGTCGGGCGCAAAGAATCCGAAGCCTCTCTTTCCACAACCCACCTGCCCACCCACACACGCACACGCACACACATCGTGGATCCACCACCGCCTGACTGAACGTTTACCGTATTGCCGCCGGCTTGTGTCTCTAACCAGAATCTTCGCTTTGGTAGCCTCCCCTCTTTCTCTCCCTCTCTCTGTATCTCCCCTCGCACGCGCGTGTCTCCCTGCTGTCGCCAATCATACTCCGTGCTCTCACCTCGGATCGCCCCCGACCGAAATCGCTTCAAGCAGCTCTTTACTCGTCCTGCTTGCACACCTAATTACGCCTCATAACCACACAACAAGTCGTAACAACAGAACAGACTTTCGACCGCCAAAATGCCTGCCTCTGAGGACAAAGTATGTGATTCAACCCTTTCGTCATCATGCCTATGTCGGTAGTCTTTTTTTTTTCTTTGCGCTACCTGCGCTGAGCTGAGCTAACGTGTGATTTTTGGCGTAGAGCGATGATGGTCCCCTCAGCACTCCCGACTTTGGCGACGCGATTGACTCAGTCACATTCGGCCAAATCCTGGAAATGGACGAGGACGAGAACGATCGCGACTTCAGTCAGTCAATCGTATTTGGCTTCTTCGAGCAAGCAGAGGAAACCTTTGAGTCGATGGACTCGGCCTTGTGAGTCGCATTATCACCCCCACTCTTTCATGTCTTCCCCCTCCCCTCTCTTCCCCTGACCTCATCCGCGGCACCGACAAGATGAACACGGCCTTGCGAGGTACCGACAAGCATCTGGACATGGACATGCAAAGGCTGACCGTCATTGCTTCTCACCTCTACAGAGAGGAAAAGGATCTCGAGAAGTTGTCGCAGTTGGGCCATTTTTTGAAGGGGTCCTCTGCCACTCTTGGCCTTGTCAAGGTTAGAGACAGCTGCGAAAAGATCCAGCGCTACGGCAAGAAGGAGAACGAGGATGGGTCCCCGGAGACGGACGAGGAACTGTGCCTGAAACGCATCACCGAGACTCTTAAGGCCTTGAAGACGGAGTACGCGGACGCCGAGAAGCTTCTGAAGAAGTTCTTTGGCACGGAAGAAGAAGAAGAAGAAGAACACGAAGACGAAGAAAACTAAAGCCATCACGCAGTCTTCCTGGCAACGCCGCCGCTACGTGTTCCAGCATCAGCCTGCCGTCGCCCAGCATCAGAAACAATGGCTGTGACGACGTCAAGGACGTAGAACACAAAAGGGGAGCTCGCTTTTCAAGAGGGCTATGCGGCTCTTCTACCACCGTGCTACCGTGGACCTTGGACACTTTGCTTACGAACCTACTTCTCCTCATACCCCCTTCCCTGCGCTTACGAATTTGAATTACGAAGAAGACTTGGCATGGTGACCTGGATTGGCTTTGCATGGAAGGCCCTCACTGTTTGTTGGAGGGCAAACGAACGATTTGTTGAACGGCCAAGGGCAGCCAACCGGGACAACAGAGGTTCTGAGCGCTTTTGTTGGGGACATCCTCATCTACGCCTGCTATAGTCCTGAATTAACAGCATGCTTACACGGTCGCTACTATATTATGCTGGATAGACGGGCAATAGCACTACTTGCGTGGTATATACGCAACGCTGAGACTGGAGCTACTATGGAGCTGTTGTTCTGACGCGACATTTTGGGAGCAACCTTTGCCTTGTGAACAGCCTTTACAAAACTCGCCGACATGGCTATTTGTGCTCCTCGGCCAAGGGAGGGCAGCAACTGGGCCAGCTTATCAGATGGGGCTCCCTTAGGTTTTGGAGTATGCTGTTCTTTTTTGCCTCGTGTCTGAGGATAGCTTGATCCTCCGGGTATAGGTGGGAACTAGAGGCCTTCTTCGTCCGGTGTCACAGTGCGGTCAGCGGGGAACCCGTCAGAATTCTAGGTACACGAGCGGTCTCCTTTCAGCCTTGACCGACTGACATCATCGCGAAGCGTGACGAAAAAGCCCCCCCCCCAGACCAGAGATCGGCAGATTGACGCCATAGCCCAAGTCTCGTAAGCCTGCACGTCTCCCTAGGCACTTGCTGGTTGGTGGTTATCGGGGCGTTCCCAAGCCCGCGGGCCCGGTGGCTGTGCGGTTGCTTTTGGACCGAGAATTACGGCACCACGCAAAACTCTAGAGATTGCCTACATCCACGACGGATCGCGATTTGTGCTGCCGCTTTGGACGAAAAACAGGGGCATGACGGGCATCCTGCAAAAAACTTCCTGAAGCGCGTAACCAATACTGGAGAGCCTTATATTCCGCACGGGGCAGACAGCTTCTTGTAGACCTTGGGATTCACCTCGCTTAGAACAAGCACTGAAATGTGCCTGTCCCCTCAAGTATAACCGAAGGTTAGATGTTTCCATAACTAAGCCCACAGGAGGCATTACATAAAGTGGGTGGGTTCAGAAGTCGACCTCAGCCTCGACTTCGTATTCCTGATCGTCTACACCCTCAATCTTTTTGGCCCCCATACGACAGATGGCAATCTTCTCCACGGGCACGTCTTCCATCCAAACATAGTCGTCGTATCGGTCGAGGATGTCCGTCGCATCGATCGTCAGCTTCGAGCCCTTCTTGCCGCGGGCGCCCTTGACGTAGATGGTGTTGACAATCGTAGCGTGCAGCAACAGCCCGCGGCTGTCTTTGTCCATGACCCCGGCCTCCTCGAAGACAGCCCTAACCTTCTCACAAAACGTCTGGAAGATGCCTTCGGAGTACGTCGGCGGCGCGTAGAGAACCGATGCTCTGCTGGGGTCGGCCTTCGGACCGGACTTCATGCAGTGTAAGCCGCGCAGCGTGATGCTTAGCGAGGAAAGGGGCGGGGTGGCTCCGTGGACATTGGATGACTGGGACGGGGAAGCCAGAGAAGTGACGGAGGACAGAGGCTTGACGTCAGCGAGGATCTCGCGAGGTTTCAGGCCCCGGAGAACTTCTACAGCTTTGTCGACGCCTTCATTGTTCGGGAAGCTCATGACACCAAGGGTCAGGTGCAAGGTGCCGAGGGGGCGCACTGCGTCTGGTGGAATAGCAAAGCTGTCTTGGCTGGTGACGTCTGCCTTGAAGGCGGCCAGGCTCTTAGACAGCTGAGGCCGCGAGGCCGGAGTGACAAGAGGGATGCACAAAAAGTGCGTTGGCGATGTCCTGGCGCTCGGGCGGGGAGGCATGGTGGTAGTTTCTTTGGAAAGGAGCTGTTACGGTTCGAGGCCGATCTGCCAGACGCGCTAGAACCCAGCAATTGTCCAATTCAGAGTACGTTGGACGGCGAAGAACAACTCGGTCCCTGATGCTAAGTTTGCGATGATTGAAAATGCCTATCGGCCACGTTAGACCATAGTCCCTTGGGAGATACCACGCACAGAGACAATGCAGAATCAAGTAACACGTTCCCAACGGAGCGGCCCGCAAATCGATATCTCAATGGTGGTTCTGAACCTACTAGACCATGTCTGTTAGCCAGAAGCAGCATTTGAGACCGGGTTGTCTGCACGATTGAATTCAATACAAACAACAGAGGGGAGTGCTCGTGATTCGGCCACGCAGAATCCGGCTCTGCTAATCTCCAGCCTGAGGATTGCTCTGGAAGACGCGCACCACTCACAAGGCTCCATGAGGGGGGTTGAGTCGCAGCAAACCGATAAACCCACCGCACAGATACTCCACCGTTCAGCCCCCCGAGTGTGCGGCCACAGGCGTCGGCCCGCTAAAAATACCGCTCCGGCGGGGAGCTACGGACCCCAATAACAGAGGTGGTCCTCCCCGTCGACCCCCAATGACAACCTTACATCGCTGGGAGGGGGGGTGGAGGAGGTGGGGGGCACACTTGCGACCACTCCTCAACCCAGCTGGCATCACCTCCGTTCAACGAGGCACCGACCAACCATCTCGAGTCGCCATCTTGCCTCCCCCCAAGGGCCAAGGCTAGGCACTCGACGACTCGCCCGAATCTTTCGCCGTCCTCCAGCTTTTTGGCGTTGAAGCTGTCTCCAGCCCAAAAAAAAGAGATAAGTTTCCCATAAGCGAGAAAAGGGGAGGGAGAAAGGCAAATAAACAGGCCCGTCAGATTCTCCCCCTCCTTTACGCCTAACGTCGTCTTTTACCTCCCCAACATGCAGTACCAGGACAGCTGCATCCTTCTCCTCCCGCGCCGTCCCCATGACGAAAGATAAAAAGCTCGGTCGCATGTCCACGACATCGGCGGAGAAGCGCCGCTCCTTCCTCCCCGGCGGCGGCAGCAACAACATGAGCAATGGTGGTGGCGGTGGTGGAAGCAGCAATGATAGCAACACCAGCGGCGGCAGCCATACAGCTCCCATCAACACCGGTTCTTCCCCGAAAAAGACGTCCTCACGGGGCGGCTCCAGCACCCACGCTCTCCATGTATCGAACCCGCGCAGGGGCAGCAGCAGTGCCGCGAACATCATCGCCCCGCCTCCACGTGCCCACCACGCCTCCGCGAGCCCCAACCCTGAAGATGCCGCTGCTGCTGCCGCCGCCCCGCCGCCAAGTAGCAGCAGCAAGGACGCTAAAGATAAGGATTCGAAGCAGAAGGAGGTCTCCGGTGGCATATCCACCGGCGTAGGCAACACACCCGGCGGCAGCAGTGGCGGCAACGCCAAGGACAAGGACACGCGGATAGCGCACCTGGAACGGGAGCTCGAGATCATGGAGCGTGAGTTCACGCGCGAGCTGGACAAGCTTTCGCAGAACGAAAGCGAGACGGCCGTCTTTTGGCAAGCCAAGCACAGTGACCTGAATCAGCAGTTCCTTCGCGCCGACGCCGAGTTGCGTCTGCTGCGTCAGGAGGCCGAGGCCCGCGACGCCGACCGCGATGCCCTCCGCCGTGAGGCCGCCGAGCTGCGCGCCCAGGTCCGCGGGCTTAAGGAGTTTGTCAGCACGAGCACGCGCACCAGCGGGCAGACCTCGGACGAGGTCTTCTGCGACGGCATGGCGCGGTTGAGCAACGGGCTGCAGAACTGGGTTATTGTCAACTTCCGCAAGGCCAAGTTGGGTATGGCCATCCCATGTACCGAAAGACCGGCAAGGAACGGGAAAGGGGTGGTTTGATGGCTGACTGTTTGAACAAAACTTGCAGATATCAGTGCAGCTAGCGAGGACGTCCGCGAGGAACTCGGCCGGCTGGTGCCCATGTATGCGGATCTCGAACCCTCGGCCAAGGTCCACATGCTGCAGTCCGTCGTCTCGCGCGTGCTCGTCGATGCCATCTTCGACTCGTACTTCTTCGGGCTGTCAAAGGAGCAGGCGGAGCAGCTCAAGGCCGTGGAGCAGACCCTCTCAAGTTTCGGTGCGTGGCCGATTTTTGCCCTTTCTTCTTTTCTTTTTCAAGGTCACGGAAGCCGGAGGACGGAATCTTGCTGACAATGGCGAATGCAGTCGACTCGCCCGAGGCGATCAATAACTGGCGCTCCGCGACCCTCGCCCTCCTCCACCGCGAGGCTGAGGCGAAGATGCAGGCCGAGACGTTGGCGGCGACGGACCGCGTCATCGCTCGCGTGAACCGCGTTCTCGACGCCGTCGTGGCGGCGGACGCGCCCCCGGCCACCGACACCCGCGACGCCGCCCTCCGCGCCTTGATCGCTTCCGCGGTCGACCTCGCTCGCCAGCTCGCCGTGCAAAAGGCCGTCTTCCGTGTCTTTGTCCCGGACATCGTGCCCCACCAGCGCACACGCTTCAACCCGGCCACCATGGAGGACATTGGCGGCGAGGACGAGGACGAGCTGGCGCGCCGCGATATCGCCTGCGTTACCTTCCCTGGCGTCATCAAGCGCGGCGACGAGAGCGGCGGGCACATGCAGTATGAGAATGTCATTGCCAAGGCTAGAGTGCTATGTAGTCCTGAATAGAAACGACGATATGACGCCCATCCCTTCTTTCCTGCCATCTCTCCACTTGCATGCTCGACACCGTGCTCGACTTCGTAGGGCTGGTTCATTTCACACACACCGCTCAGGCGGAATCATTTCATATGACGCAGAACTCGTGGCGGGACGCCGGCACATGCGAACTGCACATTTCACCTCAGCCTTGTCGCTTATCGTTGATTCCTCGCCCTCTATCGGCCCCCGCCTCCGGCCCGTCCACATGATATGCGTGCAGAAGCCGCCACATCCGTACTTTCCGCGTGAGAAAACGGGTCAGACCAGGGTAGCATGAGTGTCCTTATCTTGGTAATATCATCAAAGATTCCCATTTTGAACCAGCAATCACGGACGTAGTGGCATACTAACCGGCCATGTCGCATGTCGACCAATTGAAAGACCCATTCACTGCGCTTTTTGGCCCATAAGACATGCAGCACATCCGCTGAACGGGGGGGGGGGCGAGCAAGAGAATGAGAGAGCGGGGTTGATCTCCCTCCTTTTCCTCCTTTCCCGCCACCGTCACATTATCATACCTTCAATGTGGTTTTTTTTCTCTGTTGAAGAAGAAGAGGGGAAAGTGAGGCTCTGCTTGACCACTCCGATTCGGTCTCCAGTTGCTCCGGGTCAACGGGACCCCCCACCCCCCCGATCCTGTGTCGGCACCTGATGCACACCTGCTGCACTACACATTTCTTCCCCCTTTCCCATGTTATACTGGAGAGCCGCCGCAATATGATCTACAAATGACCAGTGGCACATAGCTCCAGTGGCACATAGCTCCAGTGGCTAGGAAGGGGACTCCAAGTTGTTTTACGAAGCGATGCCGCATGTCGAGCCGTTTTCTTCAATGTTGATCGCTGCGGAAGTTGACCTAGCCCCTTTTGCGTGTCAGTTCACATCCCGACTTGAGTACAGAGCTTGCCGTTGGAGCTTCTTCCGGCAAGCCCATAGTAGTACTGCAGGAAGCCGCCGAACGCTTGCTTACTCTGCCCCCCTCTTGCCTGCAGACCCCTGCTCTGTTCTCAATCATAATGCCGCTGCTATACACGTGTCCAGCGCATAGTGGGCGGTAGTCTTCACCACTTACAGATCGAGGCAGAACTGTCGATGGAAAGAGAAGAGCACCCCGTTGCGTGTTGGAGCAAGTCGGATGCAACTGGGGCATGTACAACACTTCATAGCCAGCTCGAGAGCTGCCGTATCAGGACAGCAGTAGCCCTACGGAGTTTGACCTGCCATAGCTGCAGCTGACCGGGCGTAACCTCCGGCCCATGCGTTTTCCCACGAGTTCGTCGAGTTCATGTGGAAGACCACAACGCAGGGGAGAAACTCCTGGAGAGGACGAGAGTCTTTCGATGAAATGAACGAGGTCCAGAATCGTTCCATCGGCTGACACGCCTATTCTTTGCTCCGAGGTCGATCTGTCGAATCAGACTAGCCGGAAGAGTTGATTTTGGGGCCCAGAGAAGGTGTGGCTAACCGTTACTATTCGCCCCGAACGCGCGCCGCCGGCCTGGTTGCATGGGGGATCAATCAAAAGTGTGCCAGCCATCACGAGACAGCCGGGTCCGTGTCGGGATGATATCGATCCATAAAGACGGACGCGTATGCTCGATCCCCGAGGTCGCAGGCAAATAAAGCGAGTCTTCTTTTCTCTTCCTTCAACACCTCCAACCATTGCAAGCCATTGCCGTAACGCGGGTCCCTCAACCTGTGCACTTGCAGCCTTGTCGTCGTAGAGCGGCAGCATTCTTCTTCCTCTTCTGTCGAAGTGCAGGCATTGACCTGCAGGACCTGTCCGCAAACACCGCACCCCAAGTGTTGCCCCTCTCATGGGCAACCAAAAAGTCTTCGCTCCTCCAACTCGGTCATCTCTTGTCGTCCTCTTGTCGCTGTGCATTGCGACTCGCCATCGAAATCTCGAGCTGGGCATCGTTATTTGACCTGCATCCGACTGGCGACAGTAAGCAGGCTTGGTCCGTTTACTTGTCTTCGTTCTCTCCCCCGTTAAAGCTTTCTATGTTGTACCAAGCGTATTGTTCATTCCACAACGATCGACTCTTCTCGAAAATACACTCTGGATTCGCACGAAATGCCATCCAACGGCTCTGGGTCCGATAATCCGTGCTATTGGTACCAGCCAGCCGGTTATTGTCAGCAAGACTACGAGTCCTCGGCTCCTCGGTACGCAGGCAGCGTGGATTCTCACACGGCTTACTCCTCCGTTTCTCAAAGCTCTGGATATAGTTCTGGCAGTGGTAGTCAGAGCTATTACACACATGTACCATACAACAGCCCCTCATATGACGAGATGGGCATGCCTCGAGCAGACTCTGAGATCTCATCTCCGTCGGCTTACACAACACTCACCACTTTCTCCCGTGGCATTCTGCAGCAACAGGCTGTTTATATTCCAAACAGACCAATGCTCCATTGCGAATTTCAGCCTTGGACTGGCTGTGGGGAGCAATTCCAGCTTGACGAAGTCGATGCCTGGATCAGACACACCGACTACGAGCACCTGCAAGGCAATTTTCCTGCGAAATGCATTTGCTGGTTCTGTGACGACTTCGTTTTCAGCACCCAGGATTGTCCCGATGCCAGATACAACTTCACCAATCGTATGAAACATATTGCGGACCATGTTCTGGATGGTGATTGTTTTGAGGAGAGGCGACCCGACTTCCACTATCTCGACCACGTATACACGACCGGGAAGATTTCGCGTCAGGCCTTCGAGTGGGCTAAAGATGCAAATGAGGGCCTCCGACCTTTGGGGGAGGTTCATTCATGGGACTGGAGACCTGCTAGGCGTGAGCCGGCAATCGTCATGACAGCTGGCAGTGAACGACGACAAAGGAAGCGTTACTCGTAGGAGGTGAACACGTTGGTTTTCTTCGGAAGTTGTTGCCCTTGTATGATCGAGGGCTCCGAAGAAGTGGGTAATGCTTTGATATCGGAGCGGGCCGAAAAGCGGCGGTGTCGATCATACCCGGGGAAGGCGGTAAGTTTCCCGATTTGCCTTTTGGACTCTCGGCGAAGGTGGCGGACGTTCATCTGGTTTCCCCATCTATCAACAAGGGGTTTGCGGTATCCATATGTTTGGTGAGGGTTTGCACAAGGTAGTTCACGTTGGAGAAGACTGTTCTGCAGGAACCCGCAGATCGTTTTGCAACCCAGGTCGGATGATTCTTCTGTCGTGTAAACCCACAACCCGTGGACATGTGCGAGGCTTGAGGCCACCTAAAGAGGCAAGACACATTTCGGGCTTCGTCTTATCGGCAGGTTAATCTAGGCGAATAAGCGTGGAGGATGTCGAATTAGGCGGACATTTGTTGACATCTCGGGAGATTCAATCCTTCTAGTGTCGAGGTCTTCTGGTGTCTTGGAGGGGATGTCTTATTATTCCCGGATGGGTTTTGCGCCGGGATTTCTGCAGAATTCGTTTGGTTTGCTGCCATGGGCTAAGGATTGGGTGGAAGCTGAAGGGTGATTTTGACCGATTTTGTCTGATTGTTTTTGTCAGAGGAATGTCCAGAATGATGTACTTGAACGCACCCTGTCGGGCAGCCACAACCCATCGAACTACCAAAGACTTGTCCGTGCTTTTGACTGCAGATGCTGCTCCTTTTGATTTCGTTTTATCGTTGAAAAGTTAGAAGCCCCTCCCCACCCTACTCTTCCGTCAGCATCGGCAAAAGGGCCACAGACTAGGCACCAGACTTCGCAAAGTGTATATATCCCTAACCTTGCACAACCTTCACGCTCGATTTGCTATCCAGACGCCGGTCCATACAAATAGAATCACATTTTTGGGCATGGGAATCACCCGAGTCAAAGGTAACCCGGGGACGTGGTGTCTCCCGCATCCCGCCTTATATCTCGAGTCCCGTTCCTGTGGCCCAGGACCACCGGCCGGCCCTCGCGTCGCAAGCCTCACCGAACCAATGGCGGACGCACCCACAACCATCGGAATCCTCGCCGCCCAACCAATGCACCGCTCTCAAAAACAGGGCTGCGGCGTGACAAACTCCCCGAACATGCCGGCCTTCGCCAGTCACGTAACATGTTCTAGTCCGCTTTGCACAGCCTCGGCTCACCTGAGCTCGTACGGCGGTGTGCACTTCGGCATTCCGGGCTTCGGTCATATCTTCCAAGGTCGCAACATTTCATTTTCACTAGATAGGGGGGGAAAAAAGAAAAAAATCCACGAGACCCTGACAAGTATTGACGAGAGCGTGTGTGCCTCGCTAATCAATGTCTCCCGGGATACGCCAGCAGCAGATCGAGCTTACAGCTTGTCTGAAACCAAGACCAGTTGGCAATGCTGCCAACACCAACTCAAAAAGTCATGCCTCATCATGCACGTTTGTGGACGCGTCATTTCTGGGGCACATCGTGCCTTTTGTTTTGGGATTTACATAATATGTCCTCAAGCTTGTGTCTTTCATGAACATATATATGATGAGAGAGGTGTCGAGGTCAAGATGCAGATGAATGTCTCTCGCAGTCTTGCCAAGCCCCAAACTCCCTTCTTGTAGTTAACGCCCTTCGTCGGCCCAGTTCATAACACTGGATCGCTCGCCTCCGGGACCAGTCGCCGCTCAATGGAATTCGGCATCGACGCGTCCATACCGCACACCATCTACTTTCAGCTCAAAACCCAGACCTGCACTGTCGACTATCATCTCGAGCGTAAAGTCAAGGTTGTCGAACTCCACACCGCGTGTTGTCGTCAACCGTGTAAACAGGCTTCTCGGCACCGCATTGAGATCGGTCGTCAACGTGCACACGTGGATAAGATCACGAGTGTACGCCGAGGGTGGGTCATCCGCTTCACAAGCAATCAGGTCGTCCGTCACCAGTAATGACTGCCCGGGTCTGAAGTTTCGAGTATAGTGGAATGCGATCGGCGATAAGGGCGATATTGCCTCCCCCTACCCGCGGATTTTGTCAGTACTCTTTCTCGGGTCTTTGACTGGGAATAGGAGCCCGGCGCCGTCTCACCTTTGCAATGTGCCACTGCATACGGTCTGACACCATCCACCGCTCCCATAGTGGTGACCAATATCGCTCGCTGACCGAGTGTTTCTCTTCGTCATACACCGTCGCGTATGAAGTGCCGTAGTGGTACCTCGCCTTGCGGGATATCACCATGTTGCCCTCCAAGCCTCGCAGGACCGCTCCTCGGACAACCGCCGTCCAGGCGTATACTGGTTGCATGACCTCTATCGAGCTCGTCTCCTGCAGTGCGGTCACGCTGCCGTGGGTTGGCCGTTCGGTGTATGGCGGCGGCGCAGCACTGGTGAAATGGGCCTTGAGCTTCCGGTAGAGGTAGTCGCTCTGACCGAAACCTCCGACCAGCACGATACCCGAGACGATACCACCCTTGGACCGGATGCCCGTGGCCTGGCCCTGAACAAGGTCGCACACTTCTTTGACGACAGGTTCGAATATCTCCTTGATTTCTGCGGCCGACATGACCATGAAGCCGCAGTCCAATCCGGCCTCCTCGTCATCAGGCAGACCTGGAAACCTACAGTAGGTTAGAGAGTTCTGTTTTCCAACTTCTAGGGGGAGGGGTACCTACGGCACGTTCACTTCCTGGTGCTCATCTTCGTTGAAATTGCGTTTTACAAACTCCTCAAAGTATCTCAGACCCATCTGCCACGTCTTGTTCTTCTTGACCTTCATCTCGTCGAAACGACTGTGGCCCAGTTTGTTCCTGACATGCTCTTCAAATCTGTAGTTGAGGAATGCGCTGCCACAAAGGCCGCCAGTTCCAACGGCGGATTCTTCCACCTTGAGCGGCTTTAACGATATGATCTTGTATGCAATCAGACTGCAGCAAAGGTCAGCGATATTCACGGAGCCAACAGCCGGCCGTCGTGGGCTTACTCCACTGTTCCACCACCTGCATCGCACACGATGAAGTTATCACCGGCGTTGAGGTGGTTCGGTTGGATTGCCTTTAGCGTATACACGGCTGCTGCTTCAGGCTCGCTGATCATCTGAATCTCCGACTTGGATCCCATGCCCGCCCGTTCGGCAGCTTGGAGCGTTGTGTTCTTTGCCGCGTCGGACCACACGGCTGGGCAGGTCAAGACGAAGTCGACCTTGGTGGACTGCATGAAAGACTCGCCGTATCTTCGAGTAAGGGTGTCCATGGTGTGCTTGTAAACCTGGGTGAGGTAGTCGCTCACGGCGTCCAGGACATTCTTGTTGTAGCGTTTTAGTTGAGCCGCCGTGTCCTGCGGGCTAACATAGAAAGGCAGCTTCTGTGAGCGATCCAGAAACAGCTTGATGCAGCGAAGACGCGACTCTTCGGGCTTGAACTGGAAACCCCATTTCACCGTGGGCTCGGTGCCGGCGGCGGCGTTTGCGGGGATATCATAGCTGATCTCGGTTGGTACCTTGTCAGAGGTGATGCCGTTGCCGCCCGGCCATGTCTTGATAATCTCGACATCGTCTGGCGTTGAGGTGTATACGGCAGCGACACTGGTGCGACAGTCAGTATGCCATCCCAAATGACCACTGTCAATGTCGATAACGTCCGTCATCGCCTTTGACAGGTGCACAAAGAGCATCGAGAGTAAGGGACAGGCTTAAATGCAAAATAGACACATCCTCGGGTAGTGACTCGCTACAAGGCGGTCCGAGTTGAAGTTGGGTGAAAGAAGAGGTGCGACTCACCCTGAAAACGTGGTTCCAAAATCAACGCCGACAATCAGTCGATCGGTAGTGCCAAATAGTTCACGGGCAGGATCCCGGGGGGGCCCGTTGACGGCTTCGGTGGAGGAATTCGGCGTGTAGTTGGTGAAGTAGCTGCTCCGGCTGGCCTGGTTCCTAATACTACTGGAGCTCGGCCGAAGGGGGAGGTTGAAGCTCATGGTGGCAATATCTGGTATACGTGCTCAAACCCATAACCTGCAGAAGCAATCCGATGGCAGGGAACAAAGCGAGCGGGACAAGCCCTCGCTGGCGGCGCAACGGAGTAGGAACCGACCAAAGGGATGCGCTATCAAGGAGAATCGGGCAGGCGTCGTCGGGAGCTGCGCGCCAAAAAGAAGAGTCGGGCTGTTGGTCGTCTCTTCAGGACAGCAAGGCTACGGGATCATGATCGTGGGGTGTTGAAATGACGGAGGAGGGGTTCAGTGCTGAGGTGGGTGGACGCGGTTGGGGGCGGAAAGGAGGTAAAGTGACTGGACGAATCTGGACACTGCAGCGTAAGGCAGCTCCAGGGAGGACAGGGCCCCTTAGCAATGACGACAAAGCAGCGACAGAAGTTAGGATCTAATGGACACGATGGGCGCTTGAGCGACGTCTGATGATCCAGAGGACCTTTTGCGTGAGCCAAAGTTGAGTACTCTGCTGCCTAACTGAGTTTCTGCCTTCTTCGATGAAGGGAACGGACGTCGCTGGGCTGAGTCGAGGTACACTGAGCTCAACGCGCGAGGGAACGTATTTACGTGGGTAGCTAGCTACTTACCTAGGTACCCAAGTCAAGATGGTAAGGAGAGGGGGAGGGGGCAGGAAGCAACCATGGGCAAGCAATGCCCCGCTAACGTGCCTACACTAGGTACTCTGCGCCGTCCAGAGGGCTGAAAGCGCGCCTCTAAGCTGCTCTAGAGCTGTGCTGGCGCCCCCGCTAGCGCAGTGCAGGTGCAGGGCGACACAAGTACCGTGCGTCGGCATTCTGACATAACCCACCGGGCCAGGTGGCCGAGATAACGTCACGTGAGTCTCTTCG
This sequence comes from Colletotrichum somersetense, assembly GCA_030867255.1. Classification (NCBI taxonomy): domain Eukaryota; kingdom Fungi; phylum Ascomycota; class Sordariomycetes; order Glomerellales; family Glomerellaceae; genus Colletotrichum; species Colletotrichum somersetense. Next base: position 137,105 of record MU843443.1, on the reverse strand, counting down.
GGGCCTCGGCCGAGGGCCGGAGAAACTCCTGAGCCTGCATTCTTGGCACGTCTCGCTTGGGCGACGTCGTCGTACCACGCCTCATCAGTCGCCGAAAAGATCAGCCAATTCCACCCCTTTTCGATCTGTTCTCTCGGGGACGACGCGGGCAATGACGAGTGTCAGCGTCGCTTCCGCTGCCCGGCCTCTTTGAGTGAAGAGCGAACACTGACGATCCTCACCGCCCCTGTTGCGTCTTCTCTCAGATGGGCGAAGGAGGTGACCTTATATAGTGGAGCACTGAACCTCAAGTCTCGGGCGGGAATGCCGACGACTCGGTGCCGAAAAACCGCAAATTTGTGAGCCCCAGCGAGCGGACCGTATCACGTAATGCACTTTGCGCAAGCACAATCGCCGACTACTTATCATGGTCTGTGCCACAGTCGGCAGATGACAGCGCTTTCTTTGCCTCAACCGTATCTGGGGAGGACCTCAGGTGCTCCTCCAAAAGAGATTGTGGTCAATATGAGGAACCGAACTTCCATCTGGTAGGATCTGGTTGAGAGGTCATGCCAACGAGGTGCTCGAATCGCTGAGCTATAGTTGCTTAGGATGGAAACTGCGGCCAGTGCAGTGTGGAATATGAGCCTGCGGGCGCCAATGGTGGAGTTTGGATGGGGCTTTGATATACGAGATGTACGATATTGATCTATTGACATCCAGTGAAGTATAGGCCGGCGGTGTGCCATCCGACGATAAACCCCTGGCCGTCCATGAGTCCGGGGACCTAATGAACTGGTCAACTTTAGCCTTGGTGGAATCGCAACCCGAGAGTTATGAATAAGAAAAGATCTGCCGTTGCCAGCATATGATGCGTGGTACAAGCCAGGCAACGCTGCGTCCAGTAGGATGACGTTGGAGAAGGTATAGGACAAATGGACAGAAATCATCATGTCGCCTTCGGGGTCGGTGAACCAGGAAAGGAGTCTTTACTCGGCGAGTCACACGTCTGCCTCGTCAAGTCCCCAACATTTGTCTCCCTACCATCTCCGTCTGCAAACACCCGAATGCTTAAGATTGCGGACTCGAAAACTGTTGTGAATCTTGGGTCGTTGTGTGGTTGGGAATATATTATGCATTGCACGACACTACGCCGCGCCCGCGGTGTAACTTGAGGCTGGGGCCTACTTATAGGCAATCACTCGAGACTGACCGAGTTCTTAAAAAAAAAAAAAAAACAGCTTCTTCTTTCTGTCTCGGTGATTCTTGCCCCATGAACGGCTCGAGGGGGTTGGTTTCGGCTGGTTGCAGAGCTCGGTTGATGTGTGGTCCACGAACCAGCCCTACGGATCCACAGATGCTTTTTGGCTGGCACCGCCCGGTGACTTGATCCAGGCTAAACATAGTCTATAAGACGCATGTGCACGATAGAGACAGAGAGTCGGATGATACTCCACGTTGGACAAGACACAGCCCAGTGTTTCTGACCCTTCCTTTCCACTGTCCGAGACGACCAAGACACTCGCTTTGTTCTGTTGCCGTCCTGAGACGAAACTCACATAGCTGTCAAGATGGCGTATGCTCCTATGATGTGTGAATAGGATGAACCGGCGGGCAAGCAAAAGGAAGTACTGAGCCTCGGGAGGTGGGCTTGACGTGGCGACTCTCGCGATGTCCTTGACTGCGGATCTCGAGACGAAACAACTGAGACAGCACTAGTCGGCAGAGCAGGCGCCTCACGCTCAGAGTGGTCGAGACATTTCGGCAGCCGATGAGTGAAAGATCAAGGCGGAGCCCCAATCTTCTTTATACGAAGGAACCCGTGCCAAGGTATTGGCTACCCGTCGACTTGGAGAACATTGCAGGCATACGAGAAGCATGCGGTTTCCTTCCCCCCCCCTTTTTTTTTTCCTTTTTTTTTTTTTTTGACCAAGTACTGCCACCGATTACAGGGGCGTACGTTATGCCAGAAAAGTAACCTCATTGACCATGCCTGGCTCTTTTGTTCTCTATTGGTCTTTGCCTATGCCCGCGTGATTGATTGTTCAGTGTGAGCGCAACCCCGTCCTAACACGGAAGCACAATATAATCAACTCTAAGTTCACTATCCATCACATACGACCATACCCATTGGAAAACTCGGGATCCCGTCCGCTCTCCCATAGATAAGCCAATGAGGGCCGGATTAGTAGTTGGGTCGGTGACGACCAGCGAATACCTGGTGTTGTATGTGTTTGTGGTTTTATATATATAACATCATGTTTTGTTTTGCTTCGATTGGCGACGACGACGATCGACAACGCAGCCTCGAGCCAGCGATGATCGTCCAGATGCCAACATAGACTCTAGTTTAGATAGTATTTGCAGGATAGCCTGTTGGATGAGACAAACGGTTCCGACAACACCAAAAGCAAGTATCATGGCCTTGTGGCAAGTTTACATCTATACGGGCCCACAGAACAAGCCCATGCGTGAATCAGCCGGCTCGAGGCACCCCGAACTGCTACCTAAGTTGGGGTAAATGCATACCGTCAAAGCAAACGAGAGCCACCCGTGCCACCTCTACCGGTGAGCAATGCAGCCTAGCAAGTATTTGTCAACGCTGAGGTATGCGAGAGACACCTGGACTAACCAAGGAAGAATGTCGCGGAGGGTGCCGTCAGCCCCTCGTCACCAACAGCACGACAAGTCCACGAATCCATGCGTTTGACAAGAGCTCACGCTCTCGCCAACAACACGCAAGACGACGCATGCCTTTCCCCGCGTAAGGTTTTAAGTAGAAACAAATCGCATTCCGGGAAGCAACGTTACCCATTCCCCCAAACCCAACAGTCGGACCATTGAGAAACAGGCACCTAGGCAGCCGGACGACCAAACAAAAACGAATTCCAGCCCAGTCCAAGCACAAGGAAAAGAAAAGAAGAACATGAACAAAAAACACTGCCTCTCCCGAATAACCTACGTTCCCCGGGCACCTCTCCACCCGCGCCGCCACACACACACACACACACACACACCACCATACCCCATTTGCCCCTGGCCGGCCGCAGCAAACGCAGCCCAGATCCTCCTACGTCGTCCGCAGCAGAGCTGCTGCCGCGTTACGTACCTTAGTACGCATAGCAGCAATCTTCTCGCGCATAAACCCCCATATCCCTGTTCCCGTCTAGGTTCGATTGCGCCCTCCTCATCGACGATGCAGGCTTCCAAAGTAGAGGTCCCTGAACTAAGCATACATCGTTTCCGTCCGAACCCTCGTTCTGACAGCGGGCGGGCCCTGTCAGCTCACCACTGCTGCATTGCATACCGTCAAACGACGTTTCCTTCGCGGCCACCCCCACACCTCCACCGCCAACAATCACCCCTCCCCCCACCCCAACTCCGCCTCTCTAGCACCTGAAAGGTACCACCAAGTCGCCTTAGCTACCGGAACGGACCACCGGCTGTGGGAAAGGCGTCCAAGCCACACCCGCGCTCGCATGTCTAAACCGTCCGAAGTGTTGGGCCAAGAGTCAATTCAAACAAGTTCTCGTCTTTCGTTTTTCGCCTCCCCCTTCGTTTCCTTTATCCCCTCTCTCGTTGGCCACCAGAGGGAGAAGACCAGACAGCGACATTCACAGATTCTCTTCAAAAGGACAGCATGTGCGGTTCTTGACCAGTGAGCATCGCTAGGATGTCACGTTATTATTATGTAGTATGCTTATAGCAGGACTGCAAAGTCCGTCCTGCCTACGTACAGTTCCTTCTAGTTCCCCCTACCCTTCCTGAATATTTACTTTTATCCCACACCACATCCATGAACCAAATAATAAATGATAGTTCCCGCGCGCTTGTGAACACACAAACGCGGGACTCGGCATCGCCAAGTAGCTTCGATAAGGGTTGCCCGCGTGTATACCATTCGTGTCTTTCCACGGTCCATATGTGACAAACTATTCCATTTGGGCATCCGTCGGCCACAACATGGCTTTTCCCGAGTCGTCTGACGTGTCCAGCTCGCAGAGAATCTAGAGAAAAAAATCTTGTATCGTTGTCCTTCCTTGTCCAGAATTGCGCGATCATAGTTGGCCCCCTTATCTTTGCCTCCCCAATCCCTATTGAACCGTGTTCTTTTTCTTCCAGATTGGGAGACCGCCACTCCTTGCCCGTGTGAGCCCCAGGAACAAAAGAAATATTGTCTTTGGTACAGGATGCCATCGGCATCCGTTCCATTCTATAGTATCGGGTATTTCGAAACAGATGAGTCGATAAAAAAGTATGGAAAAAAAAGCAGAAATAAAGATATGCGCAATGGCGGAAAAGAGTGCCGCCCTGTGGTATCGAAGATATCGTAGAGTAATCGAAATGCCACCGTGCTCCCTAATACGGGGGCAAAAGAAAACCGAGATCCGGAATGAAAACCACCTCTGGATGAGGTTGGTACACCGGCAAACGCCAAAAAAAAAAAAAAAGAAACACCAGGCCCATGCATGCGAGTACACAAGAAACTTTTGCGGTGATCCAGGCACAGCCTCTAGGCCGCCGCATTAGAACCGGTTGCTGGCCGCCCAGATACTTGCGGACGCCGAAGCAGCCCATTCGCTCTCCTCGTATGGTGGCGTAGGCCATTTGTATTGGCTCTCGGCGCCGTGTGATTTTTGCAGGTTCAAAGGCTTAGGCGCGACGGCTTCATGGTTGTCGCCGAAAAGGACTGAGTTGCCGTTGGCCGAGGGGGACGGGGTCGGGTACGGGTTCGACATGCCAACATTGCTGGCAGACTGACGCAGGCCAGGCTTTCCGTCCTTCTCAAGGCGGTTCATGGCGCGGTGGGTCGAGTTAAGAACTTCGTCGAGCAACTCGTCCTCCTCGTCTGGTGCATCGTAGTGCTGCACACCCTGACGCCGTGTTCGGTTCGCGATCGGCACAGTTCCTCTTGCCGCCACCATCAGGTTGTCGACCGACCGCGGCTGATGCTGCGGCAAGGAGTGGTGCCTCTTGAGAGTGCTGCTAGGGGTAATGAGATGCGCAGGGGGCACGGGAGGCTGATCCTGATTCTGCTTCTGCTTCTGTTGAACGTCTCTCAAGGCCTTGTCAAGCGGCTCGTAAATCTCGGTAGGCTTTGGCGGGGGAGTAGGCGCGTTGTCAATCACCATGGAAGATCGGTTGCTGTTCCAAGGACCGCAGCCAGCCTGGGCCTCGACATCGTCGGAGTTGGGCGACATAGGGGCCTGGTGCCGGCCCGAGAAACGGCGAGCACGTTTCCTTAGGTGTGAAAAGAAGCTTTCCTTGTGACCGTTGGGCGGCGATGCGAGACCGCCGTTGCCGTTCAGTGCCCTCTCAGCCTGCTGTCGATGAATTTCCGCATAGTTGTTAGTGCTCGAGGCAACCGACAATTGCCTGCCGATCTTCTTCTTGTCTTCAACCTGAACTGTACGGTGCCGGCTGTTGGCGTACGAGTCGTTGTAGGTAACACCGTTCCTTGCTTCGGCGGTCACGGCATCGGACAGGGGAGAAATAGGACGGATCGTAGGAAGTATCGGCATGGGGGCGACATTTGACGGGCCGTTTGACCAGGTCGTGCGCTTCGGCTGAGCAGGACGCGTCTTGGCGACGGGGACCTCGTTCGTCGTTTGCGAGGGAACGGGAGAAGGTCTCGGGGTCGGATCTTTAGAAATGGGTTGGGGGACAACAACCTCGGCACTTTCCGAACGACCGATAAGAGATTTCCTGAACCAAGACGGCTTGGAAGACGTAGGGGTGGTGGAATTGGAGTTGGTGGTGCCCTTGAGATCGGACTGTTTGCGGCCCAAAATTCTCGAAGCCGAAGACTTCGGCCTCAGAGGGTCAACGGCGTCAGCAAAGTACTCGTGAGCAATTGCCTGAGTTGAAGTAGGGCGAGCCTTGGGGTCCCACATGAGGCACCACGTAACGAAGTGGCTCAGTGAAGCAGGCCACTGCGGCTGTTGCAAAATCGTGTCCATGGCATGGGGCGCCATCTTGGGGAACGAGAAGCCGAGCTTGCCGGCAAGTCTGGTGCCGTCCTTCCATTCGCCGCCGCCAACGCGGCCACCAGACTTGTTGTACCAGTTCCCAGGGCTTCCCATGATCTCGCAGACCCTCCAAACTTGGTCGACCTCGTTTCCGCCAGGGAAGAGTGGCTTGAGAGTGGCAATTTCGACGGCCATGGCACCGACAGCCCAGATATCGACAGGAGCCGAATACTCGCCGGCACGAAGAAGCACTTCCGGTGCACGGTACCATCTCGTCGAAACGTACGTCGTATAGGGCAACCTGGAGTGCGTTTCGCGGGCGAGACCAAAGTCGGCGATCTTAACTGTGTAGCTGGGGGGTGTGGAAGGAGGGGTAACGAGGGCCGAGTATCTGCGGAAAGATGTGACGGCATCTTGGTGGGCAGACGTGGAGACGAGGATGTTCTCGGGCTTGATGTCGCGATGGAAAAAGTGGTGTGCGTGGATGTGCTCGAGACCATGCATGATCTGGAAAAGGATGCTCTTGACGCTGGCGTTGTCAAGGCACTTGTGATCACGGGCCTTCATCAATTGGTACAAGTTGCCCTCCATGTACTCCATAGCGATATGCAGCTTCTTGCTGTAGGGGTCGAGGAAGATGTCAAGGGCGGGGACGAGGTGGGCATGGTTGGGAAGCGTCTTGAGGAAGACGACCTCGCGGAGCTCCAGGCATGGGGTGAAGGACTCGAATGTCTTCTTCATGGTTTTGATGGCGACCTGGAAATACACACGGTAAGCTGGTGTGATGGAGCGGGAGCGATCTGCAGTCTGCAGGAACTTACCACCGTGCCGCGGCGAGCCACGCTAGCACCTGCGCTACGGACTCGGGCGAGGACGACGCTGCCAAAGCTACCATCTCCGATTTCCTTGAGCACCTCGAATCTGTCTTCGAGGGCCATGTTGTTGGCAGAGTGTGACGAGGTCCCTCTATGGGTCAAGTCGTGTGCGACCGTCATCTTGTGTGGTTTTGTGGTGAGTTGTGATCGTTGATTCCAGTCAAGATCCTCGTGACGGTGTTCCTGGGGGCGGGTCAGCTGGCCAAGGCCGCTTCTCAGGCGTGTGAGCCTGGACCGTACCAACGCTGAGGCGAACTAAGAGGAGCTCTTTGTAAGAGCCGCTTGCGAGATCTGTGGCATTCAGACCGGCCTTGGTTGGAGAGCTATCCGTGCTGTAGTATGATTGGGGGTACCGATGGTAGTTAGGTGGCAGTGTTTGATGGAAGAAGTGTTGAAAGTTGAGGTGAAGGAAAATGGTGTGCGTGTGTTGTTGCTTGTATTGGGTCGGGACGGTTGATGTTGGAAATAGGAAAAAGCGTGAATGGATGAGCTGGGATGGACCAAGAGAGCGAAACCAGATGAAGAAGAGGAGACAACGAGGGGGGGGCAGGCGAGGACCAGGAGATGGTCGATATTATTAAAAGGGCCAGGGAAGGGTCCAGGGGGTGAGAATGGAGCTAGAACCAGTCGATCGGGGATGGATCCTCAGACGTGGGTATCCAGAAGGTACAAGATATTGTCGGGTACGTGGGTCGAGATTACGATGATGAGGAAGCAACCCTGGGAAGTTGAACTGGGGGGGTTGGGCGACGGTTGACCAGGTTTTGTTGGTTTGTTCGCTTGGGAAGTGCAGGTAGAAGCGTGTCGAATTGTGCGTGAAGCTCGGCTGGGCGGAGAGTGAGCATCAACGTACGAGGCGATGTCTACGTATATTGGTGGCGGCGGTGTTGTTTTTGTCGTTTTTGTCCGTCCGTCCGTCTGTCTCCGTCTGCAATGTGGTGTCGAGTGCTTGGATGCAGTCCAGTGATTTTCATGTAAATGCGAATGTTCAGGCGGCAGTCGACCAGTGCTTTGCTTGATGGGATAGCTGAGCTGCTTGCTGGTCTGGAGAACAGCGACGCATCTGAGTGTTAAAAAACGAGGGACGAAGAAACGGACAAGAGTGGAAGGGGGGGGCAGGGAAGTTGGAGGGAGGGGAGGAGCAAGCGAGGGGATGGAAAGGGAGAGCGGGAATGAACGGGGTGACGAGGGTCGAGGGACTGACAGCGAGAGGCGAGAGAGAGAGCGAGACAGGTGTGTGTGGTGTGTGTGGGAGAATGAGAGGGAAGAAACCCACACGATCCAGCAGAGTGATTCACCATGGACCCGCGCGTCGGGATGGGCGAGGACGAGGGTAATGGGGGGCCAGCAAGCCTTGAAGACAAGAGGAGCAGAGCAGCAAGCAGTAGGTAGGTAGGTAGGAGGTACCTCCGCTGGTAGGTACCTACTGGACGGTGTGTAGGTATTGTGTAACTCGGGGCAGGGCCAAATGAGTGGTGCTTAACGCCGCGCAGGGTGAAATTAATTGAGGTGACCGGGTGGGAGATGGGAGTAATAGAGCGAGGAGCCGGCCACTATGCCGTCTAGTCGAAGGTGGCCAGGGGCCCGTTCATAGCATGAATGAATGAATCTTGGGGGGGTGAGTGAAAGGCGCTGTGATAGGGGCACAATCTCGCTAATGACTTTTGGGGGGGGGGGGGGGGGGGGGGGGAGGGGAGTTGTGCCTTTTTTTCCCTTTTCTTTCTTTCCCTCGAGATCCCTTGGCGGGCCAATTTGCGCTAGAGGGGTGTGAAAAGGTAGAGGGGGGTGTGCAGGTGAGTTTTGGGAAGAAGAGTCTGGGATCTGGACCATAAAAGCCTAGGTGAAGTATCTAGGTAGGGGTAGGGGACCAGGGTCAGGTTGTGAGTAGGGGTGTATGCGTGTGTGTGTGTGTGTGTGTGGGTCTCTCTCTCTCTCTCTCTCTCCTGTCTTGTCCTGTTCCGGAGAAAAACAGAGAAGAAGGAGAAGAAGCGTGTTTATACGTTACGGAGATGTTGTGCGCATGTACACAAGGTACCTGGTGCCGGTAGGAAGAGAGACGAGAGTGCCTCAGCAACAGATGACGCAAAAAACAATGCAGGTGAAGAAAAAAAAAGATGATGATGATGATGGCAGTGGATTGCAGCAGGGTCGACTTGGTTTGATTATGTTCGGACGCTGGTGCAAGTGCGCGGTCAGGGTTTCTCGTTGGCTTTCTTCTTTTCCGTTCCTTTCTCTCGAGCGACCCGGAGTCTAATATGTCTGATGTGTCTGTCTGGTTTGTCTGGTCTCTTGTGGTGTGGTTTGATGGTGTGTCTGATGGCTTGTCGCTCGAATACTCAGGGTAGATTATGGTTCATTGGAATTGCAACACTGTCCGTCTCGACTGTCGATAGTCTTGACCTCCTCTCCCGCCGTCACGGGCCACGGGCTGGCTAATATGTCCGTTCCCTCCCATCAATTCCCTCGTGCTTAACCCCCCCCCCCCC
>MU843443.1:0-127626 GCA_030867255.1 Colletotrichum somersetense | reverse complement strand
CCCCCCCTTCTCTCAATGTTGTTTTCTTCCCACCTATGTTGACTTGACAGACGACATTTGACCGGTTGAACGGGAAGACGAGGGGGTTGCGCATGCACACCGCACCTCGCACGTCTCTCACCAGACTTCCCCCAAATGCGGTCCACTCCAGACTGACGGGATTTGAGTTGATGGGGCAGCGGCGATGCTTGATGAACTGGCATGACCCAACTGAGCATCTATGGCCGGGGCGGTCAGCAGCCATAGTACAAAAGCGCAGAGCTCATTGCCCAATTGAGCATGGCTTGGTCCGCTTCAAGGTCAGTCGTCCACGAATTTCGGCGAGGCACGCAGCCTCTGGACATGGGACGTGCTGCAGATTGCTGTGAGCCGTGGCAGCGACACCGACTTCCAATCCCAGCCGCAGTATCCGTAGCAGGGAGAGAAAAAGTCAAAATAACCCGGGACAGTGCGAGGTGACTCAATGCATGCAAGTCGGCGGCACCAACACCGTCAGCATCATGAGCATAGGCAACAGTAGATACCATCAGCAACGCCGGCCAGGATGGACGGTGCTACGTCCCGAGGCATACTGCTGGTTGGTTCAGTGCCGCCAGAGCTTCGGACTACCTAGTTGGGAGATTATGGAAGACACAGTATGCGTGCAGCCAAGGGGGGAGGGGAGGGAAACGAGGGATAGCCGCTGACGCCGTTGGCCCAAACGACCACCCGGTACTAATTGTCCTATTAGTAGAAAAGCCCTGGATTGGAGAGGCTCGGCAGGAGGCGCGTGCAGGATAAATAGTGCACACCTCGGCGCAGCAGAGCAAGTAATGTGTGAGTGTTTGTGATTGTGTGCGCGTGCGTGTGGTGTTGTGATATGCCAGCACAACATCCCAACAGACAAATCGCATGCTGGGCTGCATGTGTCAACGCAGACACTCACTCAGCATCCGTCAGGGTGCGACAAGTACCTATGGCGACGCCTCGGTCCAGGACACAGCGGACCGAACGCAACGCGCGCGTACCCGTTCCTGACGGTGAGCGCATGCACAAATGCCACGCTGCCCCGCAGGCGGCAGGGCATGACGGGGAACCAGGGCCAGTTATGGAGTTCCGCAACAGCAAATCCTGCAGCCTTATTCGAGGATGTGTGCAAAGGAAATGGGGCAACGGGGGGCGGGATGGGGGCCCTTTATCGTCTGGTGAATGATGCGCTCCAGGAATCGGCTCCCATCTTGTTGTGGTGTACATGATCGCATCCGGACTCTCTATCGTAAGCCGTACCCTTACTTGCCTTTTCCATGTGTCTCTCTTCCTCTCTTCTCTCGTCTCCCGTCGTGGCATGTACCGTTGCGGGTGCTGGAGGCTAGTGAATCGGTTAACGTTCTCTGTGGTTTGACGGTAGTGGGAAGGGAGACCCCTGACAAGTTGGCAACGTCCGTGGCAAGGGACCAAGAAGAAGGACAATGCGGGCAGCGCAAATACCATAGTGACGCCCGGCTCTGGCGGGCGGGCGGGCGGGCTGGACGCATAGTATTAGGAACGCCTTGATCTGGATGATCCAACCTGACCTGACCTGCGGTTACTGTGGTATTCTCTAGGGCGGGATATGGAGGGGAGACATTGGAGGCGGGGAGGAGGCAAAAAGAAAGTGGCCGTGTTCCTGCGTTCCTGCGTTCAACGTTGGTAGGTAAGGAAGATGCTGTCGGCAGAGTCAGGTTGGCCGCTGTTGGGCAGTTCAGGCGCATGAAGACGAGTTTCCACTCCTCGCACCATATCGAGAGCAGGAGAAAAGGGGAACCCGGACTGGTGCCGCGAGCTTGTTGCTCATCGCCAATGCTAGTAGTGTGCTAGTAGTGTCCCTGTACACTATGTAGATAGCATAGTGTATCCGAAGGCTGGGGTAAAAAGGGTCGTCGACGGCGGCAGTGATCAGATCAGAGGGGTCCAGGTCCCGGTCCTCGTCCTGATGGTGTGTTAGCAGGTAGTTACTGTAAGTAGTGTATCTGCACGGAGTAAAGAGTGTACCGCACTACCCTAGGATACTAGCGTATGATGTGTGTCATCCATCAGAACCATCGGGGCAAAGGATCATGCGGTGTCAGTGTGCCCTTCAGCTTCTCCGTCAGGGCAGTTGTCATCTCAAGCCTTGAAACCGAGCTCGAGGCGGCCTCTTTGCATCACCGTCGCATCACAAACACAAGAGAGAAATAATGAAAAAGGGGGCCGAGCCTCGGGGAAGGTGGAAAGTGGATACAGCTTCATGTCTGCCCGTTTGGTCCGTAGTGGTACTCCGTACCTCCCAGAGTACCTACCTGTTTACCTACCTTTGGTATCTAGGTACCTACCTACCTATAGTAGGCAGGCAGGCAGACAGGTAGGTGGTAGGCTGGTCAGGCGGTTTAAGATACGTACCTCCAGCTGCAGGACCTTTCGAGGTACGTACCTGGTTTGCTGTCGTCTCCTGTTTGGTGTGGTTGCGGCAGGGACGTACCTATTGCGAGCCTTGATTTTCGCAACGCGACGTAGACGCGATCAAACAACGACCGGGACGTGGCAGAGGTTCGATGTTCGAGCGCAGAACAGCATAATGCAGAGCTCTATTCCTGCCACAGCTCGCTTCATCTCCTGCCAATCAGGCCGCGCTGAGAGGCGGAGCTACCGTTTCCTAAACCACCTAACCTACCTACAGATTACGGATACAGGCCGTATCTACCTACCTACCTAGGTAGGTTCCGTATTCAAGCCTCCTTCCGTGTCTGATAAGATCCACCACGGGCGCACGTACCACTGGCTTACGTAGTATGAAGAAGTACTGTGTAGTTTAGATCAAATGGCACCGGCTGGCGAGACAAGTGCAAAACAGGGAAAAGCCGGAGGGGGCGAATGAAATTGTCCACGCCGGCGAGTCGATCAACCGGGGGGGAGGGGGGAGCCATTTCGCACTACACTGGGGGCCCCAGAGGTTAAAGCTGCCCAAGATTGGCCGCGACGTTGGGCTTCACGCCTCGAATCCTCGATTGGCATCATCCCGTCCTTCGTTCGTCCTTCCCATGCACGCCCAAGAGGCCCAGAAGCCTGCCGTTGTACACATCGTACATAGTGCCGCCAATAGATTGTGGTGGTGTGCCGGACTACCCGCACAAGCCCCCCAGATATCAGAGCCAAACGCCCTCTGCGAATACTACTAGATGCGCGTGTGCTAGACCCGTGTGTCCGATTACGCCGTCAGACCTTCTAGTGCTACCATGTTCAGGTACCGCACCACATCTTTCCTCTTTGGCCGAGGGAAAGGTACAAGGTACCTAGACCGCCTTGCCTTGCCTTGCCTTGCTGAAGCTGCCGCATCAGTGCATTCGGCACCATTGGACGCCAGATGCCAGGGGCACAGAAGACCAGTCGAAGCATGCGAATGGTGGTGTGTGGGGGAGACGTGACGAGTCTGATGACCCGACCCTAAGCAACTAGATTACTACACTACGAGTACTGCCCACATATTGAGTCTGCCTGCTGTTGATGCGTCTCCTGGTATCTACGAACCTCGTCCTGTCCTCGTGTGGTTGCGGTGGAGAGGAAACATGGAAACGCACCCTGCAAACTTGTGATAGTGCAGGCGTTTCCTGATGTTTCACGACCTGCCATTAAGCACTATGGGTGCCGGATGCGACCCCAGCCAGCATTTGGCCGACAGTTACCTACTGTTACCCTACCGGTATATCGCTTGCCTATGATCACAACGACGTGATGAAAAACCAAACGTCCTTGAGCTCTAACGTAAGCCAGCAAGCAGTGCGGAGTAGTCGCTTTATTGGTATCCGCCATGTGTGAGTCCCTGCAAGTCGCCTGCTCACTTTGCTCGGGGCCTGCGGGACGCCCTTAGCAAGCCTGCTCTGCTTCAATCCGTGCCTTGTTTACTTCGTCAGACATTCACATACACGGTGACATCAGCTGAGCTTGAGGTCATTGATCTTCCTTTTTTTCTATCTATATTCGTATCTGGCTCAAGCTTGAATACCTTCGCAGTTTGGCTCGAGAAGGTCACGGCGGGGTGGCTGGGATGGTCTGGCCAGAGAAGTGCGTCAGGGTGGGTCCGGCAGCATAAGTCAGGAACAAGAAGGAAAAAGCAAAAAAATCAGGGGCGCATTTTGGGGGGGGAACGTGGAGGCAGCCACGCAGCCCATCAGGGAGGCCATTTGCCAATTGATGAGCGGCAGATGGGCGCGCGCCCAGCATTACCAGCAGCCTGGTGTTGAAATGATGAAACACGACGGGAAGATTGCGGGAAAAGGGGATCGAAGGGGCAGAGGGGAAAAAAAAGGAAAGACTGGATGATGATGACAGCACTGGCCGCCTACCGGTAGGTAGGTATGTAGGTAGGTATGCACAAAAAGGAGAGATCTGCTAATTCTAACCCAGAAACGGCAATGAGCTACATGAGCATTGCACCTGCTTGCAATGACTGTAATGACATACTGCAGTACGTCAGGTCGTTCACGAGAGAGCAAAAGGCATCGCTTCCAAGACACGCCATTTAGGTAGCGGCCGCCGTTACCGCGACATCCAAGTCACTCTGAGAGCGCGTCCGATCCCGCGTTACGACGCAGCTGCGAACTCAAATGTTCAGCCGTTTTCTTGAATGTAGCCGTCGGAACGCAAGGACTGTCGACATAGGATGACTCGCTTTTGTGCCCCCTCGAACTCTCTCTCCCAAATACCAGGCGCCTGAGCGGAACCCAATTAATTCCCCGGACACGAGCCAAATGGATAAACTCGACTGGCCGAGGCAGTACCTATGGTTTACACTAACAATGTAAGGATGCGTAGCAGTCACATTCGTGCTGTGTACCTCCAAGTTCTCGTCAAGCTGGTCCCAAACACGGGAGGCCGGGACGGGTGATGGAGACCCCCTCCCTCTTACACTCAATTTCAATCCCTCTCGCCTGTGAATGTGTGCCAGGATATCGGGGCTCGGGGGATGATTGATCTTTTGGGAAGGCTCGCCGTTGCCTGCGCCAACCAATGGAGTTCATGGAGGATTTGAGGAAAATAGAGAGAGAAAAGGGACCCTCTTTCCGCTTGTCCCGAGCCAGCAGCTTGTCGCAACGAGATAATCAGTGGAGCGTACAAGGCCAATGACACGGCAACCCACCGCAACCTGCCGAAGGAATATTCGATATTGCTTGGGGCCCGTCGTATGGAAAACGTCTGGAACATGTCCTCCGTCAGCGTATGCGGTATTCCTGCTCCGGCTGGGCGAGAAGACTACCAGGTGCTTGGTTGCCTCGAAGAATGAGATGCCGCCTTGCCGCTGGCGAAACTGCATTCACCCACCCGTTCCTGCGTCTTCACGTCTGCCCATCCCAACGTCAATTTGCCAATTGCTAGGACACTCAGTCACAGAACGGCACACACCAATGCCCCCCCCCCCCCCCCTTCACGTCGCTCTCGGGGTCAATACTCGTGTCGACCTTGGCTCTTTTCAGGGAAATGATGTTTGCCAAACCCCCGCCACCGAGTATCCTTTCTCGTCGACCTTCCCCTCCCCCTCCCCCTCCCCCTCCTCGCATTCCACGGCCCTTCCGTTTTGATTAGCAGCTAGCGACGGACCATATGATCCTGGAGAGGGGATGTGGATGAAGAGAGCTGCCGATCGACACACGCCATGAGGAATGTTGGGCACCACGCCGTCGGGGCAATCTGATAGCCACTTTCCGCGAGTCTGTGCCGTTAGACGATGCCAGTATGACAGGGCTCTCGAACATGGATCCACTACGTGCATAAATATGGTTGTGCATATTTATGCATTGACTTAGATAGAGTATGCTCATAAGCGTCAAAATCCCAATATGCATCCCTCGATAAACGGTATTTCCGACTGTGTAAACACAAATCCCATCCATCGCAGGAATGTTTGGGTCTTTTTGACGATGCGTTGGCTGGGTTCATCATTGGGGGGAAAATACTCTACATGTCTAGTAAAAAATCCGAGCCTGCATAAGCTGCCGGGCAAACCCAATGTTTCTCGTCATTTGACTGGCTCCCTAACCCTCAAGGCTGGCGTGGCTATGCGGTTTTCTGTTTCTGGCATGCTCCCATATCCCTCAATTCTTGCCAGCCGTTTCCCAGTACGATTATATGCAGTTTCGTGAGGACTGCGGGCTTCTTCAGATGGCTAGATTGTACATCCTTGTAAACAAACATCAAGGCCTCCCGTCCTTCTGCGCGGAAGTAATGTGAAACCCTCGGCAGCCTCGAAGTCATATTTTGATCAGAGACCGCGACGTTCTGCAACCCAACCCACTAATCAAGGCACCAGGGGAGAGAAAGGTACAACAACAAGAAAGTGTCATCGGATCCTGCAGGTTGCCATCCGTGGATGTGTCAAATACATGTCACGGGGAGTTGGCAGCAACCACCATCCAGTCTTCAGGTGCTCTTTCAGCCACCTGGATGAACTAGGTACTTCAAGTGTGTCTGGGTAGCATCTCCAACTTGCATACCGCATGCAGCCAAATGGGTTAAGCCCCAAGACCCCCGTTCGACGTTGTTTGTCTGCTTATCTCTGCAGTTTTAGTACGCCTGCACCACGTGGCTGCCGTCACCAGACCTGCCCTTTTTGACAATGCATCATTGCCCACATCTCCGGAATGCGTCGGTTGAGCCCCAAAAGCAAGAGCAAAGCAAGGGAGGTTTGGGAGACAATCCTACAGGTGCAAGCTGGCTAAAGTAAAAGTAACGGTTCACACAAAACCAAACAAAGAATAAGGTTGAACAACCTAGAAGCGCGGCCCCAAACAGCACTGGTAGCTGTAGCTGCTACGGAGCCTTATCCGTGCTGCCCTACCGCACTGTTGGGAGCGCCGATAGCCGGCCCCACCCTTCCTTCCCGAACTTGGTCGTCGTGGAGGAATTTTTTTCTCTCTTGCAGACGACGTCGCACTCTTTTTTTCGACGTTCCTCTCCGGATTGTATCGTTCCCTCGTCCAGGAAGAAGCCAATATCTCTCCCTCTCCCCCCTGCCAAGTCGAAACGGGATTGACAAGTCCTCGAGCCATCGTTCTCGGTCCCTGGCTTTTGTCCTTGCCCCGAAGCGCGCGAAAACCCTCGGCGTGGACCCTGCCCATCCTGCTAAGAAAATACCCCGCCATCGGATACCCCGCCACGACAGAAGCCATCTCGAACTTTGACACCAACACCGACGACGGCAACAGGCGCAACAGTTGCCATATTTAATACAGAAAGAGCGCATCCCTTGCTATCGATAACGGTATCGCCACAAACCAGCCCCGAGAGGCGCATCGAGCTCTTGCTCCGCCAGCCATCTAGATACACCAATCTTTTTGTACACCAGCCCCCAAAAGAGTCGCGCCAATATGTGCGGAATCATTGGTGTATGCCTGGGTGACTGGGACCGCGAGGATGACTCCTGCGATGCCGCGCAGGAGTTGCACGAGGCCATGTACCTCCTTCAGCACAGGAATGTATCATAGATCCTTCGGCGAGGAGTATGTTCTAACCTGTCACAGAGGTCAGGATGCTTGTGGCATAGCAACATCATCGTAATTGTCGACCATCTTTGAGGTGAAAGCTCAAGTGCTAATCGTAGTAGGAAGCACGGACGCATCTATTCCTGCAAAGACGCCGGTATGGCATCCAAGGTCTTCAATGACGGAAGGAGAGTCATCGACCTCCCTGGATGGATGGGCATTGGTCACTTGCGTTATCCAACCTGGGGAAGCAGTGGGTAAGTGTCTCTCTGCATGCTGTTGGATCTGTAAGGAATGCATACTGACTCTTCCCTTTAGGCGTGCTGAGGGTGAGCTTCACAGCCAATCCACGTTTGACAAATGATGAAATAACGAAAACCAGCCCAGCCATTCTACGTCAACAGCCCGTACGGCGTATGCTTGTCCCACAACGGCAACCTCATCAACGCTGAAGAGCTCCGTGAATTCTTGGACCACGAGGCGCATCGCCACGTTAACACTGGCAGTGACTCCGAGTTGATGCTCTCTGTGTTTGCAAATGAGCTCAACGAGACTGGAAAGGCACGTGTCAACGAGAACGACCTATTCAGCGCCTTGGAGCGAACCTACAAGCGCTGCAGAGGAGCCTGGGCCTCAGTGATCATGCTTGCTGGGTACGGCGTGTGTGGATTCCGCGACCCCAATGGAATCCGACCTCTGGTCTGGGGGTCTCGGCCCTCTCACACTCTTGAGGGTGCTAAAGACTACATGCTTGCATCCGAGTCTGTAGCGCTGAAGCAGCTTGGTTTCTCAAACATTACAGACGTTCTCCCCGGACAGGCCGTCTTGTTTAAGCGCGGTTCGCCCCCAGTCTTCAAACAGATTCAGGAGATGGAGTCTTACAGCCCTGACATCTTTGAGTACGGTAAGTTTACAGATTCTTCAGTCCCTGTTGCTCCGGACATTAACAAGCCCGACGCTAGTGTACTTTGCGCGCCCGGATACGACCATCGACGGTATCAGCGTCCATGAGTCTCGTAACCTGCAGGGTGTCAAGTTGGCCGACAACATCATTGCAAGACTGGGTGAGGAGGCTGTCAAGGATATTGACGTTGTCATTCCTATCCCAGAAACCTCGAACACGGCTGCCGCAGCCCTGGCAGAGCGGCTCAAGAAGCCGTACTCCATGGGCTTTGTCAAGAACCGTTACGTCTTCCGGTTAGTCCATGTTACCTTGCTCAAATTGCTTTCAAAAGTATCATTGCTGATGACATCACGGTTCAAGCACATTCATCATGCCTACCCAGAGCTCTCGCAAGCAGGGTGTCCGCCGTAAGCTTAGCACAATTGACACTGAATTCAAGGGGAAAACGGTGCTTTTGGTCGACGACAGCATTGTTCGGGTATGTTGACAGGAGCTCAATGCAGGCAGTAAGGTTGCTGACATCTGAGAAGGGTACAACGAGCCGTGAGATTGTCAACATGGCACGGGAGGCTGGCGCCAAGAAGGTCATCTTCAGCAGTTGCAGTCCGGCCGTTTTGAACCCCCACGTGTACGGCATTGATCTTGCGACGCCCAACGAACTCATTGCCCACGGCCGCTCCAACTCGGAGATCGCCGAGCACATTGGCGCCGACGAGGTCATTTACCAGACCCTCGAAGACCTCGCGGCCTCGTGCGCCGAGCTCTCTCCTCGCGACCCCAAGACCCAGACTTTTGAGGTCGGCGTTTTCACCGGCTGCTACGTCACTTCTATACCTGATGGCTACTTCGACCGCCTCTACGAGGCCCGCAATGGCAGCAAGAAGCGTAAGGCAGTTGTTGCCAGCAGCGGCCCTACGGCTCAGGGTTCTGCAGACTCTGGCCCGGCTGCCAAGACCGTTAAGACGAACGGCTTGGTGGCACGGTCGCGAGCTGAAATACTGTCTCCGCCGGGAACCGGTGCCGATATCGGGTATGCCCTCCTCTTCAGATACTGAGCAGGGCACTTAATTGACTGACGCATGACCTACAGCATCCATAATGTGGCAGCCGACCCCGAGAACTAAGCAATACAAATGCTACTTTACTGTCCGTTCTGACGAAAAAAAAAGAAGGAGTGGTATACAGAAGAACTAAATTTAGGTGAGGCGTTGCGGAGAACTGGCATCGAAATCGCGTTTTGCATTCATCTCTGAGGCTCTCTATCTCCCCCCTCCCCCCATTCCTCAGTTCGGGAGTTGGGTACTCACGCTTGGATTGGTACCCAGTTGTTTGGAGATGTGTGGCAATTCGTCCATGGGGCTCGTTTCGAACACCCTGCACATAGCCCGTAGGTTAGTTATCATGAACTGGTCTTTTGTGTCGTTGGATCTGTGCCCATTGACTCTGTGGACGTTGCAACAACAAATTCGATAAATGCATCGACTGGTTTGGGGTGTTTGAGAGGGGTCTGCATAACTGTGGATAAGTCGTTTAAATACATATGCTGTCGAGCGACACAACTGGTGCCCTTCGACTCAATTCTCCACCGACGCCAACGACTGGCTCTAGTCTCGTTTTGTGCTTTCTAACACTAGTATGCTCAAGGCCCAGGCCTCCCAAGTCGGCGTTAACGATCCCCATGCACAAATAAGGCGCCAGACGGTTGGCGTATCCGTGAAACGATCCACCGTCTTCAATAGTGACTGTCTGTATCATGAGAGATCGGGGCGTTTCTCCTCGCATTCCCACCCTTGGTTTGGTCACAAGCCGGACAAGCCCTCGCACGGCCCCCACCCGCCAGCCAGCCGCGACTCATATCCCAATTACTACCACCTAGTCGATCCCAGGGCCCCTTGAAGCGAAGAGAGAAAAACTCTCCCCGTGAATGAGTACATACTCCGTACCTTCACACAGACGTACGAGAAAGGACCGGGGACCCGGTCTGGTTTGGCTAAACACCATGGTCCCGCGGTGAGCATCACCAACCGGCACATCCGCGGTTCGACGCGGCGGGCCCATTTGGAATGACAACCAGTGGAGTCGGCCAGCCGGTTTCTAGGGACGCCAGGTCAGGATTTCCGTTTTGAGGATTCCAATCTTTCTTCCACCCCCTCCCAGCCACCCACTCTTACTGGGCTGCCTCGTCAGATGAGAGAAGGAAACCAGAGACGAGGGACAATCTCGTGGGAGGGGGCAACTGATGGGCGTCCGGATAGTTCCCCCGTCGCGGCAACATCGCGCTTCATCACTCCACCATTGCCGCCCCTCTCTGCTCCACGGCGCTCTTCAGGGTGGGCGATCCCTCTTTACTTGGATAGCCAAGACCAATAAACTGTCAGGTGTGTACGGCGAATGTAACTGCAGGCTCCTCATCCTCCTTCGTACGATGGGGGTTGCTTGTCTCTGACATGCCAGGCCTGGCAACTTTGTCGTGCCGCCGGGATCATGTCAGTGGGTTTGCACATAGCTTCATGCTCTTTCTTCCCTCGAGGCCGGATCCTTGGTGGCATAGACCAGCCCAGGAGCCCAGCCGCGCCGTCCACCGGTCCCTTGGTGCACACACCACCACCCCTACTATGGCATACTATGGCATATTTCTCGCCGCTGGGCTTCTGGTTTTCCCGCAAAACCCCGCCAAACGGGAGGCGACTATGCTGGGCAAATTGCCCATGCGAAAAGAAGCCACGGCCGGGCCGGCTCACCAGCATGAATCTGCGAAGCTTGGGGCCCGGGGTTCCGGTCTCACCGCAAAATGGGGTTCAAGGACCACCATTTCGGTTGGGAATCATAAGGCCAAGAGGACCGAGGGGCCATTATCGGCTGGGTTGGCCAGGAGCCCTACCTAAACGACGTTGCATGGCCGCATTGCTATGTTCAACATTGAGCATTAAAACAGAGATGATTAACGGTTGTTGTGAGACCTCACACATACCCCCCCGTCCACCCTGCTCTCTCTCGACCGCGGGGCTGGCGCTGCTGAGGGTGCAAAGATGAAGCTAGGCTTGTCTCTCGTTCTGGATAGTTGAGGGTTGCTAATCTTGAACCTCGCCGTTACAAGGGGGTTGCTTTTCTTTTCCCCCTCTTCTCACACGGGCAATGGGCTGTCAGGCCCCCCTCGTGGCCGTGGACTACTATGGCCTCGTTTCCAGTTTACAACCCCTATTTCCTTCCCGCGCACGGGGGGGACGTGCGAATTGTCTTGTGGAAGCGGCACAATCCCGAACCCGCATTTGGGGCCTGCAGCAGACGGGGTTTTTTGTGAGAAACTCCTCGCCTGCACATCTGTGTGATCCAGGGTGAAGATTGGTGGGAGTTGGTCTTTGTCATTGCGTGAATTTATACAACGCGCTATCCTTACCGAGTTTTATGACAGCAATCTAGAAGTGGCCCTGCCACGGCTAAAAGGTTCAATGAAGGGGGAGGTGGGATCACCCATTGGAAGCAGCGTACATGGCACCGGAACCTCCGCGCCGAAGGCCTCTGGGTCAGACACGAGCAAAGAAAGTAAGACAACATTGCGCAATCTCGGGAGGGAGTATTTTCAGGGTGCTCAAACTGATCAGATTTGAACATCGACATCTCCCAGCCGCAAGCTTACGCCTCTGCGGATCACTGACTTGACTCAGGGCGGAGATCACGATGTCGTGCCGCTGCCGCTGCGCGTGTGTGGGCCAGAGTTCTGACACGGTCAGTCTTTGCAGACGGCATCTTGTTTCTGCATGCCGCGGTGTCGACAGAGATCCGTTCCCCTTCCTCTCCTCCTTCCTCTTCTTTTCCGAGGCCCCAAGAAACGAGAACTCTGATTCGTGCTTCTGGCATTTCCGAACCAACCCCTAGCCCAAACATTCGGATCCTGTAGGAGAGAGGCTGGTATGCAACATGGGGGCCAGCCGCCCGTCTGGCTCTCCGGTCAATCACTGTCCCGCGAAGCTGGAACCTGCCGATCGACCGGACAGACGGTTCTCTTTCCTGGGCCAGGACGTCCGAAGCATGACTCAGTCTCCCGCCAGGGCAACGGCGTCGACGGACTGAGTAGTGGCCCGGCTGATCTCCAAAAAAAACTGCCGTTTCGCGCGTTCGATTGGTCACGCGTGGAGATTGGCGGTCTCGTGAATGGTCTCGCCTCGGCTCGAAGCCATCGTCGAAGACACGAGCTGCCGGCGGCGGGCTACTGCAGCCCCCCCGTTGCTCTCCCTGTTCGAAGCATCCACTAGCGCCCCCCCTTTTGCCGGGGCATGGGGGGTTCCATGCCGCTTCTGGAAGCTGTGGAATTTTCTTCACCGCGGCGGACCCCCTCCCCTGCTAGACAAAGACGCCGAGGAGCGCGCGGTGGGCACTCCTCCGGATACAGAATAGAGCATCCACTGGGCGTCAACTGGACAACGACCAGGCCGCGCTTTCCCTCGCGTAATATGTAAGGCATGCATAAGCATTATGGTCTATTCGGGCCAAAGTTTGCACGCGACAATGCGGCTGGGCACCGATGCTTCGCAGAGTCGGCACGTTTGCCGCACTTGGCTCCGGATAACGCCCGACGACGTCCGGGTGCCCGTCCGGGTATCCACCAGGCGCCGTGGTCTGGTCGAAAGCACCGGTAGACAGCTCTCGAACAGCCAAGACTACTGGTCTTACATAGGTAGTCAGCGTCGTGGACTCCCATGGTTGAGCAGGTGTTCCGCCGAATATGTATTTCTTGCTTTTGGGAGTCTGTACGGGCATCGCGGCACTGAGTTTGGCTTTTGGTTCCGAGAGCCACGGGCATTCGCATTGGGAACAAGCTTTGCATTGCGTATTGCAGGCAAATTTGAATCTGTGGTTAGCGGGAATTGTACCGTCACTCGAGAACGAAGTTTTAGCAAGAAGACTCTGAGCATTTGCTGGTTCCCGGTGACTCAAAACCAAGTTTGGATGTAAAAGGCCAGCAAGGTTGGCTAACAACTGAGGTATGTATCTCGACTCTATCAAGGTCGCACAGCTACATAAAAATACTTTAAAACAGTCGGATAAACTCAGTGTAACTATTGTACCTCATGCTTAGCACCATAACTGAAGGTTTCTCAATAGAAACACAGTACCATGCAAGGTCGCAAACGAACCTCCCTACCAATCAAAGTTACCAGAGCATTCGGAGATGACCCCCCCTGTTGCTACAACAAGTGCTCTAGACCCTGTTGGTGTGACTGTTACCATTTGTTCTACACCTTAACGCATCAGAACCAAGTTCCTCGGCCGTTCCAACACCCTAGGAGAAACCACGATTCTACGTGGGCGCACATATTCGACTCATTTCTCATCCGACTTGCTACCCCAGCTTTCGATCGAGCAGGCAAAGACTCTTCAGATACGGCTTTTCTGGACGACTATACAATACCCCTCTCGCCCTCCTTACCCGGTTTCTACGTTTCCTGTCTGCTATTTCTCTTCAAAAGCTGCAGTATGAGAACCCGCAGCCAAGCAAGGCTGAAAGCATTGAAATGGACATCTCTACCAGCAGAGATTCGCCTCATGATTTTGTCGGCAATCGCACACCAGAAAAACACTGGCTGGGCTTCGTTTGCATCTGTATGCACAGAATGGCAGCACGCTTTGGAGAAAGCCAATTTCTATAAGCTAAAGCTGGGAGTGTCTTGTCTCGAGGACTTCAAATCTCTTATTTCGCCAAGAAAGAGAGATATTATCCACCACATTTGTCTCAATGTCGAATTACAACGCTACATGTATAAGTGTTGTTCAGATCTATGGTCACCACCAGAGAGGATCCTTCTAAGACGAAGGTCACCACCACCAGATAAGATCAGTTCTATCGTCAGTGGTGAAAGATGGAGACTTCTTTCCGTTCTCAGTAAATGGAAACCAGCAGCTCATTTGGCGTTGGAGATCAACGTATACTCCCCGAGCGACTGCGAACACTACTTCAAGAACCTCTTCTTGTCCACCGACGACGTTGAGCATGACAGAGACGCCACACCGGATGCTTGGAGGGCTATGAATTTGCATCATGACCCACGGCATGGCTGGATGCATGGAAAACCAGTTGAACCTTCCTCCATGGTGCTCTGAAATACAGCTTTTCCAGCCTATTTTCCTAGTGTTTGACGAAACGCTACCTCGAGTTCCGGCAGTGACTTGCCTCATTATCCGTCGCCAACTTCGGCGTTGTATTGAGGAAGAGGGGCTTGGCATGATACTTCACAGTCTTGAAGGACTAGAGCATATATCCTACGAGCCGTGGGCGGATTATATCCCTGCTTTCAGAGGATATCATGATCGAAGTGAGCACCGAAACCCTTGGCAGGAAACACAAACTTTATCATTTTGTCGTGGTCAATACGCTTTGGTCGTCCATCGCTAATGTTTAAGAACAGATCTCGCATTCATGTTACGCAATTATCTTCCAGACACTGTTAAGAAATTAACCATATTTGAAGACGCCTACGAAAACTACGAGCTCTTTTCAGATCCGCCAGTCCCTGGACCCTGGATTGATTGGAATGACCCTAGTAAAAGACTTGATGCAGTTCTTGCATCTAAAAGCCTCGACCTACAGCATTTTGCCATCTCCTTCAAGGTCAACGCAGAGGATATTTTCCGATGCTGCAATCCAACATGGAGCTGATCGAATCTACAATCTTTAGTGCTTACATCACCGCTCCTTCAGAACAACGAGGGGGGAGCAACCAGATTGAGGGCTTGCTGTGCCAAGCCAGTGCACTTGCACAGAAGATGCCCAAGCTACACACATTTGTGCTTTGGAATGGTGGAAAGGGACACGCCTGTGCGTTTATATATCGCATTGGCAGAGACTATACCACAATTGTTTGGCGTGGAACGTGGCGTTTGGAGTTGAGTCCTCGTGTGGTCGAGTCATGGCAATTTGTTGCCTCGAAGCTGTGTGATGAAAAGTTCCAAGTGCGGCAAGAGTTTCTTAAAGGGGGCATGAAGTGGCATGGAGATGCAATCTATCATCTAGACTTGCCCTGCCAAGTTGTTGATCCCGCGTCACTTTGGCAGATCCGGAGAGAAGCATGGAGCTTAGAGGGATGATATATCGCACTACAGCTTTCCACCTACCTAGTCTACAGCCTTCCACTAATCTATAGCCCTTCATCTAGTCTACGGCCTTTCATCTGGTCTACAGCCTTCTATCTAGTCCCAGAAGTGTTCCAATTGTGTTGGTTAACAATAGGCAGACCCTCCTTAGCACAAATGCCATGGTCTTAGACAAGGAGGATAGTGCCCAAGCATACACCGATAAAGTACCAGGGATTATTCAGGTGAATATACAACAGGAGGAAGAAATAGTAGAGAACGGCAACGACAGGAGAGAACGACAACAAAAAATGATAACAGCAGGGAAAGACAGTGGCATGGAAGAGATGGCAACAGAGACAACACGCCTTTAGGAAAATTTTCTCTATGCGCTCCTTCTCTTGTTACTGTGCATATGAAAGACAGGTGAGACGTCGACCCAGTCGCTCCTTCCTACTCACCACCTGCCGTTGGACGCTCCTTCCTTCTCGCCGTCTTCCTTTCTGTATTTAACCCACAATCCTTCCCACAGCAACCTCAAAACTTTCTTTCCACAACAACCCATATTGTCTACACAACGCACAAGAACACCAGCCATGGCTCTCAACGGCCAGAAACTGCCTGATCAGTGAGTATTCAAGGAAGGCCGCGCGCGATGAATACACACAAACTGACCATCAAGGTTTCGCTGCAAGATCGGAGGCGAATGGAAGCCGTGGACATGCTTCTCTTCGAAGCAACAAAAGCTTGTACAAAACGAGCTGAACCGTCGAATCCATATCGACGCTGCAAATACGGGTATGATTTGCCGCATTCACTCGGGCGAGCTGGCGAAGGAGATACAATGCGAGGGCCCTTGCAACAAAATCCGGCCTCTCGACCAGTTTTCCAAAAACAACAGAAGCAACGGTGTCAACGTAAGTTTACAAATTCAATCTTGTGTATCATCCGAGGCGTATCATCTGAGATTTCGTTTCTAACGCATATTGGGACCAGATCTGCAAGGCCTGCCAGCACTGGGTCAACACCCAGGAACCGGGTTATGCCCCCTGGGGAGGCCCGAATACCGTTCTAGATCCACTCGAGGAAAACGACGAATTTGAAACGCGTCTTCCTACGGAGCCTTCCGATATCTTCGACCTTCATGATTATCGAGTATGACCAATAAGTTTTTGGGACATTCAAGACCTGCTGACATTGATACAGCCCCTTGCACCGATCACCGGCACGGACGGACTCACAGAGTTAGACGACGATGAGACGGGCGCCCCTTCCCTCAAGTTTGCAGGTCTCAACATCGACCGTGGTAGTCAGAACATCGCCCCGCCTCACTTGGATACTGAAAGTGTAACTTCCACTCGACGCGCCACTGGATCTGCCGTCTCCGAATCCGCGTCCCAACCCACCCTTGAGGACCTGGGAGAAACCAGTCTGTGGCTCAGCCAGACAAAGATTGCCCAGTCTCAGACAAATGATCGAGTGACATACAACGCCTGGGACTCCAATGGTCGTCAGTACCAGATGACCAAGACTCCCACTATCCAGTCTGGTCGATCGTCAGCGATGAGTGGCATGGCTCCAGCTTCGGGCAGTCGTGGACAGAGTCTGGAAAACAGCCGCCGCGAAGCCGCCTTGAACAATCGCCTTCAGAGCACCGCGAACATTCGTCCTCAGAATACCGCCAACGTCAGCAAGCCTGCTACGGGCGGAACTTGGGATAGGGTAAGTCGGCAACCATCTACCGCGTAACAAACGCACGTTTCTAACCCAAAGATAGAGTCGATCCGACAGAAAGCATCTTACCGAGAAGGAGCATCGCGAGCTGCAGCGCAACATGCCGCAGCGACAGATGGCTGTTCCTTATGGTAATGTTGAAGACGACAGCGATGACGATGAGTAATATGGCACTTGCGCCGCCAAGCCTCTCTGACAGCATCCATGGAAGCATTGGCACCTCAAGCCGAGAATACCTTGCCATCAAAGGAGACTTACAAGCCTGGGCGGCAAGACGCAATCTTTTCTCTCACCACGTCTCTTGGTCACTCTTCATTACTTTCATTTGTATGAAAAGATACTACAGGGCGAACATGGGGGCGGCGTCTTATTCGGAAGGCATGTCCGTTTTTGCTCTTCTCATAGTACCAAGAGTAGTGAGGTACTGAGAAGATCCGGGGAGGGAGTCAGCTTTGCCCTACAAGGTAGCGACATTATGCATAGGTAGTAGAATGAATCAGATCACGAAAGGAGTCATAACAAAGTTTGCATGCAGTGATGTATTCCGCCAAGTTAACGAGAGAAACATGCGGCATAATGTACCCAAAAAGACGCCCCCAACCATCCGGTCTCTCGATGTCGGTGCGGCTTGCCCCGCAATACTAGTGTATGCAATCCCGAGACCCCTAACCCAGCCGGAGCGATTCTTCTTTTTTTGAACTTGGCCCCCAAACCTTACCCAAAAACGACGTGTATGTGTGCTTCGTGCGTGTAATCCCCCGTCACAGTGACGGCCGTCGATATGCCCATGAGCACGAGCAGATGTTATAAAAAAATAGAAAAAAGTACCAGCGTGTGCTGATTTACGATCGTTTCGACTGTGCTCTGACCAAGCTTGACCGCATATAGCCCTCACCCTCCTAGGCCTACAGGAGGTCTAGAAATGGAAGACTAGCAGGATGGTTCCAGGCACTGGTTCAGCTTAGGGAGCACACAGCCTCAGCAGTCAGTCAGGCTTTGCGCAGCGCGATCGATAGTTCGTTCTCTCCAAGACAAGCCCGTTTTACAGATCGCTGTCACGCTTGTAATATCCTGGATTGGGGTCGTTGCCTCGGTTCATCATGTCCTGGGCGTCGCCCACTTGCCGGCGTTCAGTGATCTCGCGTTCCTTGAGCCTCTTATGCAGTGTATACCTCAACCCTAGCGTCAATCCTCGAGCATTTCTGTCCCTCATGACTGCTGGTCCCTATTGGAGGGGTTCTGATGAGCTGGACAGACGGTTGAGATGGAGGTAAACATCCGTTCCGTACCTGTGTGGACAAAGTCAGCATTTCCATGTGTGCATCGGATGCAGTGATCCAAGGAGGGGCGCGGCGCGCGGAACTCACCCCTCCATGCTGATGAGCTTCAGATCGCCGCCAAAGTATCGCGCGTACAACCGTGAGATGGGCAGCCCATACCCGAAACCGGCCATTGGCGCCTTGAAATCGCTCTTATCGAAGTCTGGATCCAGGTTCGGTGTCCGGTCCACGGTGGTGTACATATATGTCCAAACAAGGGGAATCGAGCTTCTGGGGATGCCGCCGCCTTCATCCGAGATCTTGATGGTGATGTCCTCCTTGCCTTCGGCGACAATGACCTTGGTCACGGGGAACTCCTGCTTGTCCTGGCCGTGTGTTTCGACAACGGCACGAAGGGAGTTCTTGAGAGTCTCGAACAGCATGTGGGACAGATGCCCGGGAACGTACATGAAGTTGATGTTGGGGTTGCAAACAAGCTGGATCTTGGGCGCCTCGAAAAGCCCGTAGTGGTCCTCGCAAACGAAGCGCGCGTTCTCGATGGCCTCCTGAGCGAGGTCCTGGACGTTGGTCTTGGTACAGATGATGCCGACGTAGGACGGGTCGCGATGGTGGCTCTGATCGGTCAGTGCGATGTGTTGACCGATGAGCATGCGAATTCCTATGCGCGACATGTAAAACCGGTCGAGGAACGACTGGATGTTGTGGTCGATCTGCATGCGCTGCCTCTTGCGCTTGTACTCTAATATGCCCTGGGCCATGGTGGTGACGACACCGTCGTGGCGCCTCTTGATGCCGTGCAGGGCCTTTGCGAAGCGTTCATTGTACAGCCGGAGCTCGGCAGGCCAGTCGCCCGTGTCGTCTACCATGGCGAAGTATCTCCGTGAGGCAACGTTCTTCTGTTTGCTCCAGCCATTCCCGTTGGACTGGGGGAGGGATGCGTATTGTCCGTCTTCGATACTCGGGTTCCGCGTCGCCTCGGAGAGCATGGATCCTTTGCCATGTGACTTGGCCGGCTTCATCAGTCTTTCTTTGGTAGTCCTGTCTAGATCGGGTCGCGGGAGCTGTGTGAGTTCCTGCGCAGACGGGCAAACGTCAGTGAGTCATGTCCGTTGTGCGATATGCGATGGCAATGCGGCGACGTACCTCGAACGACTGTGCATACCAATCTTGAACGCGCTTCACAGAGGGCATATCGTTGAGGCCATCGGGGAGCTCGTCGAGTTCTTGTACACGATGGGCTAGGCGAATTGGTAGCTCCTCAGCGAGGAATTGCGAGGCACGGAAGAGAGTTCCTGGGAGCACGGAGTCACAGAGTCAGCGTCGACACGGGGAAACTTGAGACGGTTTTGCGCCGATTGGCGCCTCGGAAGGCCAAAGGTCAAGAAGACAGGCACGCGGGAGGATAAACGAGAGGGCAAAGAGGCTGCAAAGACAGGTGGCCGGGCGGACGAAGGGAGCCGGGGAGGGCAGACGAACCGACAGAAGGCTTCTCTCCAAACTGCACCATTTGCCTCAAGCTCACGCCAGTTGCTGGGAAACTGGCGTAATGCCTGATGGTGTCCATCAACCTGTCCGTTTTCTTCCACGACATGATGGGCGACTGGGGAGACCGAGTTTTGACTACTTGGTGAGGTATTCGAATCGAACAAACAACCCCGCGTGACCGAGTTGGGAACAGCCTTTACCGAGGCTGTGTGACGCAGGGCAACATGGAACTGGACATGAGCGGGCGGAGCAGCAAAGGGAGAGAGAAGCGTGGAGAAATTGCGAGGTGAGGATTAAGAACGAAAGTCGGATCTACTGCTGCATAGTCGATGGGAGGCAGGATGGAGGTTGCGTGCAGTCTTGCAGGATAATGTTTCGAGTAGGTATATTTCTGGCAATGATGGAGAAGACAAAAGCTTGGGTTTGCCGGGGACAACAGGAACAAGGCCGGGCCAGGCTCCTCAGTGGGGAGAGTTCCTGGTGCTCTGGGCGGGCCACAACCGGCAATGGCACTATGGTACCTTACCAAACTGGGCGTCATAGTGCGCATCGTTCGATGATAACGCGACAGGTACCCTACCCCCCCTCTAAGGCGCTACTAGCCGGCTGTAGAGGTGCGCTCCCCGAAGGTTTTCTTTCCGTCGGCACTGGCCGTGAAGCACAATCAGCAATTGTTAATCCCGAGGTGCGAGCCGCTACCTACAATCATGCCAGATGCATACGTTGTACTTGATAATACGGGAATCCGGTGGGTCGGATTCTTTCTGACGTGTGCTATTTTGGTTTCACAGACAGGGTGAACGGGTGAAACCACCAGGAGATGCTTGGCAACCAGACATTTACAAGAGGCATATACTATGTTTATCGACCACGGAGATGTTGGTGATAGGGGTTCAGAACCTGCTCTCCAACCGCGAGCTCGTGAAACATCGCATGAGAGAACAGAAACGAACAGGAGGCGAACGTTAACGGGAGAATCCAAAAAGGTCTTCGGTCAATACTATAATACTTGGGCAGGCAGACATGGATACAATAGCACGCAGGCATGTGACTGTGAGACGGACAGCGGAAAGGAACGGGCCTTTGCTGCTGATGGATACCTCGTTCACTAACATTTTTCTTCTTCACCGTACTTACCTACCTACCTACCTACCCACAGCGACGTACGACGACGGTCATCCGCGGCGGAGAGGGGCACTCTCCTTCAGCATTGTTTCCTTCCTGGGTGCCGAGAGTCAGAGCCAGCAGCGCCGTGACCCGTGCCGCCCGCCTTCTTCCCCCACATTGCAACACACCACGCTGCAGCGCAGCCGCTCAGACCGCCCCTCCCCCCGCCCCATATTAGTAGGTACAGGTAGTAGTAGTAGTGTCCCGGCTCCGGCTCCACCTCGCGAACCCTTTCTTTCTTTCTTCCGTCCGCCCTTGGATTATCCGTGTGTGCTCGCTCGCTCACTCGAACCAGACCAGCCACAGCTTGCTTCGCGAGTTCCAGCTTGACCCCTGTGGTCACATGTGACGCGCCACAATATTCTTCAACCAGCCCCACCCACCCCGTCCTCCCTCTAGCCTTCACCAGCCTCCTCCTTTACCCGTCTCACCGCGCGTCGAGAACGCGCCAAAGACAAGACTCGACGCATCGCCAATTGGTTGGCCTTCTTTCAACCATACAGCGCCGAGTTTCCTGCAGTTGAAGCCCAAAAAATTCCTGGTAATCATTCAATCGGATCGTCCTCGGAAATACTACCTACCTTCCACTAGCTTCCTGTGCTGTACGAATACTGTACCTAGGTAGTGTACCTCTTTGTACCGATCACTCTCGTCGTACCTACATGCAGAGTCGACTCGTCGCCGTAGCGCCTCGACACTAAGCCGCCAACTCGCTCGCCTTTGCGCCGCGTCTCCCCTATCCTCCCACACTCCAAGGTCGAAAAAAAAGGAACGGGAGACGCCAGAGACCCGTTTTTTTCCTTTGTGGTTGGCCGGCCGCCGCCCCAAATATTACTTTCATACCTCTTTCGATGACCAGCAATGTCGGACACCAGGTCGGATTCGGGGCTGGGCCTACGTTTTCTCGATCTGAACGACCATGAAGACGACGACAGCCCGTGCAAAGGCTTGCGCCGCACAAGGAGTCATTCCAACAAGCCGGTCTCCATGCCGCAGTGCGCCTCTTCACCACGAATTTCAACCCCCCGACTATCTTCGTCCATGAGCTATCGGGGTTTCTCACCGCTGTCACCGCCTCCCCGCCAACATTTTTCTACGCCTGGTCAGCAGTACTCAACGCCCGTGGCCAAGAGCCCTCTGGCGCGCTCCTGGACCGAGGATGATCTTACGGCATCGGCTCATTCAAACGAAAACACAAATGAGAACACCCGAGACACCCTTGGCCTTATCCAACGACTAAATGACTTGACTCACAAGCTGCTGGCTGGTGAAGATGTCCCTGACACCAATGTTAGCGCTATGCACGGCAAACTTGATGAGATAGAGTCAGTTCTAGCGGGACAGCCGCCTCAAGCTACCCCCCAAGGCAAGCCAAAAACGTGGTCGGTGGACGCTCAGAGTGTCGAGCATCATGAATCATTGTGGACCTCCCCTTCACCCTCATGGTTTCGGACCGGCCTCTCAGAAATCTCACCATCGTTCCGGAGCTCGTTCCGACGAGATACGCCCTCTCCCGAACCCACCGTTGAGAAGAAGCCTGCCGTCGATTCTTTCCGCATCGCATCTGAGGCAGCAAAACTCAATTCCGAACTGGAAACCCTCGTCACGAATCTCAAGGCCCGGCAAGAGGAATCAGAGGTGAGACATGAGAGAGCGACTTACTCGAGGGGCATGGACTGATGAGTTTGCAGCACATACATCAGCTTCTTGTGACCCGCGCAGAACGCGCAGCGCAGCGAATTATTTTCCTCCAAGGACGTGTACGAGATTTGTATGTCTTCTCAACTCATAAGGCAGCCTTACCCGAGCCCCTTGACACTAACTCATCGCAGGGAGGAGGAACTCCAAGAAAATGACTCAGAACTCACCTACCTCCGCCTTGGCCTCAAAGCTATAGAAGTGCAGTGCCCGAACAACACTGATCCCGACCTCGCACAGAGCATCCAGAACTGGAAGGCCGACTGGTCCGACCTCAAGCGGAAACGCTCCAAGCACAAGAGCTTCGACCGCTCCGCTTACAACACCCCCGTGGGCACGCCGTTGCGACGGTGACCCTATTCCGACCTTGTTTTTACACCTCGTCTTTTATGCGTGATGACTCTAGAGATATGAACGAGTGATGAAGCCACAAAAGTTATCGAGTACCTTACGGTTACGGCTGAAGCATAGCAACGGTGTTTGGGGAATACAGCAGGATACCCAGTCTGCAAAATCTCGCATTTCGTCTTAGGTCCATTCTTACAGCATAGCGGATACCATGAGAGTCATGAATACAGTTTCTTTCTTGCTTTCTGAGTGTTGGCGCATCAGCAGCAGATGCGTGGTTACTGTGTTGACCGCCAGCTCTACTTATGATTCATGTATTCATGACCCGAAGACAAGAACTGTCGACACTTGGGACCGAATATCCCAGTTTTTCGGGCGAGAATGGCCCATTGTCGGATGAATGCCCGCTGGATCAGACGAGAAACGAGACTCGACAACCCCCCGTCAAACTGGCACTGAACTACCATCCAAATGACTCTACCACCAATCTCGCCCTACCTTTGCCCTTCCTCACGGTCTCATTGAATACGCACCTCACTTCGTCTATCAGCCCCTCGGGCCCAGACACTAACACGCAGACCTCGCCCCGGCCTCCCGCGAGGTCGCTCTCCAGCACCTCCTTGACGCCCATCCGGCTGTCGATGAACAGCTCGTTCTCGATTCCATTGAGCACGCCTGTGTTCTCTACGTCTTCGACGAGTGCCCGGCTTCGACAGCCCCAATACAATTTAACGTGGCCCGGATGGCTGCGTACGTGCGGCAGGACGGCGGTGATGCCGACACCACCGGCCAGCGCAACAAGGGTCGGTGAGTTGTACGAGGATTCGGCGAGCGGTGAATGTGACGGATAGCCCGTCTCGAGGAGAACGGGAACCGAGTCACGGTAACGAAGGAGCGAGGTGATACCAGACTGTATGCGGATATAAAAGGTGATTCCGAGATGCGGAGGCTCTCTCGATGAGTGCGAGACGCTGTAACACCCTTCAGGAAGAGAGGTCACGGTTTCGGTACGCTTTTCCACATCATTCTGTCCCTCACTCCGTCCCTCATCCGCGCTGCTTTCCGTGGCATGTTCTCGTTGGCTCGCCGATGGCAAGATGGCGGAGGCAACGGAGAACGGGTGGTTCTCCCACACGCGCCAGGTAAGTGTGGGGAAGTATACGTACGCGACGCCCGAAGCGTGGACCTCAGGTATCGTAACCCGGCAATATTCCCCATCAATGACGACGACGGAGGCCCTCTTGACGCCGTGTCTTGCGAGTCTCGCGACCCGAGCGACGCGGTCGAACGCCCACACGGCCATGCAGACGAAGATCCAGACCTCGTAGCCCCATTTGTGGCCGAATGCGAAGACGATATGCCAGTAGCAACCCGCGATAATGAGAATGGAGATGGCAACGTGCCAGGCCAGGAACAGCTCGTAGACCTTTTTGCGGACGGGTATGGCTGAAGTAGGAAAAACGACAGTTAGACCGACGGTGGCAACCACGCCCCAGTACCAGTACGGCTCTCTGGACTCGGACGAATGCGTGCCGTTCTTCACATAGACGTCCAGGTAGATGATGCTGTGCAGGATGGCTTGCAGGGTCGCTATCGCGGCGATCCATCGATGAAGCAGGAGGAAAGTCGAATGCGACCAATCGGTGACCCAGAGCAGAAGATTGTTCCGTCCGGCATACAGAAACACCAGCGGTAGGTTGGCGAAGCTGAGCAGTCCGAGACGGTTGGAGACCAGCATGCACATCCAGCGCCACTGGTCTCCAGGAAACCACGTGTTAGGGTCGGCATATTCGTAGTTCACGGCGGAAAACACCGTATTGATTACGATGAAATATAAGATGAATAGCGCCTGCCCGCGTGTGGGCATCACCGCAAGCCCGAAAAAGACTGGCGCATTGTGGCGCCTGCCATAGAGCGGAGGGTCGATTACCCAGGCTCTGAAAATCGAGCACCACGTCGCCGGCAACGGCAGGAACCGCAGAAGTGAGAAGGCTATCGGAATTATAACGCCGGACAGGAGAATCACAAGACTGTAAACGGTTACTACATGCCGAAAGGTCCAGGGGGAGGCGATCCCACGTACCAATACTTCACTTGCATACTCTCCTGACCCTCGAATATAACATCGGTATTGTAAGCTGCGTACCAAAGATCTTGGGATACCAGGCTCGTCTGATTCAACGGCCCAGTGGCCGCATACACCGCGGACGGAGTGCCACTGACCGTG
Source organism: Colletotrichum somersetense (assembly GCA_030867255.1). Classification (NCBI taxonomy): domain Eukaryota; kingdom Fungi; phylum Ascomycota; class Sordariomycetes; order Glomerellales; family Glomerellaceae; genus Colletotrichum; species Colletotrichum somersetense. Next base: position 102,246 of record MU843443.1, on the reverse strand, counting down.
GCCAACGCTTGCTGAAACGTCACCTTCGGGTCCGGCTGGACGGCGGCATTTCCAGCGACGTTGTTTTTCCAGTATTTCTCGAGCTCCCATTCCGAAATTCCCTCGCACCTGGTCGCCACACACCAGGCGAGGGTTCCCAAGAAGGCGTCGTCGGTGGCGTAGCACCCAGCTTCCGTCATGACCATGCCGCTCATCCCCGCCATGCCGCCCATGTTATCGGAGCCGACGGTGGAACAGCGGAGCGTCGCCCCGGAAATGGCGTCGCGGCAGGCGAACGCGCACGGCGGCTGGTACATTTCGATGCCATATCCGACAAGCCCGTGTCCCGCGCGTCCGTCCGATCCCATGGCGAGAGCGCCGCTGGCGGCGATGAGGCTTAGGAAAGATCGCGAAGCCATTGTTGTGCGCGACCCGATCAAACTTCATGCATATTCCGCGAGTGTATCATCGACCTGGCGTTACTATGCATATGGTGTGGTTGTTCCTAGGGCCCATATATGGTGATGAGAGACTCGTTGCCCTTCGTCTGCCCTTAACCCAAGCGGAACCGCGCCATTGGGACAACGAATTGGGGCGACGACCTGCCACTGAAGGTTTTTGCCTATTGTCTGGTTCAGTGTGCTGCTTGTATCCGAGTTGCAGTCAGATGGTGTGGAGGAACTTAGAAACTGCCTCAAATTGCCTCACCCGTTGTTACGCTACGTCCTGCATCCAAGAAGCCAAGACAACCTACCAGGCAGCGGCAAATAGATTCGCCCGGCTCTGAGGCTCTTTCATAAACAACTATAAACTGTATAGACAGGTACTTATTGTTCCTGTGCCTTTTGTCATATGACTAGCTGAATAAGATATATTAGCTGCTAGTGATAAAAGCTAGACTGGCTAGGAAGCTGCGTTGGGTGGACCAGTCATCTCTTTGCTTTCAACTACCAAACCAGATGTTACCCTGCCTTCCGGAACACAGGGACTCAAGCTGCATAAAATCCTGTGTACTGGTCATTTGTGTCCGGCAGGACGTCCAGAAACGTCGAGCTTTTGCGGAGTTCGGGGCTCCAGTTGCTTTGATGTAGGGGACTTCTGCGGTGGCTTTGGTGTTTGACGTCTGGTGCATGTCATTGACAGAGGAAACAGTCAAAGGCACGCCTGTCGCACTTGATGTACTGCATGGAGTCCGAGACAAGATCAGATCGGGAACTGGATGTCGAGGCGGCTGGTACTTTATAAATCCAATGCCAGGCATGAAAGTGGCATTTAGAGTGATTTCAAGTTCCGCGTAAAGAAAGGCTGCTCCCACGAGGAACCAGCGGGGCCCAGAAGCTACGCATCCCCCTGGATGCAACAATCGAGTCGAGACGAAGGGTCTGATGCCGGGTCAGTGTAGTCCAACTTCGTCAAGGTCCATTGCGCCGTGTGGCTGCGTGCGAAACCTCCCTTTCTTTGTCCGTGCATACGTCTGGCAGCACCCGAACTTCCGTCACAAGTCCCAACGCGCTTGGCCACTTGAGCACAGCATTTCCATCCCGTCTCATCGAAAGGCTTGAGCTGCAACCCAAGACCGGATCATAGCTTGTCTGGGGCGGAGGTTCTTGCGACCGGGCCAAGACCCAGCCAGGACTGAAGCACCCATCAACATGCTTGTTGCTGCGTGGCTCATCTGCTTCAAGGTCGCCATCGCCGCACGGCTTCCAGTGTCCTTCCGCCCCAAATTTGAAAATGAAGATTCCTTCCCAATCTGCACGCTTCGGCCCGACCTTGAATGTTGGAGCTGAGGAAGCCTTTTCAATCGGATGCGTCGGGACTCCTGCGCTTTGAGTCCGGACAAGCTGGACGGAGCGGCTATGAGCTGTTTCCGATCGCGCCATCTGGAATAGTCCCAACTTTGCATCTAATATATTAGGAAAGAAGGGTTCAGAGTCTGCAGGGATTGTTTCGTTCCCACTCGTTATATTTCCCCTCGTCACTTACCCAGAGTCATCATGTGCGGCATCACAGCGGCTATCACACTTCAGCGAAGCGGCTCCCTTAACGGAGCCAATGGCAGTGCCGATGTGGAAGGACGCGAAACGCTCCGTCAAGAGCTACAGCAGAGTCTGAAATCCATCGCTCACCGCGGCCCAGACGCGTCCGGAGTCTGGATCAGTGACGATGGTACTATCGGTACGACCGCCCAACGGAAGAGACTTGCTGCGGCCCCCAACTAATTTCACGGTGTAGGCCTGGCACACGCCCGTTTGGCCATCAACGACCTGTCCCCAGACGGAGTGCAGCCGCTGCATAGCGACGATGGCAAGATCCATGCTGTGGTGAACGGAGAGATCTACGATCACGACGCGATCAGAGAGCGATTGATCCGGGAATACGACTACAAGTTCAAGGGCCACTGCGACAGCGAGGTTCTCGTCGCTCTGTACAAGATCTACGGCGCCTCCGGTCTCTTCGAGCACCTCCGTGGAGAGTTCTCCTTTGTTGTGTACGACGAGAATGACGGCCGTGTCATTGTGGCGAGAGACCGGTTCGGCATCAAGCCGATGTTCGGAACACTCCAGGGCGAAGGCGCCGGCAAGCGTATTCTTCTCACCTCGGAAATCAAGGGCTTCTTGGCCTTGGGCTGGGAGCCTGAGTGGAACGTTCACGGCCTGCTCACCGGAACTTCAATGCAGACCCACTACACCGTGTTCAAGGACGTCTGGAAGCTGAACCCCGGCACGTGGATGGAAATCTCCTCAGACGGCGAGGTCGAGCACCACCAATACTGGGACCCCGACTTCAAGGACAAGGTGAGCAAAAACGGGCGGAAGCGTTTGTTTGACCGTCTATGCTCACATATAGTAGCGGGAAGCCGAGACTCGGAGCGTGGACGACATGGTCTTGGAAGTGAGGCAGCGTCTGATAGAAGCAGTGAAGCTTCGTCTTCGCGCCGATGTCCCCGTGGGGATCTACCTGTCTGGGGGTATCGACTCATCCGTTATTGCAGGTATTGTGACGAAACTTGCCCGCGAGGAAGGGATAAAACTAGGCAACCAGGATGCTACAAAACGTATCCATTGCTTCACAATTCAGTTCCCTGAAGCCTCGGGCTTCAACGAAGCTGGTAAGTTCTATGCCCTAGACTAGAACCCCACGAGTCTTGGCGAGAATGGTGCATTCTGACATATTCTGTAGACATTGCTGAACGCTCAGCCGAATGGCTGGGCGTGCAAATCTTGAAGAAGGACATGGACGAGGCCGCACTGGCCGGCAATTTCGCAGACGCGGTCTACCACACTGAACACCACAATTTCGACCTTAACAGTGTGGGCAAGTTCTGTCTCTCCACGCTGCCAAGAGAGCACGGTGTGCCCGTCGTGCTTACAGGCGAGGGCGCGGACGAGCACTTTGCCGGATATCCGTTCGTGTTGCCGGCTTTCCTGATGGAGGCCGACGGCTCGTGGCCCCAGTCCACCTTGACCGACGACGTACGTGGAGAAATGTTCAAGGAGATGTCGCAGGACCTCAAGGAGATGTTTGACAGGATCGGCATGTTCGAGGACGAGGCTTCGTCGGGACCCTATAACAACTCGATGCGCCTGGAGCCGGAATGGAACGCGTTCTCGCCCTGGGTTCGTGAGACATACAAGGCACCGGGATTTGGTGAGACGGTGATCCCGCCCGAGGTCCTCGGGAAGATGATGACCAAGTGGCACCCGCTCCACACAAGTCTATACCTGTACACCAAAGGAACCCTCGCCAACATGATCCTGACCTGCCTGGGTGACCGCACGGAGATGGCACACAGCATCGAGGCGCGGCCGCCGTTCCTTGACCACCACCTGGTCGAGTACGTGAACAACCTGCCGCCGAGCGTCAAGGTGGCGTACCTCGATGCTTCCAGCGCGTCGGCTGCCGGGACGGGCACCACGGGGACGGGAGGGAGCCTGTGGTGGAAGGACCTGAGCACGGCGCGCCAGAAGCTCAGCGAGAAGTGGATCCTCAAGGAGGCCGGCAAGCCCTTCATCACACAGGAGCTCTACGAACGGAGGAAGCACCCATACTCGGCGCCGCTCAAGTGGCCGCGCGGCGGGCCGATCCACAAGATGATGGTGGACCTGGTCAGCAAGGAAAACATCGAGAGTCTAGGCTTCATCGAGTGGGACAGCGCCAAGAGGTGGCTCGAGGAGGGCTTCGGCGACGACGCGAACCCCAGAGCGTTCCGGAAACTGATCTGTACCGCCTCGTGGGTGGTTCTAGGCCAGAGGTTCGGCGTGAAGAAGGCCACCAGGGAGCAGTGTTGTGCGTAACAGGGGCGCGCCAAATGCCTGTCGTCGAGAAGAACCGTGTACGATTAATGATAGCGTCTGGAATGAAAGTAATGACTGTGAATCCCGTGACGAACCCGGGCTGCATGAGATCTCGGTGGAAGAAAGTGATACATCGTACATCGTACGACAGGTGCTGCAAAATGACGCAAGAAGCACAGGATGGCCTGGGCCAGAAGCAAATGGAGGTTTGACGGTCGACGAAGAATGAATGTGACCCGCTGGACGTTGAAAACCGGCGCCGTTTAGCGGGCCCCATTAACCTTTTTTAATGGGCACTTTGGCCGTCTCAACCTTAACGGTACCTGCTTTTCTAGTCGCGGAACACAGTACCAACGACAACTTGAAGCGACATTCGACGAACTATTTCCTACTTGAAAACAAAAATCCCACAACGAGAAAAAATGCTTCTTTTGCTCGCAGACGGTGCATACGGATACTAAAATCCGAGATATGATGTCAATTGGTCGTTCCTTCGAAGGAGCCAAGGGATGCGGCAGCGGATGCGGCACCTTCCCGCCGGTATGTAGTGTTTCCTGGGCGCTGCAAAGAAAGGGGCCCCGGCACTAGAAATCTTGACTTCTTGGGCAAATGTCCTTCCTTGGCGGACATCGAAATCGAAGATGGGCAGCCAAGACACACAGGCCCTCGGTTCACTTCCCCTCATCTCTCCTCACCTCACCTCGTCTCACCGTACCTACGTTGCCCAACGGGAACGGGCAAGGACACCCAGGCGTTGTTTCCGCGCTAAGGCGGAAAAATAGCACACGACAGGGAGCTGCCCACTCCGCCCCAGCAATCATTTGCAGCGGACCCATTTTACTCATGCAAATTCAACGTCATCTTAACAGCCTCGTTCTTTCCTTCCACCACACGTCCAGCGCCATTTCTCAACTTCACCCGATCGATGCCGATCACCTCCCCTTTCCGCTGCCGCAAGTGCGCACATGAAGGGTCCTTTGTTCGACAGGACGCGTGCCCTCCTCTTCATACCCCGGTTTCTTACACACCACCGGCTTCGAGACTCCTCTGCGCCGTCGCAAAGATGGTCCCCCGTCAACCGCGTACAGCGACCGCCATCTCGCTCGTCTTACCTGCCTTATGCCCTCGGTCGTCGTGATCTTTGTTATTATAGCTGCGAGCCGAGATTCGGAGCGTAATGACGTCGTTAGGCGCTTTTCCAACGCAGATTTGACGGGCGCCAGCGGCCATCCCGTCATACTGCGGCCCCTGTTCGTTCGGTCTCACTCTGGCCTCCAACAGTCTCCATCGACTATTCCCGCAGTTTCCCTCCCCGCGACCGTATCCACCCCCGCTCTCCAGGCCATCCACAAGGACCACCGTTTTAGTTTAGGTTTCCGGTTTCCTGGTTCGAGCTCGAGCTCTGTGGAGAAGTCTCCGCTTCTGCTGCCCAGTACACATACAGTAGACTTGCTCTCGGCACCTCATGTCTAGATACTTAAGTAGCCAAGCTGTTCCCAAGCCGGAAGGCTGGCTTGGTTGTCTTGGAGCACCAGTTCACTTGCTCTTCCCGTCTCCATGTTCTTGCCAACCCTTTGGTCGTGATAGTGTTGACGAAACCACCCGTCCGCCCCCTGCCGCCAAGTGCTTGTCCACGGTTGGCTTCACATCATCTTTGTCCTAGCGTACAGATCACTCGTCGACGGGGTTGAGAGCAGTAGTTACCATCAATATGACTTCAGATCCCAAGCGAGAGAAGCTCGGCGATAGGCCACCGTCAGACCAGGCCCAAGCCGAGGTCTCTCATATGGACCACCCTGGACGGTTCTCTGATAACACGGCCATCGACGAAGAAGAGCGAAAGCGGTTGGAAGCTTCCCGAAAGCTCGAAAACCCCCTGTCCGGCCTCAACCCCGAGCAGCTGGCCCAAAAGGGCGAAGAATACTGTCGCGAGCATGGCATCGGCGACGAGGAAGACATTCGTGCTTTTCGTCTCGGCGCCATGATTGCCGGTAACATGAACAAATACGACACCATGACTGAACTTACTGCCCAAGAGCGTGCCGTCCTCGATGGAGAAACCACTCATAAGTGGCGGAACCCAAAGATGCTTTACGGTGTTGTTGCAGGTCAGTAGTCTCGTTGTGATTCCTGTCACCAATATACCCCTTTTCCGTTTAGTTGCATGCAAGTAGGTTGACATACATTCGAGTGTGTTCCTTTTGCGCCGTCGTGCAAGGAATGGACGAGACCGTCGTCAACGGTGCCCAATCTTTCTACAAGGCTCAATTTGGCATCGGAGGGAAGACGGAGAGAGACACCTGGCTGCTCGGCCTGACGAACTCGGCGCCTTACCTCTGTTGCGCTCTCATCGGCTGCTGGCTCACCGAGCCCATGAACAAAGCCTTTGGACGCCGTGGCACCGTCTTCATCTCTTGTATGATCTCTGCTCTCGCCTGCTTCTGGCAAGCATTCACAAACACTTGGTGGCACAGTGAGTCCAATCACCCTCCCCTAGACCTCGGCCAGGTGACTGACTCCAATCCCAGTGTTCATTGCCCGCTTTATGCTTGGCTTTGGCATCGGCCCGAAATCTGCCACAACCCCTATATTCGCCGCTGAATGTGCGCCGCCACGTCTACGCGGAGCCCTCGTCATGCAGTGGCAGATGTGGACGGCTTTCGGTATTATGCTTGGCTATGTCGCTGACCTGGCGTTCTACTACGTGCCCGACCGGGATGGCATCGTCGGCCTCAACTGGAGGCTGATGATGGGTAGCGCTGCGATACCAGCTGTCTTTGTCTGCGCATGCTGCTACATGTGCCCTGAGTCCCCGCGATGGTACCTGACCAAGGACCGTCACTCCGATGCCTTCAAGGCCATGTGCCAGCTGCGATTTGAGAAGGTCCAAGCTGCCCGTGATCTCTTCTACGCCAATGCCCTTCTCCAGGCCGAAAAGGAGTCTCAGGGCATTGGAAAACAAAATCGGTTCAAAGAATTTTTTACAATCAGACGTAACAGAAATGCATTAATAGGGTCGGAAATTGTTATGTTTATGCAGCAATTTTGCGGCGTGAACGTCATCGGTAAGTGGATATAACTCTTTATTACATATACAAACTTATATTTGAGTTAATTACTGTAACGGAATATCTTACAAGTATCTTACGGGTAGCTTGTCTATAACTTACAGTTGAACAGCCCGCTAACAGCTGCCAGCATACTATAGTTCAGAGATCTTCTTGGCTGCTGAATTCTCAGAAGTGAGCGCATTGGCGGCATCCCTCGGCTTCGGTGTTATCAATTGGCTCTTTGCCCTCCCGGCCTTTTACACAATCGACACTTTTGGAAGACGTAACCTGCTCTTGACGACGTTCCCCTTGATGGCTATTTGTCTGTTCTTTACCGGTTTCTCTTTCTATATCCCCACAAATCCCGCCAAGATCGCCTGTATTGCCACGGGAATCTACCTCTTCGGCATGGTCTACTCCCCCGGCGAGGGCCCCGTACCATTCACGTACTCCGCCGAGGCATACCCATTGTACATCCGCCCCATCGGCATGTCCCTCGCAACCGCGACGACCTGGTTCTTCAACTTCGTCCTCGCTGTCACCTGGCCCTCTCTGCAGGAGGCCTTCACCCCTACCGGCGCGTTCGGGTGGTACGCCGGCTGGAACATCGTCGGCTTCTTCCTCGTCCTCTTCTTCCTCCCCGAGACCAAGGAGAAGACCCTCGAGGAGCTGGACGCAGTCTTCAGCGTCCCTCTGAGGCGCTTCGCGCGGTATGGTCTCGCGCAATTCTTCTTCTTCTGGAAGCGGTACGTCTTCCGCCAGGACGTGGCGCCGCCGGCTGTGCCACTGGCAGGGGACGTCGCGTATCACCAGGAACAGTTCAAGAAGGAGAAGCAGTATAAACCTACTGCGCGTGTTTAAAAAAAAAAAGACGGAGGAATACTTGATATCGGGCTTGTGTAAAAGTCGCTCATCCGAATTCATGGGTGACAGGGAAGCAGGTGGAGATGTGCGACACGGGACTGATACTGGTCGCTTGAGTATAGTCGATTGATGTAATAGTGAAAGATGAACACTTCTTTGATTTTTGTGGAAAATACAGCTGTGCAATCCGATGTTTCCCTCTTTTGTCGATATCAGGTGAAAAGAGTCCAAGGGCTCTATTTATTCCCTACATCTGTCTGATCTTTCTACCATGTATTTTAAGATCGAAGTACAGTCGCCCTCTCTGGCTCGAATGATCATCCCAGCGTACCCACCCTGGTAGTCAAAAGTGAGTTTTGCTCAAAAATCGAGACAGTAATCTTGTAAAGCAAGGAAATGCACTCCATTCTTTCGAATCAAGAAGCCATCAATCGTCCGAGACAAAGTCTCCTCCTCTCGTTATAGTTAGGCCGGTCCGACACCTTCCCACTTTTTGTAAGACACCATAAGTTGGCAGAGAAGTCCGCCCACATGACCCCTCAGGCCTATATAGCCAGCCTCACCTTGCCAGCCAGCAGTCCTTTTTCCCATCAACAATACCACCACGTTATTCACCGTGCCGGTATCGTCGCTGCTCAACACCATGGTTATCATTCTTCGAAGTCAATCTCCATGCCAATCCTGCGCGCAATTTCAATCGCTAGCTTGGCAGACTCGGAACTAACCATCGAATTGCAGGTCTTCGCCGCCAGATGTAATGGTCTCAAGTCAGGTGTTATGCCAATACCAGCTGCAGCCATCAGAATCCAATCAACCAGCCAAGGCAGCTGGGTCTCCTTCTCCATGTAAGCAGGTGTCCATAGTTCTCTCAGAACAGGGTCGCAAGCATCCTTGACCGATCGAAGGAACTTCCAGCACCAGCGATGCATTACCAGGTACGGGAATGCTATCTCGAGAGACTCAGACTCGAGTGCTAAAGCAAGTTTCATGGCAAGTTCATCGGGGACGAGGTCACTGGTGGCCTTGGCTTGCCCGGCGGCCCTGGCCTTGGCTTTCTGCTGCCGAAGTCGATCTCTGGCTCTCAGCTCTTGTGGATCGCTAACTTTTGTCATGATCAGGTCCTCGTCATCGGCCATGCTCTCCTGCTGATAGTTGCTGCGTGCGACAATATCATCGAGCAGCTCAGGCATCCACTCCATGTCGGCACCAGAGCAGACCTGGGTCTTGAACATGGACGACACGGGGGCGCCCTCCTTAATACCTCGCGGACTGGCACGTGAGGCAATAGGAGCGTTTCGTCGGCGGTTTTTCGTGAAGGAAACGGCCGAAACACCCATCTGAAGACAGAATTTCTGATGACAATCTCGAATAGATTTTGGGCGCTCGTTCCCAACCCAGATATTGGAGTAGCCGAGCGTAGCAAGCATGACTTCCATGTCGGGCCATTGGCCCACCAACAAGCCGTTCATGAGCAAAGCATTGTACAGATGAGCGGAATACGTGATCGAGCCCCAGGCATTTGCAATAGCGATACCGATTTCATACATCTCCATGCGGAGACGGAAGAGGTAAAGACCACTCAGAACGGGAGAGTAGATCAAGATACGGTGTGGCTCCATCTCTGGGGGCGCAGGCTGACCTGTTTGTGCCCATGCCTTCACCTTTGCGATGTGCACAGGATCTTTGCCCATCCACTTCATCAAATGACGCAGCACTTTCAGCACGTGATCATTCGAAGCCGGCCAATGATTAATCTTCAAGTTTTCGTGAAACTCCAGGTGGCGCGCCAGTGAATTGTCCATTATGGTGACTTCGTCTACCAAAGCCTGAAGGCTCTGTCGCGTCGAGGTACGCATTATGTGATTGATGTCCAGAAAGACTTGGGCGGCAAACACGAGGGAAAAGGAGACAACAGGCGTCCTTCCCTTGTCGAATCGTCTCATTTCGCGCAGAAACCCGTCCTCAACCGGGTAGTCGGGGACTGATCGAATAACGGTAATAAGCTCGGTGAAGAATTCCATAAGGAGAATCCCGTCTTCCTGGAATTTCTCGCGATCTGTCATAGAGGCAAGGTCGCTAGTTGGGTCGTATTTGCCAAACATGCCTTCTTTGATTAATGGGATAGATCCATGATTGAGGACCTTCGTGAAACTCAACAGAGTTTTGAAGGCAACGATATAGCATTCGTTGGCCATTTCGTACGTGTCATAACCGAGATTGATCTCCTTTCCGAGGGCATAATAGGCCTGATCCAGTGTACATCCCTTCTCAATGCAGGTCGCGAGATAGAACCTGGTTACAATGGCCCAAGCACCGCCTTCTTGCGTGTCTAGAAGAGGGGCGACGTCTTCGATAAATCCGCGAGCCATAGAGATGGCTGTATCCGTGGCAACTGCAGCAGAAGCAAGACCGAGTCTGCCGTTGCGATGATGGGACCAGATCCGCTCGATCTGATATCTTATCCTGTGCAGGTCGTTGTTCAGTGCTATAAAGGCAAAGAAAACATCCTCAAGGTCGGTCTGGGGCTCCGCTTCATAAGAAACAGGTTCTTCGCCGCGTGGCGCCGGTCTTTCGTGAGGCGTGTTGCGGAACGCTTCGAGGAAAGCATCAGACGGCTCGTCAACAGACAGAGCAGCAAAACGGTTGCCGAAATCCTTGGCTGAATCCTTGGTTGAATCATTGGATGAATCATTGCAGGTATTTTCCGGGGCATCTGTCGCCATAGATGTTGCCGCAGAAGCTATTCCCGGTCGCAGCGCCTCTCTGACCGCCAGCAGAACGCCAACAAAGTATCCATGCTGTTCATCGGATTCGGGATCAGATGGAACTCCGCTGTGGCTCAAATTGCCACTATATTTAGACCTGAGATGAATAACGCGGTCAATGGTGGTAAGAAAGACTTCTGGCACTGACACAGCTGGATTTCGGCGACCAGCAATGAAGTTGGCCAGTGGCAGGAAGTCCCTGATGGCGATAATATGTTTTGGCTTCTTTTTCTCCGATGGCTTGGACTCCTCCTTTGCTCCGGCGCGAGCCTTGATTCTCTCCTTGCCCTTCAATCGTCCGCTTTTTGGTGCCGGGCTCTCCAGGCCTGAGAGCGGCTCAGGGTAGCCGCAGGCCTTGGCAGTTGAGGCAAGCCATCTGGCGACCGAGTCGGTATCCTGCTTGTACTGTCTGTAAATGCTTGAGAGTTGTATTGGCAGCATCGTGAGCACTCAGCTTTGAAGATGTCGGAAATTGATGTTACTGAGGAGGTGAAGTGGCGAGCAGTTGGGTCGAATTAAGTTCGCTCGCTATGTCCCGGCGCTTCGCGAGCCTTCATGCAGATACCCGACAACCCCGCAGTAGCCAGCGAGAAAGCGAGTCAGAGAGCAGAGTTAAAACCCCTTCTCACCCTACCGTATACACTCGTGAGATTGGGACAGAGCTAAGAAACCCGCTAGCCAATAAAAGCTAGTGAATTTCCTATAACAGCTAGCCGATTTTCGGTACGCTAGTCCCAATATAGAAAGCGGTCAACCCGCCCACCTACCCACCCACTTGCTTGCCAGCCAGCCAGCCCATCCACTACAGTTAACTTCGCCAACCCATCAACCAACCCACCAATCCAGACCCCTGTTTCTGCCAGCACACTATACCTCTTACAGCGGCCGCGATACCCCTTGCCGTTAGCGGGTTTCTTAGCTCTGTCCCAATCTCACGAGTGTATACGGTAGTCAAAGAGGAGGGGGCGAAAACACGGCGCAGACATCAACGCGGCTGGTAGCATCTGCACCACTCTTCAAGCTGTATTAGCCGAAGGTCACTAGAAGATTGCCAAGATTCTCCTTAATCAAAGCGCAGATGCTGGCCATTAGCCAGCTAGCGGGGCATATTTTTCACGCAGATGAGAGATGTCGCAGGAGGTCCTGCACAGCCTCTGTGGCTAGGGTAACAGTGGCTGGTAGCCGCAGAGCTCTTACCAAAGCTCTTACTAAGCGCTCTTCTCTGTATTTATCTGTAGACCGGCTACCACGGTTACTCTTAGCCTTAGTTAGGCACTTCTCACTATAAAGGGTCAACCCTACGCTCCTTGCCTGCAATAAGAGAAAAGAAGGGTTTTTATATGATTTGCCGGGCGAGCGAAAAGGTGAAGTTAAGGAACTTCACGTATGCACGTGGCCTATTTGTTAAGATGAACAGAAAGCTACGTACGAAGAATTTTCCCTGTAATGTTTTGAACTTCACCTGTTACTGCTTCGAGAAAAGGGCATGTTTGGCGTTTGTTTCTTTTGTTTCTTCTGAATATCGGATATCAATTTTACGGACGATAGTCTAACCCATCAATTCGTACATGAGGCTATTCACAGAACGATCAGAATGAGGTGGAAGCCGAGATGAAGTCAAAGTGAGAGTCGGAGTGAAAGCTGAGATGAGAAAAGAAAAAAGGGGGGTTGCAGGCTACGCAAAGTATGACGGCTCACCCATAAGACCAACGAAAGTATGGACTAGCAACGGGTGGGGGCGTGATTCGTGAACATTATATCTTCTCCCTGGACCTTATCGTCACATCAACGGGATGAACGGTCAATAGACGAGACTGTCCCGCCCAATGATCCCTTGCGGACATGCACCTCCTCCGATGAGGGCCGCCGACCCGCACCCGCGACGGTACCGCCACGCCTGCTAATACCAGGGGTCCGCGGCGACTCATCCCTTGAACCCGAGCCACGGCTGTCGCGATGACCAGAGTACACCCCGTAGGCGGCGTCGCTGCCCCGATCATTGTAATCGGAAGGGCGCTGCGGAATGGCCGGCAGTGAAGCGCTGTACCGGTTTGCCGGAGCCGGGCTGCGCTGCCTCGGGGGGACGGCCGAGAGCCGTCCAGCCGGCGGTAGAGGGTCGCGGTGTCTAGGTATTGAGGCGCTCGTATCCAAGTTGGGATGCGGTTCATGGCGGTGAGGGTCTCCCTCGCGGTCGTATGTCTTGCGGTACGGCGCGTGTGCGGTACGTATCTGGTCGCCGCCTGCGGTGGACGGCCGTCGGATACTGTGTGCGTCTGCCTCGGGGACCCTCGCCAGGTCCTGCGAGGTGCTGGGTCTCGTTGCCGCCACGCGCGTGGTAGGTGGAAGCGGCGGCGTGGCGTCCTCTAGGCAGTCCCACATAGCCTCGTTGAGGATCTTGCGGACTTTGTTATCGTGGATCCCCGGGAGAAGGCGCCGAGAGAGCTGGCGGGGCAACCTCTCGGGCCTGCCGTCCAAAAGGGGTCCGTCGGCGTTGACGGGTAGGGCGGACACGATGGCGTGCAGGCGCCTGGCTTCCGGGTCAGGGTACGCGAGGATGTTGCTGATCATCCACTTGGCGAAGCCGGCGGGTGTTAGACCAGGCGTATTGGGGTGGGATCTGGGCGCGGCCTGGATGAGGTGGTACGGGCAGTCCAGGTCCTGGTACAGGAACTCGATCCGCTTCAGTGCGTCTTCGGAACGGACCCTGAAGATTTCTAGTGGATGGTCAGCGCCTGTTCATAGTTGCGGCCTTCAACCTCCCACGCCCAGTTTACCTTCATATGGAAACTTCTCGGGCTCGATTTTGTACCTTGTGTACAGAGTGAGCATCTTGTCAGGGGTAACGACCAGTGTCTCTGGGTATCCAAACTCGGTAATCTGAGGAGAGGTTAGCCATTATGAAGTCTATCATCTGGAATCCCAGGCACTACCACCGAGTTCGCTAGACCCCTGAGCACAGAGTTGAGACGTTGCGTTGAATAGCCTTCGGAGTCAAACAGAATTCCCCAAGCCTTGTCGACACTGCTCACCTCGGCCCGCGCCGCGGTGGCAGGAGCAGTGGGCGAGGCAGATTCCGACCTCGAGCCAGTGCAGGGCTGGTAGTAAATTACCGACGGACCCCCGGACTGGAAGTGAACAGCCTTAGATTGGGGGCTGACGGGCGGAGTGGACTGGCCCACAGGCACAGGGATAATCGGTGCTGTCTTTGCGTGTTTGGTTCCCGGACTTCGATCCCGAGGCGAAGAAACTTTGGAGGAGCTCCGGGCTTCGACGGCTGATGGAGGAGAATTTGAGTACGAAGGCGTGAAGACCGATTTCTGGCATGATACTGGGGAGGGTCGTGGCGTGTTGGCGGGTGTGTCGGTATCACTCTTTTTTAGCTGGACGACTTGAGCAACTTGAGCAACTTCATCGAGTGTTAGTCAAGATCTCGCCAATGTAGCGCCTAGACCAGAGCAGTGGCCGACCTTCTTCCTTGATCATCTTCTTCAACTCCTTCACCACACTAGGCGACAAATCGCCGAGAGTGTTGCGAGGGTTCGAGATGGACGGCTCCATGGCTAGACTCCCAGAACCGTGCCGCGGCTGCTGGGGCCGCCCATCCGCAAGATTTCCGCGCCCATGGCCCTCCTTTTGGCCTTCCCTTCTGAACTTCCCAGCAGACCTCGGCGAGACCCCTTCGTCCGGTCCGGACGAGCAGCCCGCGGCGGCTCTCGGCGGGGCCCAGTCCATGGTGGTGTTCAGTCTGGGTCGCGCAGCCTTCTCGGACGGCTTGGTGGTCATGGCGGGCATTGGGGTATGTCGTCTACCGTGTGATGTAAATCTTCGGGCTGCCGTGAAAGATCGTACGAAATAAACAGCGATAGAGATATAAAATAGTGATAGGGCTGTTGGCGCCGGCGCGACTACGCAGTATATACCGACCAAACGGGCCAGGGGAAAACCAGTACGGTAACGCAGAAAGTACACTGCGAAAGCTCATCGACCCATAACTTTTGTCGATCTGCGTCAGGTCACTGGGAAGAGCTTCCCCAATGAGGTGTGGACATTTTTCTCCTCTGCGTGAGGCGGTCTGAGGGAGTGGACGCTGCTGAAGCGATCACGGAGGCAAATCCCAAGCGGCATTAGTGTTGCGGCAATCTGCATTTTTCGAGATGTGAGAAGAGAGGCGAGGACTTGGACCGTGGGTCCTCCTTCCTTCCTCCATGGGAACGAGGCTTTCTGCATGCAGCACGCGCGCACAAGGCGCCTGTCACAAAGCAATTGGGGGTAGGGGGGACGGAGAAGCGTGGTGTAGAGCCATACAGAGTTGCCCCTTCGATGCTGTGCTTCGGTCTCCAAACGGGGCCGATCCCTGTCCCATTGGGACGCAAACTACTTAGTACGTAGCAGCAGACTGTTGAAAGTATGTGTGTAGTACAGGGGGGGTATTAGCAGCTGTGTGTTTGAACGCGCCACGACGACCGACCGGCGAAAACGAGCGAGACGGGGGCAATTTATCGATTTATCCTCGCCGAACCCGCCGGGGATGTGCCGCCAACCAGGCGATGCGATGGCTCCCATCGCGAGAGTTTCGGTTCGATGCCGCGGAAAGTTTACCAGCCTGGGACGAAAACGGAGGAGGAAACGAAGTCATTCCATGTTTCTGGTCTCATGACTTTGAGTTGCAGTCCCTAGTCGTGCAGGTCCCTTCGTGTCGCCGCAGATGGTTCAGCCTGAGTCGGACGGGCGCAAGGTCAGGCGGCGAGACAACACTTGTTTGCTAGCCCTAGGTCGTCGGTCAGCGCCTCGGCGGCGTGTCGTCGTGCCACCAAGAAAGTCTCATGAGCCCATGAGCGCCATCTCGATCGATATACAGTTGGGGTCCTTTGCAGCTGCCGAGGGGGACGTCTGAGGGGCGGAATGCTGCATGTGGATGCAGATGATAAAGAACGATATCATGGCGGCTACGGCGCCCCGGGGCTATGCCGTTACACCCGAAAGCCCCCGGTGGGTCTCCGCGGCAAGGCGCCCACCGAAAATGGGTCGGTCGCATGCCCGCGCGGCAGGTCGCTTCGGTCGATAAATGGCCCGGAAAGACATCAGACAGCAGCAGGGCTTCTTGCACGGCTCGCGCCTGTCGACTAACGGTCGTCGGGGCAGAGGTACTGAGACAACCTTCCCGCCTGTTTCAAGAAAGTTGAAACTGCCGGGCTTGTGAATTTAGCTTCTGAATAAACGCAAGTCTTGAACTGGTGGGGGGTTGCCGGCGCGCCCTCCTGGCCTCTGGCGAAACACAAGTAGAACACACAACCCCACCGGCCCTTTCCGGTCAGCAGCTCAAAATGGGAGGGGCACTGATGAGGCTAAAAAGACGCTGAAAAGATATATTCGGTACACTGTCAAGTATATGAATTTTGGGCCATATGCTTGTTTCCCCGGATCGAGATCGAATGCCCGCCTGCTTATGCACTTACAAAATCACTGATTAGATTCCTCCCTCATGCCTTGTACAGCAGATCCAAGAAACCGTTGGCCAAGTCCACCACTACACTCTTGTTCGGCAACGACCCCGCAACGCCGTACAGAGCAGCCGAGTCGCCGACGGCCTTGCCCTTGGCGCCCTTGCCCTCGACGATGCGGACTCTCTCCTTCTCCTTCTCGCTCTCGACGACGGCCTCCAAATCTGCCAGCAGCTTCTCGTAAACCTTGGTGATCGGGAGAGTGATAGCGACGTGGATGGCAGGGGGGTTTTGGAGGGCGTTCAGATGCCAGCCCTTCTCTGACATGGCGTCGGCAATGTCGTAAATATTAAGGTTCTTGGCCGTGAAAGCGACGACGGAGACAAGCGGCTTGCCCATGATCTCCAGTTCATTGTCCAAAGCCGGCGTCTCACGGATCCTCTCGGCAATCTTCTTCGCAGTGCCGACGATCTTGACGCAGGCGTCAATGTAGCCTGCCTCGCCCACCTTCATCAAACTAGCCCAGCAGCCGGCAATGAGAGCGCCCGGGCGCGAGCCAGCCATACCGGGAGAGCCGTATACACCGCCAGACCAATCTGGCGACACGTAGTACTGGTACTTGCGGAGCTCCGCGGATCGGTACAGGACCGTAGAGTTGCCCTTGGGGGCGAATCCGTACTTGTGGGTGTCGCAGCTGATGCTAGTGACACCCTTGAGACGGAAGTCGAACAGCTCGGTCTCGAAGCCAGCCTTGTCCAAGAAGGGCACCATGAAGGAACCGAGACAGCAGTCTACGTGGAGGCACAGCTTCTTCTTGACGGCCAACTTAGACAGAGCGCTAATGTCATCGATGATACCGTGGGGGAAGTTCGGGGCGGAGCCGACCAGCAATATGGTATTGCTGTTGATCAAGCGGGAGACAGCGCGGGTATCGACCTGGTAGTTGGGTGCAGGGCATGCGACGTAGTGGATCTTGATCTTGAAGTAATCACCGGCCTTTCGGAATGCAGTGTGGGCGGTCTCGGGCAGAATCCTGTTGCGCGTCAGTGTGAGCACCATCGTGGCGAGAGAGAATACATACATTTCGGGCTCCGTGATACCCTTCTCAAAGTAACCCCTTTGCCGCGCGGCGAGGCAGGCACTCAGAATACTGTCGGTACCACCGCTCGTGGTGGCACCGGCACCGCCGGCGGGAGCGTTGAACATGGCGAGCACCATGGAGACGATCTCGGCCTCCATTTTCCTCACGCCGGGGAAGACGTCGGGGTGGATGGGGTTGGCGACGGTGAACTTGCCAAAAGCCTCGGTTTGCAGCTTAATCAGGTCATCTTCGCCGTGGTAGACGGCGCCAGAGACGAAACCGTCCTCCCACCTCGTGTGGTCCATATTGGCCAGGGTCTCGAGCTCATTCCGGACTTCGTCTTCGGACAAGCCTTCCTTCGGAAGGGTAAGGTATCGGGTAAGGTTTGCGGGGATCATCTTCGACTGCAGCTTCGCCATGGACTCGTTGATCTGCTTCTGGACCTGGCCGCGCACGCCGGGGGCGCGTAGGAAGTAGCCGTATAGAACCCTGCGGATATCGATGTAGAGCTCGACGGTGCTGCCGATAAGGCCGCGGCCCTTGAGCTTGAGAAAGAACCTGCGAGTCCATCGCCAGACGAAGAGGAAGAAAATGATATTGCGCAACCTAGGAGTGGCGGGAGGCCGTGGTTAGCCGGGGCGGAGGTAGGAAAGAATGAAGGCGGGGGCATTGGCGACTTACAAGTCGAGATTCAGGACCAGGAGCGGTGTTGCTTGCCGACTGCGCTTGACTTGGTTCAAGCCCTCGCGCAGGCTGGCGGGAATGCGGGAGCTGCCAGGCATCTTGTCTGCCGTGATATGAAGCTCGGCGCGGTGGGGTGAAATGCTGATCGAGGACACCAATGATGGAGAAGGGACGAATATGAGGCCAACGACAATGGGTTCAAGTCCACTATATATAAACAGGGGAAAAGAGAAGAAGGCGAACAGGGTGGTGAGAGGTCACGAGAAAAGTTTAAATGGCTGCGACGCTAGTAACACCAGCAATAATATCACCGGCGCAGGCCTACGCAATTGGAGACGAGCTAGAGCCAACTCAATTGTCCGTGGTGAGCAGAGCCAAATGGGAGGAATCCCAGGCGCAGAAAATCGTGGGGCATGGCGTCTTCTTGATTATTTCTTAGCGCCATTTACCCCTGTCGCTGCAGCCAAGGCAGCGGGTCATCGCCGCCATCCCGGCTGTCTGTCACATGCGCCGCGACAAGCCAGAGTGGCCCTGTCTCCCACGGCGTCCGCGTCCCCGACCTGGATCGCAGCAGCAGTCACCCCCCTTCAGGCAGCTCGATTCGATTTGCAGGGGCGGGCGGCTTGAGACTGACTGCACGCATCCTGTCTTGACCCGGAGGGCTCTCTGCCCCAAATGCGACGTCTCGTACACTAGAATAGTGGAGTGCTGGCGATGAACACCGACGGCTCCCACCCAAGAAGGTATCTTGCGCCGCGCAGCCTGCCCGCCATCTTATCACGGCGGCCGATACGAATACCTCTCCTGGTTCTCTGTACAGTGTACACGGCATCGAGGACCCCTCGAACTCAGCCGATTGAGCAATCTGTCCCATGTGCGCATGACTATCTGTCCAGATCGCTCACACCCGACGTTGCAACCCTGTTACCCCTTCTACACGACCGTCAAACCGTCCAAAACTCTCTTTCATCGAGACCCCAGTACCTTGAACGTGGTATTAGCCATGCGTTGCCTTGAACTGTCGATATGAGTCGTCGACAGCCGCCGGTCCGCGCGCGGGGTGCCCGCAGCAGACAAGGAGCCCCACTGGAGCAGCGGGGCACCGCGTCCGCGGACGCCCGCCAACCGGCGCGACGGGTCCGATTTCACGTTCTAAGCCATTTTGGCTGGGCACTGATCGTCGCTCACTTGCCAATCCAATCCAGGGTTTCGGTTGGTCACAGCCAGCGACATGCTCGCCGGGGCTGCCCTCGTCAACAATCGAAATACATAGCCCTTCAACTCATATGGGCATGCTTTGCCTTGACCATGTCACATCCGTAGCGTCATTCGCGTCTGAGAGATCCAAGCGGACCCAGCGCGCCGTCCGGGACCACGGCCTTAGCGGATGACAGCCCTCGCAGCTGTCTGTCCCGCTTGTGCACCAACAGATCTCGACTCTCCTTTCGTCTCCCCATTGGAGGCCAGTCTCGTTCCCCGGTTAGCTGACTTCGCCACGACACTCAACAGTTATTAATGGGCGCATGGATTGCATCGATTAAGCAGATGACTGCGAAGACTAACATTTCTATAGCCACACGCCCCAATATCGTTACTGCACCTTTGAGGTTAACATCTATGAGCCTGACTTACAATAACAGGGAAACTCGAGCCTTTCATTGTCGGCGAGTCGTCATCGCAAAGAATCCACAAGCAGAAAAACAAATAGAAAAATGACATCCATCCCATGTGAGCGCTTATGTATGTTTCAAACAACCAGGTGGCCTTCAAGGATTTCCAAGCGTCTCTCAGTGATCCCGTATAAAATGTCCCATCAAAGGAGTCTCTCTGACACAATACCACATATAAACGCCCTTGTCCAGCTCTTATGCACCTGAAATGACGAGTACATGCTCCCGGGGGAATCAAACGCCTGGATTACACCCGTCTCTAGATCCTGCCGCGGAGTCGGCCCCCGTCGGTCCTCTTTTCGTGTCATTCATCTACCGTCCCTTGAATGTTGTCCGCCACTTCTTGTTGTAGCTATCTAGCTCCTGCTCGCAGGCCCGCTCTCCGGATTTGGTGCAGCCAGCAGCGCGGACGACCAAGTCGCCGTCCTTGAATATCTCGCCCTTTTCGTATCTGTTGTACGAGTTAAAGATCTTCTGCGGCACAATGGCGAGCTTGGAGAGTACGGTAGGGTGCCACTGGACAATGTGCTCCTGGCGAGACGGTTAGCGGTTGGCATGGTTCCATAGCGCGAAGCAACAACCCACCAAGGCGTGACGCTCCGCTTTCTGGAAGTTGTAGCTCCGGTACAGCGGGTCAAACCACGTGTCGAGCAAGAATTTGGCCCACTCGCCGTTCCGGACGAAGAAGCTGCCTGCCGACAGTCCCTCCCTGTCTTGCGTAAGAATAAAATCGATGTCCTCGCCCTTCAGGTGGGGAAACGTCTTGATAATGCTGTCTGGCGGAACGACCGGCTGATCCCTAATCATCAAGCTGTTGAGTTTATCCGCCTTCAAAACCGCGCTTTCCACAGACGTCGACAGGTCCATGATGTAAGAGTCTTGGTCGAGATACCAGAACCATCCAGCTTCTGGGTAGTTGGTCATTGCGTGCCTCAGTGACACGACCTTGTTCCACGACGCCGGAGAACCGTCGAGATTATAATCTCCCGTCTTCGCAAACATCACTTCGTACCCTGAGCAGAGAGCGTCAGCAACCTCCGCAGCAAAAGCGCCAGGCTGTCTCTACATACCGTGAAGTTGCGCATATTGTTTCCTGTTGTCGCGAATACTCGACAAGTAGCTCTTGCTGTAGTTGTCCTCGTCCAGCACCGTCACTATCACCACAGGTGGTTCGCCCAAGGGCGCACGGGGTCCGCTCGGCGACCTCAAGACTCCGGCAAGAAGGTAAATGAAGCCAAAGAACACAAGGGCGCCCGCCGCGATGACCTTTAACCTGCTGCGACGGACAAACGGCGGTATCTTCGAGGTTCTCGGTCGGAAGGGCGGCGGATTCGAGCTCTTCCGCGGGGGATACGCGAAATGCATCGTATCGTTGAAGGTAGGGCAGTCTGAAATGTGAACTTGTCGGGTCGCAATCGATCAGGCTGTCGAGGCTGGATTGATGTGGCAATCGGCGCTTCTCGAAGGACCGTCTGGCGGTTAGGACAAATTGCCCCGGTTGTTGAATACGAGAAGGAGCGCTGACTGTGGCCAATGCGATTGAAGGCTTGGCGTTGAAAGGAGGGAGGAACGTGTCAGCGAATCTCGGTGGTTGAAAGCGCTCGTGGGAATTTCTCCGGGGGTCATTCAGAAAGACGCATAACGTTGATTGAGTTTATGAATGCACCGAATGACACCTTCAGGAGCGCGCGCAGATTTTTGCAATGAAGAAGGTCGTGCAAAGGGGGCGGCGGCCGGTCGAGGGACAAACTGTTAAACACGAGATCGAAGGCATAGCTTCAAGGTCCACTCTCTACAACATAGGTAGGGCCAGACCGTGTCATCATGCTTGGCCCACCATCCCGTGCTGATTGGCACGGGCGGTAATATTATTGTCCGACCGGGCGGACCTCCACTGTCACCCATTCGCTCCCCTGGACCCCTTGTGCCCAGGGTTGCATTGTGCCCCATGAGCTAATTAGATGGCAAGCTGCGGGGTGTGATGACGCTCTATCACTGTACGAATAGTCGGATAATTCTTACGCGAGGTTTCTGGTCATGGTATGCATGGCCACGTCTCCTCATTCTCTCACAAGGCAAAAGTCGTGCGAATAGATAACAACTCGATAGATTGTATTTGTGTGAGTTTTCAGAAGCTCTCTGTTTTTGGGTTGCCCTGAAGCCGTGTTCATTAGACTCCCTTGTCAATTTGTATCAGTCTGCGCGTTTACCAACTCAAATGAAGTTGAGAATTGGCGCCAGCATAGGTCAGGTCAACAAAAAGTCGACTGACTGTAAAAGCAACCTGATGTCATCCGTCTGCCCTAAATGAACTCGACCAAAACGGACAAGTTCAAGGACAGAACGGGGACTTGATCTCCGCACACAGACTAGTTGACACGATATGGAAGAGCATCTTCGAGGCAACTTAAGAGTGTGCGGAATGAGAATCATCGGCGCAAGAAGCATCAGTACGCATCAAGCGATGTCTGTTCCATGAAATGATAACAGTCGTTCGCATTGTCCCGGTTGCCCGCCCTACCTTATTCTTCCTTGACGTCTTCATCTTCGTCCTCATCGTCACGACCCACATCGAACACTCTATCGCTCGCACGTCGTAGAGTAGAGGCACTGAACTTCCTCACACCTTTCCAAACGCCCCACATGAAGGTCACTGCACCCATGAAAACGAGAGCCATGTTCATGTTCTCGACACGCGCACGTCCTGTTCCGCCCCGGCGGCCAGGCGTACCAAGGATACCACTGGACCGAAGTTGCCACCACTGCCATGGTGTCATGAAAAGGATGCTCTTGAGGAATCCGAGTAGACCTAGGGACAAGAATCCCTTGAGGAAATGTTCTAGCCATGTTCCAGGCTCTTCGAGTATCTCCGGAGCGGGCTCTTGGATGGCCTCGATGTCTTCGAGTACATTTGCGGCCACATCGGCAATTGTGCCTATGGGATCAGACCAGATGTTTAAAATCGGGTCGGCAATAAAGCCGAGAATGAACACCGAGACAACAAAAATCAGAATGGTCAGTAAGATTTGAGCAAAGGTGCTTTGCAAGCGGTGTGCCCATGATAGTCGCTCGAGTGTGTACCGGTAGCCGCAGGTAGGACATGCGAAGAAGTTCCGTGTGGCCGTTGCATCAGCGTATCGCCAGGCTTGTAAACAACCCTCGTGAACGTAGCGTTGAGACCCCTTGCACTTGCATGGCGAGATGAGGCGCCCGGAATCGGGATCTTCGGACTTGTAGGTCGGTCGTGGAGGCCGGCCCATGAAACCACCCATGGCCGTCGGTTCCTCAAAGGTAGGATGAACCACCTCGAAGCAGATGCGGCATGTCCGCGGACCGTAGTAGCGTTGCTTTGGAGGAGCCTCAGGTTGGGGTTGCTCCTGATGCTGATTCTGTTGCTCGTCCAGGTTATGGGTCTCATGCTGGCTGAACTGTGGTGTTTCGCCTCCGGTGGCCTGAGAGTGGTCTGGGCCATCTGGAAGATCAGATGGCCAGTTCCACTGGGGCTTTGCTGATTCCATGATAAAATAAGGAGAGGGAACAACCAAGGCGAGAATATCGGTGTTGGCGGTGCTTTCTAAGCAAAGAGCTGCCGGAGTCGTGAGGCTTGATTCGACACTAGTCTGTAAGATGACGGAGAGCGAAAAGATAAATAAAATAATAACTTGGGCTCAAATAGCGGTTAACTCAGTAGGGGAATGTTGGCCCAACTTGACCCGATGCAGCAGCACCTACATGGCAGGAATCAGCGTGGGCGGGTATGATAACCTGACCATTTGTCCTTTCGGAGATGGTATGGTGCCAAGCAAAACAAGATCTTGGGCAGATCATGCGATGGACAAGAAGTGAAAAAGAATATTCCAGTACCACTTTATTCTGAGCTATTGCTGGGTGGTCATAGCTTCCTACCGCCCGCAATTACATAAGCAAATATGTGTCTCCGGATCAATAGCATAGCCGATAAAGTCACGTGTGTCACCTTCCCCAGCTGGCACTCAGACGATTGGCAGCTTGACGCGGCGCGAGTTGCCTAGGAGGGAGAGCTTCGTAGCTCCGACAGCCTCACACCTCGTCTCGTTGACCGCAGCCAACCCACCTCGGATTCTCCCCATTACCTTAACCCCAGAAAGCATATTCCGGCAACACATTTCAACAGTCAAGCAATGGCCGACCGTTACTCTTTCTCGCTGACGACATTCTCGCCCAGGTATGTCGCTTAATTCAATTGTATGACGTTTGTATGCTGACTTGGTACAAGCGGCAAGCTGGTTCAGATCGGTACGCTTCCACACTGCCCCCACCATTGCTTATTCGCTGCGACGATGAGGCCGAAGGCTCGATAAACGAACTGACAATATTCCAGAGTATGCTCTGAACGCCGTCAACCAGGGTGTCACCGCCCTTGGCATTAAAGGCAAGCCCGCTTGCCCCTCCTTTCACAGCCCACGCTAACCCCTCGCAAGCCACCAACGGTATCGTCCTCGCAACCGAGAAGAAGTCATCATCGCCGCTGGCCGATCCTAGCTCTCTGTCTAAGATCAGCCTCGTCACCCCCAACATCGGAATGGTGTACTCAGGCATGGGCCCCGACTACAGAATATTGGTGGACAAGGCTCGCAAGGTGTCCCACACCGGCTACAAGCGCATCTACAACGAGTACCCCCCCACGCGGATATTGGTGCAGGACGTCGCTCGTGTGATGCAGGAGGCGACTCAGTCTGGTGGTGTTCGGCCCTACGGTGTCAGCTTGCTCATTGCTGGCTGGGACGAGGGCATCTTGCCCGAGGACGAGGCCGAGGTCAAGGAAGGCGAGGAGAAGAAGCCCACTGGCAAGACCGGCGGCACCCTGAAGGGCGGTCCCATGCTCTACCAAGTCGACCCCTCTGGAAGTTACTTCCCCTGGAAGGCGACGGCCATTGGCAAGAGTGCCACATCCGCCAAGACGTTCCTGGAGAAGCGATACACCGAGGGCCTGGAGCTTGAGGATGCCGTGCACATTGCGTTGCTCACACTCAAGGAGACCATCGAGGGAGAAATGAACGGAGAGACCATTGAGATCGGTAAGTACCCGAAGTCTGCCACGTGGCAAACAATTGCCTAACTAGAAGGACAGGTATCGTCGGACCCCCAGCGGACCACTTGCTCGGGATCGAGGGTGTTGAAGGTGCTACGGGCCCTCGCTTCAGGAAGCTCAGTCCTCAGGAAATCGAGGACTATCTTACGAACTTGTAATTTCCGCGACGACTGGAACGGTCTAACCTTGTATCATAGAACAGCATAGAGACGTGGGGCAGAGAGGATCTCCGAGCTCTAGAATCAATGGATGACCTGCAACGACGACTCTGCGAAACATGCTGACTTGCCTATGACTGTCCGTAACCGTATCAGCTTGGATTCTGCAACTAGGCGCTCTTGCCACGAATGTGTCGTTACAAAACAACACAGAAAGATACCCAGGCTGGAGGAGATAACTCCTGCCCACTCCGATGCTATTATGGCTGTCGAGGCTGTCTAGGCTACAGTAGGTAGCGAGCCGGCATGAGACCGGGGTAAGAAAGCGAGATATTAGGCAGCAACTGGAGATGTTCACTGTTGAGGCTGTCGACCAAGCTGAAACACCCTACAGTGTCTGGAGGATACTACATTGGGCCTTGTCACCTTCAGTTCCAACGCACCACTCAAGAGTCGCGTTCCCATGCGTTGGTCCAATTAGGCTAGCATCAAGGCGGCGCCAGCACCGCACCACCAACTGTCACTTTAGCCAATGCAGTTCGAGATGCCTTCATACAATTGCTGGTACTTTAACTTATTGTCCAGTGGAGTTGGGCCTGAATCACACAGTTCCCGATGCACTTTCTCACATACTTTTCATTTCTGCCACGAAGAGAAGGGCTGCTTCTGTCCAATTTCTCTTTTTTCACATTGGCCCCGGTTACTTTCAATAGCATTCCACGGGTTAAGTGACTGAGTTCAGGTGGCTACAAATGAACTGTGGTCTAATCCAAGCTGACAACTTTCCGCGGTCAGACGTTGATGTTGCACAGCATTTTGGCCTCAGCCATTAGTGCCTTCTGGTTGGAGTTTTCGGGGTCGGCATCGGCGCCGATGAGACCAGGCTCAGGCCGGGGCGGGTGATTGTGGGTACGGTACCTACCTGCTCAAGGATTCGCCAGTGTCAATGTCAGACTCGCTGGTTCTTTCCTCCGAGCTGCATCATCCCCCAGCCCAGGGTCCTCCTGTACCCCCTCCAAGATGGAGGCCATAAACAGCCCAGATATCTATCTTGAACAGCAAAGCAAGCATATTCTGTCGTAAAAATCCTCCTCGGCACTTCGTCTTACGTGCATCGTCATTTACCCGGATGCATTTTCCTTCTGATACATCTTGAAAAGGTTCCGACTAAAGAACCAACTTGACTCCATCGTGCCGTGCGTCATTAGTTGCGAAGCTGCCTGCGCATCGAACGAAGGTGGGCCTCCTGCATAAGGTAGGTAGGTAGGTAGGTAGGTAGGTAGTCTTGGAACCAACGCACGCAACTGCCATCACACACACACAAGGCTTTGAGGACCGGTTCCCCAGCGATACATCAATTGCAGGCCGTGAGAAGGTACAAGACAACCCCCAACCCCCCACATATTTAGCCAGGCATCAGTCGTCCCGGCCACGAATTTTATCTCTAATATATGTTCCAACAACTTTCATGTTTACCGCTGTCGCGAGACAAGACTGACTCGTGGCACTACCCGTAATTTTCTCTATTTAGTCAGCCAACGTCGTCAGGACTCGCGAGTCGTCGCTCAGTGATAGGCAGTCTTCCACCGCGTCCTTTACACTGCAACGGTACCTGAGCCCTGCATCGAGCCACCCATGTCCACCCTCCCCCGTGTCATCCGACTTCGTTGAGAGGGGTTCCGAAGGCATGGCTAGATCCCATCTGTGAGCCGCGTCATTCAACCATACATCTATCTACCTAGCTACCTAGCTCTTTCCTATTGACTCACGCCGACCATGCCGCTGCCGGGGTAGTCTTGTCAGATGACCAAGTACTCTATTGGAGCTACAACTGCACCATTCTGCCTGGCTACTCGAAAGTACTTTACATCCCAGGACTGTGATTAGGACTTAAGAAATGGGTCTCCAAGTCCACGCTAGCAGCCGTCTGACAATGCCTGATTATTCCCAATCGTCCTCAGACGACGGCTCCGGCCTGTCAGAAGATGTAATGCTGGCTGGTGTACCGACCTCCGAGCCTCAAAACCAAGAGACCCTCTTGGCCACCGCCGAAGATGTGTTCCTGGACAATGATACTTCATTGCCTTCAGACGAGTCCGCGCCAGGCACACCCGTCATAATGAATGCAAGGGCGTACCAAACCGAGATGTTTGCCCAAAGCATGAGGCAAAACATCATTGTAGCTGTACGTGAATGCCGAGTGAGTCTAAAAGAAATGACGGACGATATCTAACATACACGCAGATGGACACCGGGAGTGGCAAAACACAGGTGTAGGTGGACTTGTTCGGGTACTCTTGGCTGCATAGTGCTTACACAAGCCTCGACAGCGCTGTCTTACGAATAAGAGCCGAGTTAGAAAGGACTTCATCAAAGCATGTTGGTTTGACCATTTCCGAGCTGCTAGAGTTTGTTTGGGCTTATCGAGACAGATTGTTTGGTTCCTGGCTCCCACAGTATCGCTATGCGCCCAGCAGTTCGCGGTGCTCCAGTCTCAAATCCCCGAGGTCCAGGTCAAATTCCTCAGTGGTGATGACAACGTCGACTCTTGGTCCGATCAGAGAACATGGGACGAAGTACTTCACAATGTCCGAATCGTTGTTTCGACATATCAGATACTGCTGGACGCCCTGTCGCATGCATTCGTGCGTATGGATAGGTTGTCCCTGGTTGTTTTCGACGAAGGCATGCCACCAGAATCTCCCTCAGAGCTGTACAGGCTGACATTGGAGTAGCTCATAACTGCATTGGCAAATCTCCGGGAAGCAAGATCATGACGGTCTTCTATCATGAAGAGAAGAGCAAAGGCCGTTATACACCTTACATCTTGGGCTTGACGGCAAGTCCAACATTTGGCTCCAAAGTCGAGGGCATCAATGCCCTCGAAGCCACACTGGATGCCGTCTGCAAAAGCCCTACGGTCCATCGTAGCGATCTCCTTGCTTGTGTCAAGAAGCCGACTATGGCCTACATCTCCTTCAAACCTCAGAGATGTTACAACCCTCCAGCTAGCTTGCACAGCCTGAAGAAGACCATCCAAAGCCTCAATATCCTAGATGACCCTTACATTCTCCACCTCCAATCGGAGGGGACCGAACGCAGCCAGCGTGCTCTCATAGCCGCCTTGGAAAGTCACGACACTTATATTCAAAACCAAATGACGTCGTTTGGTCGTCAGGCGAATCAGATATTCAACGACCTCGGTCCTTGGGCTGCAGAATATTACATCTGGGTGGTCAAGTCACGATTTATGGCTGCGCTCCGGTCACAAAGCATTTGGTTAAACACGTGGAAGGATAGCGAGAAAGAATACCTTGCCAAGGTTCTCGATCAGGTCGAGTGCCAATGTCCGTCGGATGAGACAATGAGCCAAGACGTTCTGTCAGAAAAGGTATCCGTACTCATCGAGCAGCTCTTACAAGACAAGACTGACATCATGGGCATTGTTTTCGCCCGAGAGAGGGCGACAGTCTCGGTTTTGTGCCACTTGCTCGCATCTCACAAGCTGCTCCGGGCACGGTATCGGGTGGGGGGCATGGTGGGCACCTCACAGTTCCAGGCCAGGAAGAGAGACATATGGGACCTCTCCCGAAGCGAAGACTTACAGTCTTTGCACCGGTTTCGAACCGGGAAGACCAACCTGCTCATTGCCACCAGTGTTCTTGAGGAAGGCATCGATGTGCCGGCCTGTAACGTGGTCATCTGTTTCGATAACCCACCGAACCTGAAATCCTTTATTCAACGCCGCGGGCGAGCTCGGATGAAGGACTCGAAGCTTCTGATGCTGCACGATTCCTCGGGGTCGGCTCAGAGGGAATGGGCGGCTCTAGAAGCACAGATGAAGAGCCAGTATGAAGAACAAGAGCGAGAGCTCGAGCATCTTCGAGAGGTCGAGGATACTGAAGAGTCAACAGAGATGAGCTTCATGATCAACCAAACAGGGGCAGTCTTGGATCCCGACAATGCAAAACAGCATCTTGATCATCTTTGCCGGATGCTGTCGCCAGGGGAGTTCATCGACTGGAGACCCGACTACATCATCAAGAAGCTCGGCGCAGGGGTTGCGCCCGATATAAGGGCCATTGTGGTTTTACCGAGCTATCTCCCTTCCCATGTCCGTACCACCAAGAGCCAAATGGCGTGGAAATCGGAGAAGAACGCCACAAAAGACGCCGCGTTTCAGGCCTATGTCGCTCTCTACAAGGCGGGGCTCGTCAACGACAATCTTTTGCCATTCAGGCCAGAGGATTTCGTGCCCGGTATTGGCAAAGTACCCGCCATTCTTCAGGTCAACGGTCTGCTCAATGCTTGGATCAAGGTCGCCGAGGCTTGGAAACTCGGGGACAGCCTGCGATTGACCCGAATTCTTCTCAAGGATTCTGCTGGCGTTCTCCAAGGAGAGTACGATATGGTTCTTCCCCTCTGGATCCCAGGGCTGCAGACAATGCCTGTTCATCTTGACTACGATACCACCTGGTCTCTCGAATTTGGGGAACAGCTTCCCATCGAGATTGACGAACTGACCGGCAAAGATGACACGGCTGTACTACTCGCCCTACCCTACAGCCACCGCTGGATGCCTACAGACGCTCAGCAGGTCGTTAGATTCAGCGTGGCTGACGGCGCTGATCTCTCCATAACCCAGATTGGGGTCAATCAGTTCGTACAAGGACAAATGTCAGCACACGATCTGACGTGCTTCATACGTGATCAGTCTGGGTGTCCTCACACCTACGACGGCATCATTGCCCATAAGCCGGCGCCCCAGTCTGTGCAAAAGACATTTTACGAATTTGAAACGGCGCCCGAAGACGTGCCCTATATAGCACTGAAGAAATGGTCCCGTCGATCAGACTTTCTCCATCGGCCGCAAAGCGACCCCGGTCAAAGCCCAAGTAGTTCCAAGCCATACAACCGAGTCTACCCGATGCCATGGGCCAAGGTAGACACGATACCAGCCAAGTATGCCCAGTTTGGAGTGCTGATACCGTCCATTCTGCATCGAATCGAAACCCACCTTGTCGCGCGGGAACTATCTTTGGGTCTCTTGAGGCCGTTGGCGATCTCGGACCCGTCACTCTTACTTACAGCCATCAGTACGGGTAGTGCGGCCGAGCCTACCAATTACGAGAGGATTGAGTTTCTTGGAGATTCCATCCTCAAGTTCTCCGCTACAATCAACGTGGCCGCCTTGAGTGAGTGGACTATGTCAAGTCTGTCAAAACACACATGCTAACGCTTCCCAGATCCGCACTGGCCAGAACGGCTCCTCTCCTTCCACAAAGATGGCATTGTGTCCAATTCGACTCTCTGTAAGGCCGCTGTTAAGCACGGGCTTGACAGGTACATCCTCACCAAGCCTTTCACGGGGCAGAAATGGCGCCCGATCTACGTGGACAGCATCCTCAGTCGCGGCGAAGACAAGTCCACGAGGAAGATGTCGACGAAGACGCTCGCAGACATCGTCGAGGCACTTATAGGGGCCTCGATGATTGACGGCGGCCTAGACAAGGCGCTCAAGTGCATGTCCATCTTCCTCCAACAGATTAATTGGAGGACCCCAGACGCTTGCAGGCTGGCGTTGTATGATGTCTCTCCCCCGGACGTGAAGCTGCCCTCGACCCTTGAGCCCCTGGAGCAGCTCATCGGATACCAGTTCGGTAGGAAAGCGCTTCTCATCCAAGCCATGACGCATGCTTCGTTCAACCTCGGCAATCCCTTAGGGTGCCTGGAGCGCCTCGAGTTCATCGGAGACTCGGTCCTCGACTACGTCGTCGTCAACCGCCTGTTTACCGTCGAGCCCCCACTCCCGCACCAGACCATGCACCTCCTCAAGACAGCCATGGTAAACGGCGACTTCCTCGGCTTCCTGTCTCTAGAGCAATCCGTCGACCAGGATGAGGTCGTCCTCGGTGACAACACCGGCAAAGAGCCCAACCTGCAGCACTCCCGCTTCTCCCTGCCCCTATGGAAGTTTATGCGCCACCAGTCTCCCGCGATCGGCCTCGAGCAGATCAACGTACACAAGCGGTACACCGCCCTCAGGGACCAGATTATCGACTCGATGGAGCGAGGCAAGACGTACCCTTGGGCGCTCCTCGCGCGCATGCAGCTCCGCAAGTTCTACTCGGACATTTTCGAGTCCCTCCTCGGTGCCGTGTACGTCGACTCCGGTGACCTCGGCGTGTGCGCCCGGGTGGTTGAGCGCTTCGGCATCACGGGGTACCTGGACCGCATCCTACGGGACGGCGTGCACGTGCTGCACCCCAAAGAGGAGCTGGGCCACCTCGCCGACAAGGAGAAAGTCACGTACGTTCTCGAGACGCGGCAGATAGACGACGAGGAGACTGGCGGGGAAAAGGAGTACCTTTGCAGCGTCCTGGTCGGCACCCGGTGCGTCGTCAAGGTCGAGGGGGGCGTCACCCGGGAGGAGGTCAAGGTCAAGGCGGCCGAGGCGGCGGTGAACATACTCACGGCGGAAAAGATGGCGGAGAAGATCCAAGCCATGGCGGTGCTAGAAGACAGGGGCATGGTCATGGAGCATGCGAGTGAGTAGTAAAAAGTTGCAAGCGAAGTTTTTTGAGCGTAGGTGTTGTTCTCAAGATTAGAGTCAGATGTGGGCAATGGTTTTAAAGTGTCGAGGTTAATTGCATCGGACTTTAGGTGTAGTACCTACGTGGGAAGAAGCGAGTCCTCCGATTAAGATAAAATTCATGCTTAAGCCAGAAAGAAGAACGGTCTGTAACGGATACATACCGTGACAGTCTTATGCTACGTCCTGACTGGTACATAGGGAGATAACATCAGCGAAGCATTGATAATATGCCACCTTGCATACAGCTTGTGACAGTAGCTCGACAATAGCCGGCATTCCTGTTGTCTGCCAGACGACGCTAACGATGCATAGCTCTGAGGCAGCAACGGCTGGTCGAATACCTTGTATTATATATCTTTAATAACTCTATAGACAACGAGTTCTAGATAATGAAAGTCTGCGGCGAATTTGTCAAGAAGAACCAACCGCCTTGCAAACTGTATCTCAGCAGGACTGACCTCGCTGTCTCTGACTGCGAACGACGAATCATCCGCATGAATCTCCTCTGCGAGATCAAAGACTGGATTGTTGGTTGGTAGAATAGCAAAATTTTACGGTTGCCACAAGATACATATATAGATCAAATCATCCTACATACACACACACCACCATAGGTAAATACCAAACACTGTCGGATGAAGTTGTATGGGAAAGGGGCAGGCATCACAGTTGGTTAGGACCCGCTTTTTCTATCAATCAACCAATTACACCGCGATCGCAACCTGCTGTAAGGCGCCTGCGACTGAAACTCCAGTACTCACTTGCCTGGCCGCGCTCACCACCATGCAACTTCACGTGGGTTTATCATTTCTCCCTCCGTCCCAAAGGTTATTCAATCATTTAGCGTCAACTTCCTCCCAGACAACCTGCACCAACCACTTTTCAGACAGCGCACGCCTCCCACACGTCCATTATGGCCATCATCCGCGACTTCCCCGGCGTAAAGGTCACCGTCCAAGTCGATGGCCGAGACGCCACTGAGTATGATGACCCGGATGGTGTCGAAAACGACGCCAACCGGAATAACGCCCGTTGGCGAACATCCACTTACGTCGAATCCAAGGACGACGCCTTCTTCTGCATCCGCTATCAGGTCGACAACAGCCATCGCTGGGAGGGCCCCAACCATGCGTTCGCCCTGGCCTTGTACGTCGACGGCAAACGTGCAGACGCCGTCGTGTGTGAGGCCCGGAAATTCCTCAATTTCAACCCTTTCTATGTTTGGGAAAGCACCATTGAAGGCTCTCGCCAGAAGTCCACCTCTTCGGGCTACGAACGCCTCAACAAGTTCAAGTTCTCAAAGGTCACCACGCGTATGTCACGACCTCGTGCGATGCGATAGGCACCCCTTGCTGACCTTACCTCAGTTGATGATGCTGCAAATGACCGGGTCAAGGTAGACACCGCGAAGTCAAAGTTATTGGGTGTCATCGAAGTCTTCATCTATCCCTTGATCATCACCGGGCCCTCGAGGTACACCAATTCCGGCTACTGCTACAATACGCAGAATGACAACTTTGAGATTGCCGAGAAGGCTCTCAAGGGCCGCGCAATCTCTCACGGCACCTCGTGAGTTTCTTCCGTGCTTTGAAAAGTAAGAACAATGATTCGTGCTTACAAAGGCAAGGTTCGCCGACGGTGGTGTTGTTTCGCAGAGGCCCTCGGTCACTGCTGAGTATCTTAACAACCACAACCCGATCGCGGCCTTCACCTTCAAGTACCGCTCGCGGGGTATGCGTCCAATCTTCTTTGACGTCCGGGACAAGGACTAATTCCGCCCTAGACGCTCTGCAAAAGGAGTTGATCATTCCCAGATCGCCGAGCCCTGAGCCCATTGCCGGGTTGTCCGAGGCCGAAATTCGCCGACTGGCCATGGAACGCCTCGACGATATTAACGTCAGTACCCCCGACTCTTCCACTAAGCGGCAGAATGCTGACCTGTTGCAGAACCGCCGTAGCTCTCCAACCGTCAAGCGAGAGAGCCACTGTCCAATCATCAAGCGGGAATACACAGAGATTCTCGACCTAACAGAAGAGCCCGCCAAACGGGAGTGGAAGAAGATCAAGATCGAAGGCAACCGTGTGGCTATTGACCTCACCGATGACTAGACGGCTTATGGGTTTCCCCAGAGCATTTCCTCGACGACAGTCTACTTTTTATGGCTGGAAGACGACCGGTGAACATCATTCATCCTCGGCGCGATTTTTTTTCTTTCCAGTGCGGTTCCACGATCTCTTTTTAACTACTTTCAAGAACTTCAGAGATATCCACCAGCACCGGACTATCAGTCCACACGATCTAGAGTGTCGCCGGACGTGCCCTGAGAGAAATCTAGGTTTGGAACGACCACGACCACGACCACGACACGAGTGAAATGTTTTCTTAGGCCAGGAGTTCAGGGGCGGAATCGGGTATACCCTCTTGTTAT
Organism: Colletotrichum somersetense; assembly: GCA_030867255.1. NCBI lineage: Eukaryota > Fungi > Ascomycota > Sordariomycetes > Glomerellales > Glomerellaceae > Colletotrichum > Colletotrichum somersetense. Next base: position 68,161 of record MU843443.1, on the reverse strand, counting down.
ATGTATCGCCTTTTCTGATGGGAGCAGGAGGCAGGAGAAGAAAGGTGGATCTCAGACCTCAGATGTAAAGACAAAAATTGATCATTTTATTGCTAGAATGTGAGACCATCAAGATTTGGTGTTGACGAGTTATGTTTCCATGCTTATCTAAGGTCTAGCACCTGCCTTTATGTGCTTCTTCCGAATTTGATCTCGTAACGCGCCGCTTCTTTCTGTCCCCTTCCATTTCAGGAGCACGTCGCTCCATCCTACCAATTTCTGGTTCCCTTTTATCAAAAAACTTCTTCACTTTCTTCTTTCTATATCTCCCACACTCTCACACGCACATCCACACACTCTCTCTCTCTCCCTCTCTCGCAGACACACACACGCGAGCGCGCACTCTTTCTTTCTCTTACACACTTTCTGCCCTCTCACGGCTTCTGCCAGGAATCAAATCTGATCGAGGCCAAGAACACAATCCACGTGCAGTTTCCGACTTGACATCCAGCGGCAACCATGGCAGTCATCAACGGTCTTCCAGGAGTCAAGGTTTCCATTCGCCTCAACGGTTCAGGAGAAGACTGTCCCGAATACGACGACCCCAAGCCTCCGCCAACCCCAGCAAGCTCCGGCGCCGCAACCCACTCCATCTCGAAAGTCATCGAGAGCAAAGACGATACAAACTTCTCTATCCACTTCGAGGTCGAAGACGCTCACCGTTGGATTCAAGACATGCAAGCGCTTGTGGTGAGTGTTTTATCGACGGGAACCATGCCTTAAGCAACGCATACTGCGAATATAACCTCCAAGGTCAGGTTCTTCAGAAGCATGTGGAGGGAGTTATCATGGCTTCAGACAACCCCGGAAAGTGTCTTTTGAAGTCATTCATGTTCGCGGAAATCAAACAAGGTATGTATCTCTGAAAGATTCCGTGCATAATGCCTGATCACATGAACAGTCGACGAGGGTGGTGCTCGCGTCACTGAGGACCTGAAAGTTGTCAAGCATCTTGGAAATATTAAAGTCGTCCTATATCGTGCCGTAATGAAAAGGCGAATAGACTGGGAGCCAGTAAATATGACGTCGAAGATGGAGCTGGCAGAGAAAGCTATGAAAGGCAAAAATTTGTCACACGGCACAGGGTTAGTTCAACCCCTTTCCAAATCGTACTCGTAGTCGCTTACCAGAGCCAAACAGTTTCTCAAAGGGACGAGATATCTGTCAGCCATCCAAATGGGATTGCACATATCCTGATGGGAATGATCGAATTGCCCGGTTCATCTTCCGATACAAGTCCAGGATAGGTCTCCAAATTGAGGGGATTCTGCCTCGTGACCCGTCTCCCGAACCTTCACCCAAGCCTCAGCCTCGAAACGCTGCAGATCTTTCTCAAGAAGAGCTCCAGAAACTGGCACAGGAACGCCTCGACCAGCTGGCATGTATCTATTGAGTAACACTTACAAAAAAAAAACTTGCTGACACCGATGTAGGCCATGGTGAAGCTGGAAAGAAATATTGGCGTGAAACGGGAGGCAGAAGATGAGATCAGCCCCCGCATGTCCAAGGTCTACAAGACGACTGCAGATGGAGCTATCGATCTCACTGACTGAACCAATTATTCTCGGACAACTTCCAATACGGAATGTGAGGCAAAATGGATCTGGGAGGAGTATGATTACTTGGTTGAAGCAACAGGGGTGGTGTGCTCGTTTTCGTTACTTGCTCTACTGGCTTTATAGTTCATAAGACTCAAGGCTATTTCAACATTAGGGCTTCATATGATGTCCACGACGTGAGCAAACTATGAGAGGCTTCCTTTGCTTGTTTGAATCTCGTTCACTTTCAAGCGGCTTTTTAGTTTCTCCTCTAAATCAGTTAAGATTCAAATTGGCTTCATGAGTTGCAGTAGGAGACTTGGTTTATCATTTCTATACGTTCGCATCCGTGACACGCCGTCTATTGGAGTGACTAAATACTTACAATCTCTATAAGAGCACAACCCACGATGAGCTCGCGCTAGTGTGTCATCTCTGAAATACTGAATGCCTCCTGATCCCTTGATACGAGCGCCGTTAAGATGACTCCGGTTATGAGCGTATAACGAGTACACTCCTCACTCCGCTCGTTTTCAACCGTCATTTTCTTATTCGTGGACATTGGCCAATGTCTGGTTTCTTACTCTACAAGTGCAATCACTTTCCTAGGTCTACCGTGAACCGACTGGATTGAGATAGCCTCGTCGTCTTCAGTCTTGGCGTGTTCGTTCTTCTCTCTCATGTCGGCCATGAACCCCTTTGATTGAAGAGGTAAGTACAGGCGGTTGATTTGGGCTTTATCTTCCTCGGAACCAACTAGTGTTAGGCCATGGAAGAGCTTCATCGCTGTGTCGACTTGGGGATCCATCCGAGGTGCATCCAGCGAAGATTCGAACGGAATAATAGTTCCAGATGTTTTCTGTATGCTATGCTCGGTGTCGAGGACTGGAGACGTATTCGTAGCTGATCGAACCTCGATCAAGTCGATCAGGTTCACATTGGTGTTTTCCATTGTTACATTCCGGCTTGACGTCAACGGACGGGGTCCCTGCTGAAAAATTCTGAAGTTGGAAGAATCCATCTGTAAAAAACCCACTCGCCTTTCGTCTGATGCTTGAAGATGAAGCTTGCTATCGGGTGCCCATGATCAAGCCTCTTTACCTCGTAGGTATCGGCCGCCTGCGACTTCTTCGTTACCTCGGGCTCAAAGCTGTTGATCGTCAGCATCTGGAAACATCAACGTCCAATATTCGGTCCATTATTCGATCCAGTATTTGACCTGGTATTTGATTCGATATTGTACGAGAGGCTTACAATATGGCCTGAGGCGGTAGGCCCGAAGAGGTTGTATCGACCAAACACATTGGCGGTCGATGGTACCTCTTCCCACGCAGCGCGCTCTGTTTCCGACTGAAGCAAGGTAGCACTTAAACAGTTGCCGCTCCTCCCCATCGCATCTTCAGACGAATGGATGAGGGATCATTCACCTTACTTGCGGTGAATGGTGTTTATAAGAAGACAAACTCGATGCCGCAATACGAACAGTCCTTTCTTTCTCTCTCTTCACGGCTTAAGTAAAGTTGACTCCGGTCTGTGATACACGAAAGTAGATTGTGGAGTTTAGAGAAAGGTATGTGGTCTGTTTCTGCAACTAATATGTATGCGTACTTGACTTCAACGAATGTATCTGCCGTTGTTCCAGCCATTCTGTCAATCCGAGTCCTGCATCAAAGCATCTTCCTCCAACTGAACGTATTTTATAATATGCTGGCTTTTCCGTTCATAGTCTGACGATTCACTTCAGCCTGTGGGACCTCGGTGTTGCCTCAGCGAACGAGACTCTTCTAAAAGCCTCCATGGCTGTACACAGGTTCGTTCTGGACATTGGACGGTCTCCCAGCATACATATCTAGTAGTAGCCCGTAAGACCAATAGCCTCATATCCGCCCTCCAATCTGATGGTCTTGTAGGGCCGTGCTGGCTCATCGTCATCTTCCTGTGTGAGGTCACAGTAGTCGTCAAACGTGCGCTTTCTTAAGCTGGAGGTCTGGAGTCTCTCATTCTGGAAATATGTCAGTCCACGAACCGGTATCTGATAGATTTGCGACTAACCCGAAGCTGTCTCAGCCTTTCTCGGGCAAGTCTCTCAACCTCATCGTGGTGTAAATCTTCGAATCGAGGAATATGGCCTGAGTACTCAGGGTGGACATTACGCGGAGGGGTGGGCTCGGGACTTGGGGTTCGAGGAATAATCTCCTCAATCTTCAAGGCCTCTTGAAGAGGGTCAGGCCTCGGTTTTCTCAGAACGCTAACAACATTTCACTTGCCTTCTGACCGGTACTTGAAGTTGTACGTCGCTAGCAATGCTCCGGTGGTGGTCTTCAGAGTATTCCTGCGTGGTGGGCCTCCAGGCAAACTCTCCGGAGCGGTAAAACTGTGATTCAATCGTTAGATTAGATGAGGTTCATTGAATTGGATCTTTGAACTGGAGGAGTGCAGCAATGATGGCAACGATTAAAGCTACTCACGAAGTGCCGTGGTAGATAGGACGACCCTTGAGTGCCTCCTCAGGGATCTGAAAGTGATCCACATCTGGCTCACGAAAGTCCCTCTCCAGATTTCTGCGTCGGCGGAGATCTACCATAGGGGATAGTTTTCCAAGCTTAAGCTTCACCTCAATCGTGCCAACATCGCGGACTCTACGAAAGTCGCCTTCTGTAGGTTCGTTATCGACTGCACGCAATATTAGTAGGTGATTTTGAGCCATTTCTGGGCAACGTCGAAGTGGAAGCTTACCAGCAACGATTGACTGAAACTTGAATCTGCTCTTGACCAGACCGGAGCGGTCTGCGTTCGGGTACTTTCTGCAGGAGAAAGTGAAGCACCACTGTCCACTGTCCTTGTCTGAAGTCTTTGCTCTGGCAAAATCTCTTGCCCATGAAGATCCCGTCGATGTAGAGGAAGAACAGGAAACCATAGTCACCGTAGACCCAGGGGTCGATAGAGCGTTCATCTATGACACGGAGTTTGATGCAAAATTCGGCACCGCCTTGACTTTCGATGTATTTGCGGGAACAACGCTCAAATCCTCCCAGGCATCGTTCTTGACGGTAAGGATAGGGGTCAGGGTATTCTGCTGCATTTTCGAAAGAGGTGTCTAATCGTACGGACACGTTGACTGCTGGAAGGGTGTCGATGATTGCCATATTGTGGGAACTGGTATGACGAATGACCGATGCCAAAGCTTTGGATGTAAAGCATCGATGCCAGAGCTTGGGATGTAAGGGGAAGGTGTGGGTGTGAAGGAAAGGTTAGGAAGAAGGGAGAACAATAGTGGGACACATGAGAAGAGAATAGGACTTGAATAGTAAGCACGAGTAAGTGCCTTCAGAAGTCAGTTGCGCCTTCCATCTCAATTCGAAAGAAGGTGCTGTCTCGAGGATGCCTCCTTCCATGGGAAGGAACGGTGGTCAGCAAGCTTCACCTCCATGGTGACAGTATTGACCAGTCTCATTGAGGTTTGTGGAACAACGAGAGTAAAAATCAATGAGTAAAATAGAGTTGAAAGCCTCGGATTAATTGTAGGAAACAGTTTAGGATGGGCAAAAAGCACACGATGGATGAGTGCTCTCCGTGTAAGTGGAAGATATCTGTGTAGCACGGTAGGTAGGGATAGGTAGGTCAAGTCCAAGGTACGTACCGCAACCCGTTTCCGTTGCAGTTAAGCGGGTCGGCCTGCTGAGGTAAGGGGCCGAGATGACGCTAAACCTGTGAAAGATGTGGACCTATCAACCCCTGCAGGGCGCGCCCCCGTCCGACTCGTAGCGACACTGGAGCTAGCCCAGCTCGCTCAACCTCCCGTCTCCCGCCAGCTCGAAGACCCATGACGTTGAATGCTCCTTTCAGGACTCTTTGTCCCTTTCTAATCCACGGGCCCAGACGCGACGATGGTTAATGCCAGACATGTGATGCCCTGCTGATCCGTTGTAACAATTAATTGATACTTTGCCCTCTCCTTTTTGCCTCTCTCCCCCTCCTCTCCGACCGGAGGAGCGCCACCATGTCTCCAGAGGCCTCCAGCAACATTCGAGTCTTTATCCGCTGGCACGACCAGACCGTCTTCGCTGGCGAGGAGATCAAGTGTACCATCACCTTCAAGAACATTGCCCGCGATCCCACCCAACAACGACAGTCCCAGCGACTCGCACCCGCCGACCGCCCGAGGCATGCCTCGCCGTTGCTGAGAGGCAAGGCCAGCGCCGGCTTAACCCCGCCGAACTCTGCTCAGACCCGCAGTCACCGATCCGCCCTATCCCTTAACGTACCGGCAGCCCAGTCACGGAGCCGCGCAGGTTCAGTACCGTGGCCATCGTCGCACTCCCCTCTCGCCCTTGAACATCGCGGCAATGGGCACAAGAAGTCCGTCTCCATCGTCTCGATTGGCTCCACCAGCACAATACACGACGACAACCAGAGCAATGCCGGTTCCGTGAAGTCGCATCGGTCCGGTCGCGGCCACGGGCGAGCCTCCAGCCTCCAGATCGTCCCTCGCGGAGCTGCTCTGGGCCAGGGCCTTACCGCACCTCACTCTGGTCAGTGTCTCGTCGCTCCATGTTGACTGCAGTCTGATTGCTAACACGCCGCAGCATCACCAAGGCACATCAGCTCGCCTCTTTTCAACTCGACTTCTGCGTCCGACTCACCACCCGCGACCTCGCGATTCCCCACTGTACCGAATACCCCCAGCGCAGTTGGCACACAACGTTCTATAAGGTCTCCGAACAACGCGCTGGCGGAGTTCCGGTTCCCAATTGTTCAGTCTCCGCTGTCAGATACTCAGAGCACTAGCACTATAGCAGCATATCACGATGGACTATTGAGCCCAAACACCGAAGTGCCTCCAAGCCTCGTCATACGATCCAAAGATGGCACCACTACCAATTACAACGAGCATACAACCCCAGCCATGCGTATACTATCTACGACAAGCATGGGAGGGGGGACGCCACGAAGCAGCGGAGAGTTCTACTCAATGAGCAACAACTCAACAGAAACACTGGCATCCGAATACCCGACGCAACCTACAAGGGGCCCGATGCGACCGCCGCACTTTCGGCGGTCGTCGAATTTCGCATCCCACCATCCGAAGCAACCGGAGTCGCTGATGATGGGGTACGCCCAGATCCAGGGCTCCTTCACCCTCGACGGTTCGCTCATTAACCTTGGTCCCTTTGAGCAAGTCAAACGGAAGGGCGTAGTAGGCGGCCAAGGAGGCGGTGTCATAGGAGTGGAAACTTCAAAAAGGGATAGTGGACTCCTTCGAGGCTTTGGCTGGGGAAGCATCAGCAACTCGATCGGGGAACTGCTTGGGGGAGGCGAAGTCAGCAGCATCAAAGACATGCGTGGCATCGCGAGCTCCAAATCTGTGCCGCTGCTCTCGACGCCTCAGTCGATTCTGTTTGTGGACCTGAACCTTGGTCCAGGCGAGCACAAAGCGTTTGAGTACTCGTTCCAGCTTCCCAAGGGATTGCCGCCGACACATAAAGGGAAGGCAGTGAAGATATCCTACAACCTGGTCATCGGCACGCAACGAGCGGGCGGCTCCAAAGAGCAACAGGTACGCTCCGTTGAGATACCTTTCAGGGTGCTGGGCAGCGTCAACAGCCACGGGGAGATCCTCGGCCACGACCTCATGAGCCCCTACATCATCCTTCGTGACCAGGCGAAGGTTAAGGCTGTCGACAAGCTGTCGACGTTGAGCGAGATCAAAAAGCTGAAGGCACCAAAGACGGACGCGACGATTAACGATTTTCTCACCTATGTCGACGAGCTTCTCAACAGACCACGACAAGGCTCGAATGCGGGTCTGCTATCACCCACGGCGCACCCCGGGTCGCGACGGCCGTCAATGTTTGAAGAGGCCATAACGGCGACGGATGCCATCAACCTGGCCATCATGCGCAGCAACATGACGTCTGAGGGCCAGCAAAGCCCCAACCGCTTCGAGATCGCCCGTAACGGCCAGCGGGTGGGCGTGGTCATGCTCACGCGGCCCTCATACCGTCTGGGCGAAGTCGCCACGATGGCCATCGACTTCACGGACGCCGAGATCCCCTGCTATGCGGTGCACTCGTGCCTCGAGTCGGCAGAGCGGGTCGAGCCCCATCTGGCCATCCGGTCGGAGGCGTCCATCCACCGCGTCACGCGCAAGGTGCACGTGTCGGCCTCGGAGGCCACGCTCTACTCCCGAAGGATGGTCTTCACGCCGACCATCCCCATCAACGCGACGCCCGAGTTCGTCACGACGGGCGTCTCGCTGGAGTGGAAGATCCGCGTCGAGTTCGTCGTGCCGAGCCAGGAGACGGAGCTCGAGCGCGAGGCGCCCAGCACGCACCCGCTGCTGGAGGAGATCTCGCGGGACGATCGCGGCGGGCTCGTTCTCGTGGCGGTCGAGAACCTTGCCTGCGAGAGCTTCGAGGTGGCGGTTCCGCTGCGGGTGTACGGCGCCGTGGCGACAGGGCTCGAGAAGCTGGAGCGGGACGAGGCGCTGGAGGAGGGACTCGTGGTCTGATGAGCCGTAGCCTCCTTCGCGTGTGGCGGCGGGGCTGACGGTACCATCTGAGAGTCGCCCACGACGGCGCATTGTACATGTAGAGCAGGCAGGTAAAGCCCATTTGCGGCGTTGGATAGAAAATCCGTTTTTTCCTTTCTTCATTATCTTTCTTGGGACACGGCGCAACCACCCCCCCAGTCCGTTAGACAAAAATCACAGTAATCTTTTTTCCCCCTTATATCAGACGCTGGTCTTGGCCTAGGACAGGTCCTCTCTCTTTCGGTCTGTACATAATTTGTAATGCGAACATCACACGATGGGCCCGCTCTGCTGGCCTGCCGTCAGCAACACCGCGTCTTCATCGGGGGAAGGGGTCTGCGAAAGTGCTGTTGCAAGTGGTCAAACGACGGGCAAAAAGCGGCCTCGTCATGTGCTGTGATTCTGATGCTTTTCCCAAAGAGAAAAGGGAAAAAATAGAGTGCGGCTGCGACCTAACAAACATTACGTATGTATGTAGAACCACAAACACGTCTGCGCAAAAAGAAAATCAGGGAGGAAGTCGGCCTTCTTCTTGCCCCCCTTTCTCGTGTAAACAATCCATCTATCCGTGGATTTACATCATCCACCAAAGACCCCTCGCTTCGCCGTCTGTTCCCCCGTCATGTCCCAGGGCCAACGTAGAATAAGAAAACTCCAAGCTCCGATTCGCCTGCCGTGACTGCTTTCCCTTCCATAGCGGGATCTCCGTTGCAATCTAAACAAGAACTAGAAAAAAAGGAAAGATTCGCTGCTGCTGCTGCTTCGAGAAATTTATGGTACACCGATAGGTACCGAACAAATAAAATAAAAAGGGGGAGACGGCGCGTGCCCCCCGTCCGCTGGAATCATCCCGGAAGTCCACAGCGTCGCACAGGCAATCGAAAGCCGGGCTTCGTGCTGTGGATGATAAATGTCTCCCGATCAAGAAACGCCAGAATTGTCCGCCCAAATAACGCCGTTATGTCCAGCAAGTATTGTACAATCCGTACGGGGGAAAAGAGTGTGAAAATAATGATACAATGAGTGTGTGTTATGACGATGATGTCGAGGTGGTTTCGTCGCCGCCTGTGCTCGGCCGCGTGATGATGAGTATTTCCTCTCGCTCCTCGGTTGGCGTGGAAATCTCTCTCGCCTGAAAGGTGTTTCGCAGCTTCTCGTCAAGCATAGAAGCCAGACGCTCCTCATACTGGTCAAGAAGGCCGCTGAGGAGGGCCGAGTCGTGCAGGGCTTTCGTCCTCGTGGCCCGGTCGCCGAGAGCGGCGGCAGTCAGGCGCAGCTCCTGGTCGAGCTCGAAGATGACGTCCTCGCTGAGAGGGTCTGTAGACGCGAGTTTCTTTCTATACGCCCTCAGTGTGCGGCAAGTCTGTTCGGTCGACATGTTGAGGCTGCCAAAGCCGCGCAGGTTGGGCGAGCTCTTCTTCGGCGGCAGACCCAGGGACGGAAGAGAGGGCCGTCCAGACGCTTTTGACTTTGGGCTAACGGGCGGGCTGCCAGACTGGCTGCCAGATGAGCGTCGCGACGGCGTATCTTCGGCCAGCGGGCTACTTTGCATGGTCGTTTTGGGTGTGCTGGCGCTGCTGCTCAGACCAAAACGAGACGTTCGTTTGCGAAGGGTCCTTGGGGGCGAGCGGCGACCGCTCTGCGCGGAAGAAGGCCGCTGGAACTCTGCTAGTTCGGCTTTTGAGAGGACGCGTCTCAGAGGTAGTCTAGCAGCAGCAGGTCCGTCTTTCACCGGCGTCGGGTCCCCGCTAATGGAGAAAGATAAGAGGTCCTCGCCTTCTATGCCCCAGAACATGACAGTGCCGTCCGATCCGACACTAATAACCCTCTGGGAGCCATCCTCGTCGTCTGTCAACGTGACGCCGTTGATGGCTTCTGTGTGTCCCCATTCCCTATCAACGAAGTGACCAGATTGGGCATCGTAGAGACGCACGGATTTGTCCGTGTTGGACACGCCGAGAAGAACGCCTGTGTCTTTGCCCGGGGGCTGGCTGAAAATCAGAGAGTCCAGTATAGCAGTCTCGTACCCGCCTTCGTCGACACACTTGAAGCAGTTGAGAAGCTTGCCGTTGGAGAGGTCGTACTGGCAGACCGAACGGTCTAGCATCGAGACGAATGCGGTTCTCTCGTCCGGACCGAGGGTAAAGGACGTTGGCGCGGCCTTTAGTATGTTTGTCCGGGAAGGGAGGGCCGCGATCTCGTCAACGTCGTCCGGCTTGCAGACGATATCGTAGACTTGCAAAGTCCTGTCCAGAGAGCAAGTCATGATTTTGTCGTTTGCCGGGATGAGCGCTTGTACGACTCTGGCAGCGAACTCTAGCGTCTGGAAGTGCCGGAACTCCCCAGCTGATGTGCGATGAAAGAGCTGTACTGTTCTGTCTCTGCCGCAGGTCGCCAGCAGGAGCTTGTTGTCGTCCTCGTAGATGGTGACATCCTGGCAGTCTGAAGAGTGTGCCTTCGTCTCGAGCAGGCATTCCTTTGTCGACAGGTCCATGATTCTGAGGACCCCAAACTTGTCGGCTGCTACAAGCATCTTGCCGGCCCTTGTGGCTCGGACCACATTAAGCTGATTTACTGGGTCTATCTCGTTTTCAGGGATGACCTGTTCAATGGGGACTTCGATAGAGCACTTGATTGACCCTTTCATGTTCCAAAAATTGACCCTGCCAGAGCCAGACCACGTGAAGAAATCGGCGTCTTGGTCGTTCGGTTTCGACATGGCCTGGATGCCCAAAATTTGATCCCCGTGGCCAGGTATAGAAATGTGGGAAGAGTCGTCCTCGGTCTTCCCTGGCAGGTAGTTCGAGCTCCAGATGTCGACGGTGTGCTTCTCGTTGACGGTGACGAGATTTTCTGTGAGAAAGCCCATGGCCACCAACCCAGACGGCGCGACGCTTCTGGAGAGGACTGCGTCCGGGAGGCTGTCGAGGACGGCCCTCACGCTGAGCGTTGCGAATTGGCCATCCTTTCCTGACAGATATGCGGTGGCATGTCTGATGGTGATGGAAGTGACTAGGAAGCCGACATTGAGGCACCTGATGAGCCTCGACTGCTTGCCATCGTCCTCCACCATGCACACGTCGCCGGCCTCGGAGCAGATGATGATGCTGGTTTCGTCAACTACGGCTGCGCAGCTAAAGGTAGCTTCGAGAAGCGAGCCAAGAAGGACGTTTCGACCGCCAAGGAGTCTTTGGGCTGCTGGTAGTGTCGAATTGGCGTCGCTGAACTTGGATTTGGATGGCGAGATGGTCTGGGTCTCCTCAACTCGCCATATCTTGATATGCCGCACGCCAAGCGTGACTAGGCTGTTGCCCATCCACACCATGCCTTTGATGGTGGACGTACACCTGTTTTGCTGGTACAGCTTGGCAGAGCCAGTACGGGGGTCGGTTCGCCAGATGAAAAGGAAGCCGTCGTTGGCAGTGCCCAGAGAAGCAAGCCATTTGGTGTCGGACGACCAAGCCACAGCCCTCACGCCAAACCCGTGCTCGCTGATAGAAACCAGGGGCACGTCGGACGAGGCGTCCTCGAGGTTGAAGATGAGCACGCGCGGAGCGTAGCCCGTCTCGCCCACGGCCAGATACTTTCCGTCCCGACTCAGGGCCAAGCACGTTGCCGCCTTGATGCGCTCACGGCTCGTCCATGTCGAGCCGGATAAATCGGACCAGCTCTGCGAGTCACGAGTCCCAGCTGCGACCCTATTCCGGCTGTCGTTAGCCCTGGGGGTCGAGGGCGTCGAGTGGGGTAGAGGCGTAGAGCCATAGACGGGGGCGGCTGTTGGGCGGGCGCGGTAGAAGCGCTGAGCGTAGTGCTGGCCGTCGACATCGACGACAACGACGGCGCCGCCGGCGATATATGCGAATGAGGAGCTCACGGTATCGAAGCCCGTGGGCGAAGCACAGGTGGTGCCGATGACGCGCTTCAGAGAGAGGCGGGAGTCGTGGGGAAAGGGTCCGCGAAGGGGAGTCCGGGGGCTCGGTCGTTGGAGGTAGGGGGAGTTACCCGGCGTGATTTTGAGCCGGTTCGTTGGAGTCGAGCTCATTGTATCGCCATTGGCTCGCAAGCGCAAGTTGTGTGGGTAATTACGAGGAGTTAGAGATTACTGGGCAGAGGTCATACAGTTGGATGACGTGACGGAGAAGTAGTAATGAAAGATGAGAAAGAATTGGCGGTATGTCGAATCGGTCGTTGTCGACAAGTAGGCAAGAGGAAGAATTAATGGTAGGCGCGCCTAGCGATGTAAAATGGTATGAGAAAAAGATAGAGAGAGAGAGAGAGAGCGAGGTCGCTGGCGGTCGGTGTCTAAAAGGATACAAAGCTGCGATAGTTAGTTAGTATTGTCATTATGGCAATGTCTGTCTCAGTCAATTGGCCGGAAAGGCCAATTGTGCATGCGAAGTTGGGTAGAAAGACATACAGTGACATCAGGCAGGGAGACGTTCCCTAGAACCTGCAGGAATCAAGGTGAAAAAAGAAAGGTCTAGCTAGAGCTTGGTTTCCGAGCGTGGAAGAGGAAGAAGAAAAGGATGCTCAGTGCCGGGGAGGTGAGAGAGAGCTTTGTGTAGGTCAGAGCGGGTTTTCGTTTTCCAGCGACTGGACCTGGGCGGGGGGGTTCAGGATTTGAGCCGGTTGGGTCAAGGTGAGAGCTCTCTCCGGGAAGTGCCCTGGTCTGGGGAGGGGGACTCTCTGCAGGATGGAGCGGGAGGAGAACAGAGCGCCGGCGGGGGGGTGGTGATGAGCCTGGGTTGTGTTGCTCTTTTCTGCATTGAACCCTGCCAGTCCGTTACCGAAACGGGAATCACAACCCACCCTGCTGGAGGGGTTATTGAAGGCGGTCTGGCCAAACACATCCAATCACAGCCTCCATCGCACGCCAAAAATCACTGAGATGGAGCCATCCTCTATATATGGCAGCAGTGACTGAACCTTTTTTCCTCGTCCCCTCTCTTTCTACGTAGGTAGTATGTAGTTTGGCTGGCGCTGTTGATGCAACAACGGGAACAAAGGAATTCTTCGATGGCATGTGTCGCAAACGTCCGTCAAAGAACCAGGCACCGGGTCCCAGGAATGAATTTCCACAATGGTCTCAGTTGTTCCAACCGAATATAGGTATACATGGCTTACGTAGCAGAATATAAACCCGGTCATGTCTTCCCGCAATGAGGTCCTAGAACCCACACCCGGCCGGCCCTTGTTACCCGTCATCATGCAATTCACACTAGGTACGGAGTAGTATTGTGGTGGTGTGCTATCATCTGCGGTAAATACCTCGCTCTACCTAGGTACCTACGGATACTACTACATGGCATGTACGTACATCATGGCGATCCACTCTCCCCAAGAACGCCAAACGCCATCACCGGAACCGCCCTTTTCTAGGGAAAATGAAGACCGTCAAAACGTCAATCATTTACCAAACGCTCCCGGACGAAGGAAGGGCCGGCGCACACGTACTCGGAGAATATACTGACACATGTGTGATGGCGAGCAGCCTCATGCAGGCAGTGCCCGCCCGCGCGCCTTCGACCATGGCACACATACCACCGGCGCATGACCCAGGTATGTATGGTATGGTATGAACTACGTAGTGTAACTATATACTATTTCTACCGTCAGCCGTTTCTCCCATGTTCCTGGCCGACCCCATGCGCCGCCGCGACAGTGCCGGATGGGCGAGGTAGGTAAGCCTCGTGAAATGAGATGCTGCCAGGGTCCCTGCCGCCTTCTTCAATGCATCGACGTTTTCCTTCCCCACCGCTGCAGAAAGACAGACAAACAACTTGACCGCACACGACGCCGCGTGCCTGCAAAAAGCCAAGGCCTGGATTTTTCTTGCCATCATGAGAGAAGCGTAGCACGAGCTGCCCACACGGACGGCGGTGTATCAGAAGGTAGATTTCATTGACTGGCCGAGCCACAGCCACGTCTAGAGCCCTCGCTAATCGATCATCATATCTATAGATGTGGTTATATCCCCTCCACTCGAGATGACAATCTTCATGCTAGCAACAAAAAGCCCAACCTTTATAAAGGGGGAAAAGATAAAACATTCCCCCCCCCCTTTGTGGATTTTTCCACGACCCAGTGGCCAGCGCCGGCTCGCAGTCTGTTTCCTTCTTCAATGGCATTGGGATGATGCCATGCAGTTGTTGCTCCTCCCCTCGGGGCGGCGCCTTCTTCTTCCCCATCCATCAACCCCCTCCCCTGAGTGACTATCGGTTGCTTTTTCACGCCATCTCGCCGTCGACAGCCTCAAAGAACGCGATCGGCACGCCGTGTTTCGGCGCGCCCACGATCTCCGCCTTCAGCACCTGCCCCTCCCAGTCGCCGCGGTACTCGAGCCTCTCGTACTTTTGCAGAATCCGGACCACTGGCCTCGTGTCAGCATTGGATCGACAACCATGACATGCGTGCCATCTCCGCCTGGCACGTCACTGATGGAGGAATGGGGGGAGGGATGGGAAGGGGGATGAGGGGCGGGTTCGCGCTCACTTGTGAAAGCCATCTCCGTGTTGGCAAAGTTCTGCCCGACGCAGATCCTCGGGCCTCCGTTGAACGGCACGTACTGCCACGGCTTCGGCTGCCAATGATCCCACCTTTCGGGGCTGTAGATAGCCGGGTCCGCAAACGTCGCCGACTCCTCCGGGTACAGGTCGCGCCGCCTCTGCATCGCCATCGTGCTGTACACCACGGAGTCGCCCTCGAGCACGGCGATGTCCGGCCCGCCGTTCAACCCTGGCAGCGTCGTCGTCGTTAGCGCCGAGCGCACGTTGAACGGCACTGCCGGGTACAGTCGTAGCGTCTCCTGCAGGCAGTTGGCGAGGTACTTCATGCTCTTAAGGTCCTCGTAGCTCGGCGCCCGCCGCAGCCCCACCGTCGTCAGCACCTCGTGCCGCAGCTTGGCGTAGATGTCTGGGTACCGCGCCAGCTCGTACAGCGTCCACGACAGCGTCGCCGCGGTCGTGTCGCGCCCGGCGAGCAGGATCGCCACGAGCTGGTCGCGGATGATCTTGGGGTCGCGCGTGAAGCGGGCGATGTTGTGGAGGAACGTGAAATCCTTGTCCGACTTGGTGAGCTTCTCGAGCTCTGAAGGCGGCAGGTCCAGCGCCTCCTGGATGAACGGGAGGATGAACTCCTCGATGACCTTGATGCCGCGGTTGTATTTGCCGTGAGGCAGGAAGGTCTCAAAGGGTCTGTCGGGAATGGGAGTTATTGGGTCAGCCAGAGCCATGTGTCAGTCAGTCACCGTCATGAGAAACTTACGCCATGATGGTGTAGAACATCTGATAGCTCTGTACGTCGTTGAAGGCGTGCGCAAATTGGTTTCTCGGGCTGGTTGACACACGTTGTCAGTGCCGGTCGACCGCAATGGGCAGATACTCATTTTCTAGGGCAAACTCACTTCCCGAGACTGTTGACGCTGTTCCCGAGCAGAAAGTCGGTTGTCACGTCGAGCGTCATCCGGTAGAAGAGATCCGAGATGTCAAAGGTGACACCCGACGCGGGGAACATGCCGATCATCGTCGTCGTCCACTTGTCAAAGATGGCGAGGTCGCTGACACGGTCCTTGATAAACATGGGCCGGATCAGGCTCCGGTTTTCCTGCCACATCTTGCCGTCGGTGGTGAAGATGCTGTCGCCCAAGAACGGGGACCAGCCCTCGTGGAACATGGGGCCCTTGCCGAAGTCGGCGAATTTGGAGGTGAGGATAGTCTTGATGTGCTCCGGCTCCCGGGTGATGATGAACCGGAGCCTGCCCGAAAAGGTCATCTCGATGGTGTTCGGGGACTCGGGCGTCGCGACGCTGAATAGGCTGTTGAAGCCATCGAGGAGCTGGTGCCTGAGTTGGGCACGGCCCATCCGGATGAAGACAGGAATCGCTTCGCTCAAGTTAGCTAGGGAGTTCGCGACGCGGGAGAAAGAGCATCTTCATGATGAGATCACCTGTGATCGGGTTGGATGAGAGGACTGGCGCCCTAACGCCGCCCGATTTCCTGATATTGTACTCGGCCCTGAGTCTGAAGAAAACCAAGAGCAGGGTGCAGGCCCCAAAGAGGGTTCCCGCGATAGTTTGCGGGCTGGCGGTCGTCATCTCCAGTAAGCCCATCTTGTATCAAGTGAAAGTCCCGATCCCGTTCAATGACAAACAGTTCTTGGTATGGCAGTTATCTCCGGGATGGAGGGAGAGGTTTTGAGAGAGAGAAGAAAAGAATTCGAAGTGTTAGCCGAAACAGAAGCTTGGGACGAAAGAAAGAGAAGATGATTGGAATATTTCAGCTATCACTCATTGACGTCTATCTGTCTGTCCCTTGCAGGACCCTCGGCGTGAGGCAAGAGCCAACAGACATCATCTTAACCGAGTTGGTTTCATTCATTGACCGAGCGGCACATGTAAATGCCAGGCTGCTCAGGCCGCGGCAAGCTTCGACCCTTTTCCCGTTCCGGGAGGGGGTAGGTATGCTTTCTCTTGCCTCGTCTGAGCCCGGCAGACATCATCTCGAGTCGCAGATGCCATTGGTGGGCTGACCTGCGCTCTGCATCATCATCAGGCGCTCTACACGGGCCAGCGAGGGTGTGCCATGTCCGCGTTGTCGAATAGTTGCCCACGCAAAGTAACATCGACTACACTAGCTGGCCACCCGCCCAATCCGACAAAGCAGTAGACCAAACTGCTTGGAACGCAGAGCGCCTGGTGACCTGCGGTGCGGGGGAACCCGCGGAGCCCTTCCCTCCAATTCCCCCCACGCATGATGCTGGCCGATGTTTCGATTACATTTTGGACTGCTCCTGATTCAGCGTGCAAGTGGGCGAGCTGGGTGGCCGGTGCCGTCTGGTTTCGCATTATGATTTGCTCGCATGCAATCCTATGAGCGGCTGGGATCTGCAGTACCGGAGCTTAAAACGAGGTCGGACTAACTATAGCAGTGTGTAGCGCAGGACGTGCCATTATCAAGGGATGATGAATTGAGTGCAAAAGCAGATATGAACAAAAGCAAAAATTGAAGGACCGACCGCGGTTCGAACGCGGGGCCTAGAGATAACTGCGTAAGACTGCAATCTCTCGCTCTACCACTGAGCTATCGATCCGACTCAGAAAGCTAGATGAAAAATGTCGCATATTCGACGTATTATATAGCTAAAGAGATTATTTTGCCTCCCTTTCGATCCATAGCTCCCGCCACCAAAGCCATGGTTTCCGGACGGCACGTTGACATGCTCCACATGACGGGAGATCGCGACCGGGTTCAGCTTCAATGGCCAGTCGGCGATATTTCCTCAAAACGCCAAGCTGCCTGGTGCCGAAGCATCGCTGAATGGTTGTCGTGCCTTTCGATTGTCGATTGCGTGGAACTGGCGCGGAACCCAGCCCCGTCTGGGGGAAAAAAAACGAATGGTCCGATGAAGATGGGGTGGTTCCCTCTCCAGCTCGGCTGAGCTTTGCATTGAACTTGCTGTCGGTATGCAGACAGAGGGAACAAGTACGTTGCAGTTGCTGAGACGATGCTGCGCCACACAGACTGCACTGCACTACTTGGACGGGTCACAGCGAGGGCAATTTCAGATCCCAAACCGCAATGCCCTTTGTAACTCTGTCAGCAATGCCGCATCTGTCAGAGCTGGCCCTCATGCTTGTATGCATGCATGGACGGTTGAGAGAACGGCGCTGCATCGCTGGAACTATTGGGCGGTTGCTAAAACTCCAGCGTCTTGTTGAAATCGAGAGCCGGTTGGGAAGCCAATTCCACACACAACAATTTCTTTATCGTTCATTACCATGTAGGCCTCGGTTGCACAATCGAGACAGAGCCTCATGCTAATGAGATGACAGATCCAACGACAAAGGTTAACGGTATGCTAGGCTTGTTCCAAAATGCCACAACGGTGTTGGAGATTTGCTGGTGGCGCATGACGTTATAATGATATATAGCGACATCCGCAGACGAGCTTAAGGAACATGCTGTACCTTGACATAATGTTCTCGTCACATTTCAGGCACGGTATTCCGGCAGGGATTGGGGGCTTCAGACAGTCAAACCTAGGCCTGGCATTCATTCCTCCGCGAGGGTTGTGAGCCCACTCAATACATTGTCTCCCTAGACTCGCCCATCTCATTCTCTGCAGTGCCGGCAGGGGAACATGGGAGGAATCTTCCGTTCCTCCGGACCACTACTGGGATTGGACCACCTGAGCCGGGCCACCAAATAGGCCGAAGCGACGCAGTACGCGACCGATCGCCGGCAGCCGCAGGAGGCAGACCTCCGCTCGTCCATGAAGCCCCCGCACGACGGGATCCTGGGATGTACCCGGAGGAGTTGAAAGAGATTAGGATCTCGGGGCAAAGTGTCCCACACAGTGTTGAGCTTCGAGGGTAAGTTGAATGGAGTGATGAGCCAACGATTTGGGGCAGCAGGACCTTCCCCGCAATCACTGAGAGTGTGCTGTGTGAGTGCGGTGAATCGGGGTGGGATCAACTCGAGGAGGGTGGCTATTGCTACCTAGCCCGATGCGGGGAAGATATGGGGAGCGTTTAAGAATCGCGAGGTCCCGCCCGGAGGCGGCGCGCTCGTGGGCAACTGTCTCAGTCGCAGACTCGTAGTGGGCCGTTGAAGTTCCCTTCGAGCGAAGATGTGGAGGCCGGTTTCGGGATGGCGGCCGCGCTGAAGAGATGATCGGATGGTATACGCAGATACTGCGCCAGTAGTGTAGTGCCGGGTTTGTGGGGAAACGATACCCAGAAGCTGGGGGCGCCTGGGGTAGCAGCGTTCAGCTTGCGACTAGGCAGAATTATTGTTTGTTCGCTGGTGCGTCATAAGGGGCATCGTGTCGGATTGGGATCGCAAGGTGCATGATCCGTAGGCCCCTCTCTGGACGAACGGAGACTAGGTTTGTGAAGCTATTCGCAGCCCTTTCCCTGCAACTCCGTACGAGAGCTCGCTCATTTACTGTGTCTCACGTGGTAGTTGAGTTCAAGCGTCCAGGGCTTCTTACCTTGCGGTATCCTGAGACTTAGGAAGTGTGATGAGGTTTGTTCAAGTTCTGGTCATTCCATGCTGATCGAGTGAAGTTCACAGAAGGGAAATTGACGGGACCTCGGCCGAGAATCGTTATTCGGATATGTGGACGGGGAAAGCGAATGGCCTGTTTTTGGTGCCAATGTTGGTGGTGACATTGAGTGGTGTGATGATGCGTCGGCGGGCGCCAGCGTATGGGGTGTTGGTCCTTGCAGCTGATCCTGTCAAAGCTCGATCGCTGCTTAGAATGGTCTAGGGCGGCAGGGAGAAAAGAAGTGCCCATGATGTTGGTCTTGGAAAGAGAACAGACCCGAGCATGAACCCGAAATGGGCTCAGCGTGATGCCGTTCCTGCTCTTTTGTGGCGCCCGTCTCGGGTGGCTTTACATACCTAGCCGAGTCTCGGTTGGCCTGGACCATCTGGTGATTTTTCCAACCTCAACCCAGCATCTCGTGCTTTTCTGTTCTTCGGCCAGCCACACGTTGCAAATTTCCTTCAACGACACCAGAACATGCAATCGATCAGCCGTCCTTCACGACACGTTAACCCCCACTAGCAAGGGTCCGGTTACCACATCCTGGACGCCCTCCCTCGCCTTCATGTTCGCCGTCACTTTCGGTCCCATGTCTGTCATATCAGATCAGGTCCGCCGATCCAATCGAGGCAATCCATTTTGACGAGGTACATGGCGATACCTACAGCTGGCATGGGACGATAGTCGAAGTTGCCGACGAAACCCAACCCGACCTACTGGCGACGGCCGTCTACCAAGCAAAAGCAGCTTAGGTTCTCAGAACTGGATGAGAACGAACACCCATCAAGGCCGTGGTTACATCATCCCACGCTCACGCCCTGCAGATGAAGCCCACTCCACACTCGCTTTGATGTCTGTCGTTCCGCGCGGTGCTCCAATTTCAAACAGTCAATCCATGGCCTGTTAGGTGGGGATTTTGGTTCCTCTGTCAAGCTGTTATCCCAATGGAACGAATCTTTACCAAAACTCCCATCTTTCCACGCCCATTGGTCCCAACGCGGCGTGCCGCTGCCATCGAGACCTTGCCGGACGTCAGATCCTTGGCCCTAACCCCGGTTGGTTTTGCCCATCGTCCGCCACCCTCGTCGGGAAAGTCATTGCATCGAGGCTGCATCATAGGACACCGCAAGCGCCTTGGGTACATACCAAGTACTTCTGACCTAGTCTAACCATACCCATATGCCGCCGCGCTCTTCTGCCGCCGCTTTTTCATGATGCGCGGGGTAATGTTGTCCATTGTACCGAATTTCCTATTCGAGTGGCCGACACGACTAGTCCCCCGGCCTGGCCGAGCGAGCGTCCTGCTAAAGTACATGATCTCCAACCCAACCAACCCGAGGCGTGTATCGTACACAGTTTGGGCAGACTTTCAGCACACTATTCTCCAACGCTTCTTGAGAACTGATGGATGAGCGATGACCCGGCCCACGTCCGAACCGGCCGGGATCTTGGCATTTGGGGGTCTAAACTTGTCCGGGTGTCTCGAACTCTCCTGACACCACTGTGAGGGGCAAACGCTCCTTTGACTTTCCTGTCCTGTCGTCAGCATCGTACGTTTTTCTTTGGCATTTCCCAGCGGATGCCCAGTCAGCCCTGATACCACACCGCATCTCGTCCTTTCTCCCATCTCGCCCTGTCTTGTCCACCATACCCTACCTGCTGGGTCACCACTGTCCATTGCCCAACCGGGCTCCCCTACCCCTGCATCTCACTTATACGGCCGCCGCCCCTGGTCGGGCTCAAGATGTTGAATGTCTCTATATAAAGCGCACGTTGCCATACCCTCCTCTTCTCCTTTGATCAGATCAGGCAATCCAAGCTCGACATTCCTGCTTCCGACACAGCATCTTGCAATACATAGGGTGACACTAGCTTCCATCTCTTCAGAGACCTTTCAACATCATCCAATATCAATCATCATAATGTCTGCCCCCAACATCCCCACTGAGCAATGGGCCCAGGTCATCGAGAAGACCGGCGGACGTATGTTCACATCTTGCAACTTCTCCGACGCTCTCGTCTCTAACATGTTACAGCCGTCGTATATAAGAAAATCCCCGTCCAAAAGCCTGCTTCTGATGAGGTTTTGATCAACGTCAAGTACTCCGGTGTCTGTCACACCGACCTGCACGCCATGTTGGGGGATTGGCCTCTCCCGACCAAGCTTCCTCTGGTTGGTGGACACGAAGGTGCCGGTGTAGTCGTTGCCCGCGGCGAGCTTGTCAAGGATATTGAGATTGGAGATCACGCGGGTGTTAAATGGTTGAACGGCTCCTGCCTCGCCTGCACCTTCTGTCAGGACGCAGATGAGCCTCTTTGCCCTCATGCACTCCTCTCCGGCTACACCGTCGACGGCAGCTTCCAGCAGTACGCCATCGCGAAAGCGGCCCACGTTGCCCGTATCCCCAAGGAAGTTAGCCTCGAGGCCGTTTCCCCTATCCTCTGCGCCGGTATTACCGTCTACAAGGGACTCAAGGAGTCCGGCGTCCGCGCTGGTCAGTGTGTCGCCATCGTTGGTGCCGGCGGTGGTCTCGGCTCTCTAGCTCTCCAGTACGCCAAAGCCATGGGCATCCACACCATCGCCATCGATGGCGGCGCCGAGAAGGGCGAGATGTGCAAGAAGCTCGGCGCCACCACCTTTGTCGACTTCAATACCTCGAAAAACCTCGTCGAGGACGTCAAGAACGCCACACCCGAGGGCCTTGGCCCCCACGCCGTCATCCTTCTCGCTGTCAGTGAGAAACCCTTCCAGCAGGCCACCGAGTACGTTCGCTCCCGCGGCACCGTCGTCTGCATAGGCCTGCCCGCCAACGCCTACCTGCGCGCACCCGTCTTCGACACCGTCGTTCGCATGATCAACATCAAGGGCAGCTACGTCGGCAACCGCAAAGACACAGCCGAGGCCATTGACTTCTTCCGCCGCGGCCTCATCAACGCCCCTTACAAGACCGTCGGCTTAAGCCAGCTCAACGAGGTATATGACTTGATGCTAAAGGGCCAGATCGCCGGCCGCTACGTCGTCGACACGAGCAAATGAGCGTCTGACATATTTGTCATTCCTCCTTGGTCAGTTTTGGCAAACTGAGGCGGGAGTTGGTGGTTCCAAACTCGAAAGCTTGGGATGCGGCGATTGGCGGCGGTGGTTGGGTTATGATTCACAGCGAGCGGGTAGATGGTTTTATGGCTTTTACGGCTTTTTACGTATACCTAACTAACCTGGGAGAAGAGAGGCAGCTGAGCAATGTATATTATCTTGTACCTCGGTCATAGGAGACGAGTAATGATGACCACTCTGAAGCAAAATATCGTCTACTTGGCTACGATGGCACTTCTCAATCATGCATGAGAGTGAACTTGACATGCAAAATAAGCTAGAAGAATGGCCAACACCATCAGGGTCAATATGTCGCTTTGATATGGAGAGACCATGGCTAATGTAGTTATTCGCCATGCGGTTTTTCTTGTTTGGCCTCTCATCCAGCTTCACTCACAGTAATTCTTGTTACCACCAAGTCGGCATCATGTGACGGGTGGGGACTATTGCACAAGCATAGCACAGGATCACACTAGGGACGGCCGGCATCATCGACGCCCCAACGGCCGCTGAAGAGGGGCGGCTTAAGGGACGAGAGTTGGGCCCCACCCATACGCAAAAAAAGACATGACTAATAAAGGTCATGATTTTGAATTCTCGTAGTGAAGTAGATGTGGTGGTGGGAGTGGCGGCCTTTCGAAGTGACAATAGCTTATAGTCTACGCTTCTCCCCAAATCTATGAACCGCCAGGGCCGCCCAGCAGCGCAAACCGTCTCACAATGCTGGGACCGTATTCCTCGTACTATCAAATTAGTTAGCAAAGCCCTGCACATTGTTCAAACAGAGTGCACTTACCTCAGCCTTGGTGTGGCAGTAGGATCGGAACTCGGGTGTCTGGCCCAACAAGCTACCACCGAACCAGGGGCCGTGTCTCTGTCTCTTGTGCGTGATGACCTGGACCTCCAAGCCGCCGGACTTGGCACCGCCGCTACGGACCTCGCTGGCTCGGATGCGCGCATCAACCAACTGCTTGATATCTCTCTGCAAACGACGGCCAAAGTCCTTGTACAGAGTGCTGCCACCGGAAAGGACAATGTTCTTGTAGAGGCCGCGACGCACGTCAATGGGCGAGGTCTGGATGACGTTGTCGACGACGGTGGGAAGGGGAGTAAGGAAGTCGGAACTGTAGATTTCGGGGTTGAAGAAAATCTCAGGGGCGAGGAAACGCTCGTATCCAACGTCGACGGTGACCTGACGGCCGCCGGGTTGGATTACGGGGTGCTTGATGAAGCGGGTGGGGTCGCGGTCGTAACGGGAGAACTCCTTGACGATATCAGGGCACACATAGCAGTGCTGCTCCTTGATCTCCTGGGCCGTCTTGAGCGACGAGTCCGGCTCGCCTCTGTCACGCAGCAGCGACTGCACGAAGTAGGTCAGGTCGCGACCGGCAATGGGGATCGACTTGATGGAGGATCCGATGACGTAGCCCTCGGCAACGGGGATGACGTGGGTAACACCGTCACCAGAGTCAATGACCGTACCCGTCAGAGACCGATCGTGAACCTTGGACGAGGTCCACGAGGCGGCCAAAGCAAGCACAGCCTGGACGGCGATGTAAAGACCAGCGCAGTTGAAGGACTCGAAGAAGATCTCGGCCGTGTTCTCGCGGTTCTCGGGAGGGTTCAGGGGCTGTGGCAATATCAGCTCAAGATTCCTGGTCATCGAGCGATGGGTGTTCGGTTCGTACCGGTTCTGTGAGGAGGAAGAAATGGTCTTCGGGTTCCACGCGGAGGTACTTGAAGATGGAGTTGGACCAGAATCGTTCCATATGGTCCTGCAAGCTGTTAGCTCGTATCATACATGCTCCTCGCCAGAAAAAGACTGACCCAGTTTTCTATTTGACCATGGCGGATGGGATAATGAAGACCGTAGCCTGGAGAATCCGTCAGCGATTGGCTGTCCGTACCACGACGTTCGCGTCCAACTGACCGGGTCCTCCAGAGGCAGCAATAGCCTCATCACCAATAAAGAAGTCCAGGTCCTCGGTTCCACGCTTCGAGTTCAGGTGGCCGCTGGGGCCTGCGCCGCCGGTAAGGAAGGAAGGCTTGTTCGCAACAGCTGGACGGCCGGAGCCCGTTCCTCCACTGCCTCCGGCAGCGCCTTTCGTCGCGATGGCGGTGGGGAACACAAAGGACGGGGAGTCGTTGCCGGCGAAACCTGGTTCGGAAGTCAGAGCTAGTACTTTGCATACGGACGATGGAGGTGCGCAATTGGCGTACCGAGCTTCGAGAATCCCGTGCCGCTGTTGATGGCCCGTTAGCTGGCGATGGTCTCACTGACGTCTGCCTCGGGGGATGCGGGGCAGGGTGACATTAGTGGCTTACTTGTCCATGACAACGGCAGGCGTTTGGTTCGCCATCGTGGAAGTTGGTTCTAGTGCGCTCTGGGAGGCTCTAGCTTAGTTGGAGCATCAATGGGTGGGAGGATAGGCCGTCGGGTGGTTGGATGTGTCGTGATGTTGGTTACGACGTACGTCCAAGGTAGCCGGAAATGTGTGCCTTGTCACCGATGGAAGCTCCCAACCTGCGGCTGTGCATCAGAGTGGGTGGACTCTCCAGCCATGGAGAAGGTCGGTGCCCCACCAGAGAGTGAGAGGAATGCCCCACCAAGCGCTCCAGGAGGGAAGGACCGTGCTGATCGTTCTGCACTGTATGAAACACTGTAATTGCGTTAGGTAAGCAGATGATTGTCTTGCTTGACATTCGACGACACCAACTGTGCCTCTCCAGTATCCTCCTAAAGCTCTTTGCTACACCGGGAGGCTGAACTGTTTGTGATTTTTTTTTACAAAGCAATCGGTAATAGGAATCCGGGACAGGCAGGGGTTTGAGTCGGATATATTGAGGCGACAACAAACTGTCTTCGCAAGTGTCATCCTCTAAACCGAAAATGTTTGGATGGCAATTATCATCTGTTCATCTGAACTGAACTGGTTTAGTCAGAAGTCTCGACGCGCGAAAGACGTCGCTTTGCGCCTGCTGGAGCTTGGGGCGTTAGTTCTCTTGCCCTAAAGTGAGAATTCTGAGCAGAGAAAGGCCAAGTCATGCTTGGGCTTTTCTGAGCATTTTGCAACTTCCCACGTTGCTCGTCCCCTTCCTTATTTAGCGAGGCAACTTCCTCGCCGCACTATTCTGGAAGTTCCTGTAGGCCTCGATCTCCTGCAGCGTCTTAGCTGCGAACCACAGCACCCAATCTTCAGCCGCGATTTCTCCTCTTCTCCTAGGTCATATCTCCGCCACGCTCACTTCTTGGATGGTAACCGAAAGGTCCCAGAGCCATCCTCCCCTCATCATCTATTAATCTTCTACTGTCATCATCATCATCATCAACCGTTTTCAAGTTCGACATTGGGCCTTCTTTTCTCGGCAACTGACCCAACGCCGGATCATACTTCCACTGTCCAGTCACCGCCTATCTTTTATGATTAGCCCGCACTCGGAAGCTTCACGGTCTTTACCCGCAGCATTGTCTTACCTCAAAACGAATGTCGCCTACGCTGCCCTAGGTACTCAAACCCAAGAAAGATCCGCTTTTCCAAAGATCAAACGAATGATCACTCCTGCATCGAAAGGGGGAACCTATTGAAGCAGTCCGAAGTGGTGTCTTCGCTTTAGTGGACTGCACCTGGAATGGAACACTTGGTCGCCGAGACCAAGTACGACACAGCAATCGCAGCTGTAGGCTCTCCAACACTCTCCCGACAGAGCCCGCATACTAAAGGGCCTGAAAACCATGCAAACACAATGGGGGGCGCTAACGGCACAGTCGACCGGATGTTGAAACGAATGCAAAAGGGGAAATTCTCCGGGGCCATTTTCATACATGCAGGGGCTGGTTTTCATAGCCACCAAAATGAACGAGTTCACCTCGAGGCCTGTAGCAAGTAAGTCAGTCCTACACGCTCCGATGGGCACCTGCTAACTGAGTTAGTGCTGCTTCCATGGGAATGAAGTTCCTGAAATCAGGTGCCTCGGCTACAGAAGCTGTCGAGGCCGCTTTGCGCGTCCTGGAAGACAAGGAGATAACTAATGCCGGCTACGGTTCTAACTTGTCAATGGATGGGACAGTCGAATGCGATGCAACGATTGTCGACCATCTTGGCAGGAGTGGTGCCTGCGGAGCGGTTCCCAGTGAGTTACCCTGCCAACAACTGCAATCAGTGGCCAAGACTAACATCATGGCTAGACATCAGGAACCCTGTATGCCTCGCAAAGCTGATATTGGACAAAAGCAGCCAGTCCCTGTCCCTGCGACGCGTTCCACCAAACATACTTGTTGGAGAGGGTGCCAAAAACTTTGCCATGGAGAACGGCATGCAGGTTGTTCCGAACGATTACCTGATCTCCAAGAACGCGCGTGACCGATTTATGCGATGGCAGGAGGATCTGAATCGGGCGGAAGAAAGGCTGAGGCAGGCCAGAGCACGCAGATCACCTGGCGAAGCGACCGATAACTGCCAACAATACGAGACCATGCCGATACCAGCCCGGTTGCACCAGAATCAACAAAGAGACCATGCCAATGCTATCCTTAGCGGTACATGGAATGAAGGTCAGCCGGATTCTCCACAACGGGGTTCTCCGGCGCTCGAGCAGATGCAGGGCCATCATCAGGGAAACCCTTCGGCCGGACCAGCATATCCGCGGACGCCTCCTCAGCAAATTGAACGTTCTCCTCTGAGCTACATCGGAGCTTCCGCGCCATCCGCCAACAGATCCCGGCCTATCATACTTCAGGGAAAGGAGTCATTGACAGCGTCTTCCAGTCAGTTGGCGAACGAGGGGAATCGTGACGGTACCAGGTCCCCTCAATGGACAGATGGGGCCAAGTTCGCAAGCACGATTGCACAGCTCCAGGGCTGCAGCCCTCGTAGTCTTAAGCGACCGTTTTCTGCAACCGAATTGGAGCAAGAGGATGCCATCACCGATACCGTGGGAGCCATCGCAATTGATGAGAAAGGAAACATTGCGGCAGGCTCGTCATCTGGTGGCATCGGAATGAAGCATCGGGGGCGCATAGGCCCTGCTGCTCTGGTGGGCATCGGCACAGCCGTAGTGCCATGCGATCCGAATGACCCGGACAAGATCAGCGTAGCAACTGTCACCAGCGGCACAGGGGAACACATGGCCACGACAATGGCGTCTCAACGATGTGCTGAACGGATCTATGGCAATACCCGCCGAGGTCCGACCGGCAGAGATATCGAGGAATGGGACGAGGACGCCATCATGGAATCCTTCATCACGAATGACTTCATGGGCCACCCCGGTGTGAAAGACTGCAACTCTGTCGGGGCGATTGGCGTGATGACGGTCAAGAAGACACGGACGGGGTACTACTTATACTTCGCCCACAATACTGACTCATTCGCGTTGGCCTCCATGGGCGGTTCTGACAGAGAGCCAGTCTGCGTTATGTCCCGCCTGGGCGAGACTGCTCAAGTCACCCGGGGGGCTCGAAGGATACGGATTGATCCAGGATCGTGACAACGGGATCGTTTCTCCCATCGGTAACTTGTCCGGTGCAGTCGAGGAAGGAAAGTCGGGCACGCAAGTATGTTGGAGCGTTGCGGTGGTTGGGCGTGGTTTTGCGTCGCAACGCAGTGCCCGATGACTGAGCCAACAAGGACAGCAAGATTCAAACTTTGAGTATTTTTATTTGGTAGTGATACCCCTCTCGTATACATGACAACCGTCCTCCTAGAGCGCCACTTCACAGGTTCATGCACAACGAACAATACACGTACTTCAAGACGCAGTGGTCAAAGACATGATGGTGCCTGTTATTCAGCCCCACCACTGGAGTAGTTTATCTAGATCTGAATCTGATGGACATCCTTGGCGCGAAGAGACGTCTCTTTCCAGACGCCTGGTTGATGAACGCTGGAACCCGGCCTAAAGGCTTCCTCCGTCCAGCTGAACGCAAGCCAGAAGAGGTTAACCAATCCAGACTCCGTACTCCGATGCGGCACAGTTTCTCTGCTTAGAATTATTCGCATCCTTCTCTTTCGAGCACGAGCGAACTATTCCCTTATACATGCAGACTTTGAAAAGATCTGCGCCAAAGGCCTCTTATTAGGCTAAGCGGGCTGGATTGGAGCAGCTGTCTGCAGCATCTGTCGATGCCGTCATATTTCCTGCCTGTCCTGCGCCGATGACGCCGCCTAAGCGGGCGTTGTCTGGTGAATTTCGTCAAATCTTTTGACCTGTGTTCTCTCCTTGTTGCTCTTGTGACCTGTCTTATCCCGGACGCGGCGTCCCCGCCGCGCTGCCCGTCTCCTCCCTGCTGTGGCCGTTGGCCAGGACCGTCTTCTTCTTCTTCTTCTTCTTGCGGGGGATGACGGCGGGTTTGGCGCCGTAGCTGCCCAGGGAGAGCTTGGTGCCGCAGGTAAGGCACTCTGAGCCGTCGGGAACGTCGCAGAAGATGCTGAGGCAGATGCTGCAGACGAAGCCCGTGTCGACGACGCGGCCATGGCAGAAGCAGGCGGCGCGAAAATCGACTGTGTGGTGGGTCGGAGGGATGAGGGAGGAGCGGGCCTCGGCGTCGGCGGAATAGGCGAACATGAGGTAACTCAGGAGGCCGCGGGGGCTGGCGGCCTGCATGAAGGTGCCGTCGGTGATGTAGCTCGCCTGCTGGAGGAATGTTGCATCGCCCGAGAGGGCCAGGGTGTCAATGGGGATCTGGGAGTGGGCGGCGGCGAAGACGGCGTTCATGGTAGAGATGTACTGGACGGGCTCCGAGTCGGAGACGGAGAGGACGAAGATTCGGGCGCGGAGGCGGCTGAGGGCGGAGGAAGTGGAACGGGCTACATCGGGGGCCTTGTTCGTCTCGTTGAGGGAGAGGGATGTCTTGTTGATGTGGGCGAGGGCGAGGGTGAGGGCGCCCGACAGCTGGGTGGTTGTGCATGCCAGGTCGGCCTCGGTGGTGGCGTCGACGAGCTTCCGCATAGAGCTCATGACGGCAGCCTCGATCTGGGCGAACTGAGGGAACTTGTTGGCGGACGAATGGTTTGGGGCGGGGGTGAAGAAGTCGGCGTCGGTCATGGCCACGTCCTCACCGCGGGGCGCACCATTGGCGTCAACGGCCTCGGGCTTCGAAGGATAGAGCCATGCCGCGCGATTGCTGTGGGAGGCGAATATGGCAACCTGGTTCGCGTTGCTGAACGCGAGGTGGGCGTTGACGAAGACGAGGATGTTGGCGATGGCCTTGGAGAGGGGAAGGACGTCGTTCAGGGCGGCCCAGGCACGTGGGTTCGTGTCGATGACGATGGAGAGGAGGGAGGGCGTGGCCTCGTGCGAGGAGACCTCGTAGTGGTCCGACGCGTCGACGGCGTTCATGGTGGAGGAGGCGGCAGCGACGGAGGAGGAGGAGACGGAGCAGAATTAGAACTATGCAGGGAGACGGCGATGGCCTCCGAGGACGGGCGCCAGGTCGCAGCGAGGGTATCACGGGCGTCGCATCTGCGGTCCTGCGGGCGGCAGTTGCGTTGAATTATGCCGGGGCCTCGTTCGACTGGACCCCCTTCCAATCCTACGTCCTCGAGACCAACGAGTGGATTGGAGCTCTTGGCGCGGTCTCATCCAAGAGAAAAAGAGCCAAGGGAGCAGGGTAAAAATAAAAGGATTTGTGGAAGGTAGGGATTCGATTCGTGCGAGGTGAGGTGTGATGTGATGCAACCAGGCAAGCTTCAAGTCCAGAAATAATCCGTAACCACACTATGGAGCCGGAGAGCTGGTCCGTGCTCCAGACACGGGATGACGGCCCAGGGGCGGGGGACGCGACGAAGAGGCCGATCGATAGCTTATGATACCTACGAATAGCCAGTGGTTTTTCCCGGCTGGGGTATACTAGAAAATAAAAATAAAAAATTACAGGGGGTGGATAATGCCGAGGGGTGAGTTGATTGATATTCGTAAACTATCCATACATCGTACTCATCTCGGCACTGGAGAAGAAGGAGAGGGTCTCGTTCGATGAGGTAAGGCAGGTACGTACCTCTCTCTACCTGGGTAGTTTGCATTGGGTAAGCTGGGATGGGATGGTACTGTGCAAGCAAGACAGGCACGGCTAATGTTGCGTGCATTGGGGATGTGCCTACCCAGGGAACAAACTCGAAAGTCTCGATTCATTGAGTTTATGCGCAACGGGCGGCGTAACTGTTGGGTTCCAATGGTTGAGCGAGAGTCGGGGTCCGGTTTGCATTGTCTTTGGAGGTGCATTCCAATTGATGGATGAGAGGATAGGAGGGGTTACCTAGTGGTACGGGGACGAGGTGTGATGCAACGGCCAGTGACTAGTGTGCAGTGTAGGGTGTCAACGTGTGCCTTGGTGGTAGGCTTGCTGCAAATGTGACCAACTAGGGGCACCCGTGGCATTTAAAAAAAAAAAAAAAAAAAAAGAGAATGCTGCAAAGACGGGTTGAACAGGCGCTAAATGGAAGGGGAAAAAAGGTAGTCTGGGCCGGTCTTGGCCTGGACTGCACTATCTGATCTCACCATTCATACACCAATATCCGTACTTAGGTAGGTACTTGGCTACCGAGAATGCCTGTCTGCCTTGTACGGAGTACTGCAGCTCTGTACCTACATGCCTGCTCTATCTGCCCCGGGTTGAGTACAGGCTAAGGTAGGTGGTACCTTACTTACCTAACTCTGGTCTGGTAGTGAGTGAGGGATGAGTGCAATCTGCACAGCCATGTACAATGTACATATATACGTGTACCTACCTACTTTATGCAGTTGTACGTTGTGTGTGTGCGTGTGTGTGTGCTTGGTGAAACCTCTCGAGGGAGTGTCTGCTGCCATTTCTTATCTCATCGATTGAGCCTACCGGAACCTCCTCTACGCTTCTTTCTGTTCTGTCATCGCCGGAACTTGTGACCAACACAGTCCATCGATGCCGCCGCCTCCGCTGCCGCCCTAAACGACCAGAGACAAGGTACCTACTTATATATCACCGGGCCGCCCCATCTTGTTCTAGGCTCTTCTTTTCCTTCTTCTCATCCCGTTCCAGGCCTGTTCTGTCCTCACTCACTCACCCACCCACCTGCCACGGTACACCCTAGTATACATTATCATCACCCCACGTCCTGTACCGACTGCCACAGTACCAACAACCATGGCCGCCGTCACCCATGCGACCGCTCCCAAGGCGGCGCCCTCACGAGAGGACGAGACTCTTCTCGTGCTTGCACGATTAATGGAAGGCGGACAGGAGGACGATGAGACCATCCGCGACCTCGACCAGCTCACAAAGCTGCTCAATGAGGACATCCAGCTCATCCAGGCCAAAACGGGCGCCCCCACCATATGCAACCTCATCGACAGCGACTGTGTCGACACCATTCTGACATACCTCGATATGAGACAGCCTGAGATCGTCCGCGCGCACGCAGTCATCGCCACGTCCGCCTACCTCAAGGCCGCCGGTGACGACGGCGCCAAGAAGCTTTCCGGCTTCTTCTTCGATAAGATCAAGCGGGGCACTTATGACGACTACATTGTCGCCTTTTGCGTCGCCGCCGCAACCTTCCCCGTCGTGCCAGACCTCACCGCCGACCTTTTTTTGAGTGAGGGCTTCTTAAGCTCCCTCGGGCCCTTGATGAGGAGGAAGTGGAAGAGCCGCAAGGTTGAGACGGCCTGCTTGGAGATGCTCAACGCCGCCTGCATGAACTCGCAGTGCCGCGACGCCGTAAACAAGTACTGCACCGAATGGCTGGAGGAGGTTGTCGACCAGGACCCCAACGAGATCGCCAAGGAGATGCTACAGGACCCAGAGTACTCGGCCAAGGAGGGCTCCGTCTCCATGCGCAAACACTCGGAGCAAGTCCAGAATTTGGCTGCCGTCATCTTAGCGAAACTGAGGGTATGGTATTCAGACCTCCCAACAGCCGGACCCGGACCCCTCCAATCATAGATCTGACTGACTTCAGAACGAAGGCGGTGCCCTCCGCGCCGGCGAACAATGAGGACGGACAAGAGAGGATAACACCCGCCATCACCACCATCGAAGAGCTGTCGTCGAGGTTCACCTCGATGCTCCTGAGCGAAGACGACCATGGCCATCAACATTCCATCGAAGGGCTGGCGTACGCATCAATCCAGCCCGCCATCAAGGAGAAGTTGGCGGGGAACCCGGATTTCCTGAAGAAGCTGGTCAAGACGTTGGCCGACGCTCCCCCGAAGTCGCCCGTGACTTACGGAGCGCTCAGCATCCTGGTGAACCTGACCAGGTACCAGCCCAACTTGACCGAGGAGGAAAAGAAGATGAACCAGCTCAAGGCGTACGCCGCCGCTGCCGGCAAGTCCGCCGGTCCGGACCCCCTTAACGACAACGACCATGTCACGGAACGGTGCAAGCGCGTCTTCGAGGCGGGCGTGACGCCGGTGCTGGTGACTCACAGCAAGAACGGCTCACCGGCCTCGCTCTCACTCACTGTCGCCATCATTTACTCTCTTTCAGTCACGACCTCTCTGCGCGGAAAGCTTGCCCAGCAGGGCGCCGTCAAGCTGCTCCTCGCCGCGTGGGCGACTCTGCCCGAATCGGAAGCTGCAGGCCGCCGCACGGCTGCACAAGCTCTGGCGCGCATTCTCATCAGCACCAACCCGGCCCTCGTGTTCGGCGGGAGCCGCTCCAACACGCAGAGCTCCGCGATCCGCCCTCTCATCTCCATCATCCCCCCAGACCCGGCTGCCGAGACCCGTGATCTCCTCGCCACTTTCGAGGCGCTCATGGCGCTCACCAACCTCGCATCCACCGACGATTTAGACACCAGGCGAGCCATCGTTCGAGAGGCCTGGCCGCAGATCGAGGATCAACTGCTCTGCTCCAACGCACGGGTGTCCAAGGCCGCGGTCGAGCTCGTCTGCAACCTGGTACAGGCGGTGGAGGGCATGGCGCTCTACGCCGATGGCAGTCCCCAAGCCAAGGGCCGTTTGCACATCCTCCTCGCTCTGGCGGACGCCGAGGATGAAGGAACGCGCAGTGCTGCAGGCGGTGCGCTGGCAGCCCTCACAGGCCACGAGAACGTCGTGCAGGCGGTGGTGGAACGCGAGCGAGGCGTCAAGGTCATCCTCGACATGTGCGGCGACGACAGCGAGGACCTGCGGCACCGCGCGGGCTTCATCATCTACAACATGGTGGCCGCCGAGGGCGCGCCGGGCGCCAACGCGCGCAAGAAGATCATCGAGGAGGGCGGTCTGGAGGCGCTCAAGGAGGCGGCCAAGAAGAGCCGGCGGGCCGAGGTCGTCGAGGTCCTGGTGCAGGCTCTGAAGGTCCTCCTCGAGGACAACCGGGCGTTGGAGGGTTAAAAAGACTGGGGCCCGGGTTCCCTTCTTCTTTCTGTATAGATGTATCATCTCTTAGATCGAGTAGACAAACATTATGTGGCAGAGAGCTCGCAAAGGGCGGAGAAAAGTAGAGAAAAAGACTAGAAAACGGTGTCTTCTTGCACCGGATTTTGTTTCTTCACGCATTGTTTCCTTGGGTGGTTGCTGCCTTTTGGATTATTACAGACCAATCAAAACGCTGGTATCACGATGCTTTTTATCTATCCTAATCCCGTTGTTGCCTCTCGCCTTGTTCAAACAATTCATCCTTACGCTGTCAGTCCTCAAGCAGTCTTCTCCACCCTGTTCAATACGGCGACGCCTTCGACGTGCCCCGTCTGGGGGAAGAAGTCGAAGCCGACGAGGCTCTCGATCTCGTACCTCGTCCCGTCGCCGACGCCGTCGCCGCGGACCAGCACGCCGACATCGCGGGCCTGGGTGTGGACGTTGCAGCTCACGTAGACGACGCGGCGGGGGCCGAAGCGCAGCAGCTGGCCGAGGAAGTCGGCGTCGCAGCCCTTGCGGGGCGGGTCGATGACGACGACGGTCTCGTCGGCCGGGTAGACGACGTGGGCGAAGAGCTGCGGGGCGTCGGCGGCGAGGAAGTTGCACTGAGACTCGGGCAGGCCGTTGAGGCGGGCGTTCTTGCGCGCGCACTCGATCGAGTCCCGGGCGATGTCGATGCCCGTGCTGCCGCGGAAGAGGGAGGCGAGGGTGATTGTGAAGAGGCCCGAGCCCGAGTAGGCGTCGATGAGGTACTTGATGCGGTCGCGGTGGGGACCCGCGGGCGGCATGACGCGGTCGCGGATGTAGCCGGTGAAGGACGGCAGGATGGCGTTGTTGTTCTGGAAGAAGGAGTTTGCGGGGTTGGTGAAGACGTAGGGGCCGATGTACTCGGTCGTCATGGCGCTCGTCTCCGAGAGGCACGTCTTGATGTCGGTGTGCGTGTCGGTGTCGACGCGGATCGCGTCCGAGGGGGTCTCGGCGGGGGGTTGTTCCTGGTTCTGGTTCTGGTTCTGGGCCTGGTCCTGCCCCGCATCTGCTTCTGCGGCCCCGACGACCTTCTTCTTCGGGTACCGCTTCGTGCTCTCGCGGAGGAGGATGGTGGCGCCCTTCGTGTAGTTGCCGAACTCGCGGGCGATGCGGGAGCGCTCGCGCTTCATGCCAAGGCGGACGGCGTCGGTGCCGATGGGGCAGTCCTCGATGTCGAGCACGGCGCGGCGGCCCTTGAGGTTGAAGCCGATCTCGGGGACGCGGTCGAGGGCCTGGCGCGGCCTGTTCTTCTTGTGGTGGCCGGGGGGCCCGTCAAAGTGCGGCGTGAGCTTGGTGCGGTAGCCGTACTGCAGCGGGCTGCCGAGGGTCTCGGCGACCTCGGGCACGAGGGCCGGGTCGAGGTTGGAGAAGTTGCGGTAGGCCTTCTCGACGATGGTGCGCTTGTGCGCGAGCTGGGCGTCGTAGCTGAGCATCTGGAACTGGCAGCCGGAGCACTTGGTGAAGTACTTGCAGTTGACGCGGGTGTCGTCGCGCAGCGGGCCCGGGGCGGTGACGGAGAGGAAGTCGGCCATGGAGTACGACTCGGCGGGGAAGTGGCGGACCACCTTGACCCGGGCCACATCGCCGGGGGCGACGAAGGGAACGACGTAGATATGCGTGGGCGGCGAGCCGGCGTGCACGGCGAGGCCGTCGCCCGTGGAGGAGAGGGCGAGGACCTCGACCTCGATCTCGGTGAAGGGGGCCGGGAGGGGCTGTGAGGCAGCGGCGGGCTCGGCCGCAGTCTCGGCCTCGACATCGCCTTCCTTGGCTTCCGCGTCGGTTTCCGCCGGCTCGGGGAGTGACGCCTTGCGGGACTCGATAAGTGCCTGCACATCCGCCGCCAAGACCTCCTCCGAGGACCCCTCGGTGATGTTCCTCTCGCGCTTCGACTTGCGCTGCTTGTCCTTGTCCTTGCCCCGGCCGCCCTGGCCCTGGAACCCGCGCTTGTTGCTGTTGGGTTTGTTGCCATTGTTCTGCCATGGCTTCTGTCCCGACCCCTGACCCTGCTGAGATGCTGCCGCCGGTGCTTCTGGCTTTGGAGGAGCCTCCTGGGCCGGTTTCGACGCGGCCTGCGGCTGGGGCGTGTCCGTATTTGACGACATTTTGATTTTACGTATGAGTGGCCTGCGAGGCGCGGCCGAGGTGAAAGCGCGGCCGGGTCCGGTGAGTGTGAGAGCCGCCGGACGGAGTGAAGATGAAGTGAGTCTCGGGAGAAGCCGCAGCGACAGACTCATTGAGTACCTGGGCGGAGGGGTCTGTCACGGTTGGTGAAGCACCAATTATCGACTACCTGCGCGGACCCGAAAGATGCAGCACCGGTTCGAACGTAGTGCAATGGCCTCGAAAAAAGCAGGTGATCACCGCCCAACAGTGAGAACCGGAGCTTGTGACTTTTTTTTTTGCGACTTGTGAGGAAAAAAAGTCGTCGGCAGCAGCTCCTGGAGGTTTGCTGAGAATTACCCAATTTGCCGGCCGCTGATTGGTGTCCCCTGGCACGCTGGCTGGGCGGTGTGGTGTGGGGCCGCGAATCCAGCATGACGGCCATCATGCGCACCTCCACCCCCGGCACGCCCCAGTTTAAAGTGGCTTATCAGTACGCTACCTATCAGTACCTGGGGAACACTAACACTCTGTGAGTTGTTCATAGCGACTCAGTCTGTCGCAATCGGGGGGGGGGGATCCATTAGAAATACATAGCAGGTCATGACACCCCTACCGAACACGGAACAGCTTGGTTCCTAATGCCTCCCCGCCCCCAGCTTTATCTCACCTTCTTCCGTTGGGTTGTTTCGCAGTTGTTGCGTGGCAGGTAGAGGAACAAGACAGTTCTCCAGAACAAGAGACAATCGTTGAGTGCCGACCTCCAGAGTTGCACAAGCCTCTGTCTCTTCTCTCCTTGTACCTGGGTGTTATCTCTCTTATCGGAGCTTCGGCCGTTAAGTCTCGGAGGATCCGTCCGGTGTCGGGAGCTCAGGACAGCCGCCGCCCTTCCGCCTTCGGGCTGTTCAAGATGAGTGAGTTCATCTCATCATCCACTGAGATACCGGGCCAACTGACCGTTTCAAGAACCATCTACTCGCTCAATATGGTCCTGCTGCGCCCCTATGCTCTTCCTGGCCGAGCTCCGCTCAACTTCGGCTGCGACGGTGCCGCAATTCGTCTTCAACCCTCACAGTGGCGGCTTGGGCGCCGTCGCGAGTGAGGCCGTGGAGTGCAGCAGGATAGGCCGCGACCTGATCGCTCAAGGCGTACGTCTTTTCTTTCATACACCAGTCAGCCCCGGGTTGGTCGTGGACTCATTCTGGGCTTCGCCGTACGACGTCTTACACGTGTGAACTAACCCCCCCTTCGCGCAGGGAAACGCCGTTGACGCGCTCGTCGGGACGACCTTTTGCGTCGGCACCGTGGGCATGTACCACTCGGGCATCGGCGGCGGCGGGTTTGCCGTGATCAGAGACGCCGACGGCAACTACGAGTCCGTCGACTTCAGGGAGTCGGCGCCGGCCGCCGCGTTCCAGGACATGTACAAGGGCAACGTCGAGGGGAGCGTGCGCGGGGGCCTGGCCGTGGGCGTGCCGGGCGAGGTTCGTGGGTTGGAATACATCCACAACAAGTACGGGGTGAGTAAGACCCGGGTCGGCGTCGAAGCTAGGCCGACCTAGACACTGATTTTCTCTTGCCCAGGCCCTGCCGTGGAAGACTGTCGTCACTCCGGCTGCGCAGCTGGCGACCGCGGGCTTCCGAGTCTCTGCGGACTTGGTGCGATACATGGCTTCCGCCATCAAGGGCCAAGATAACTTCCTCGTGGAAGACCCAGTGTGGGCCGAGGAATTTGCCCCGAACGGTCCGTCTTGGGCCTGTCCAGTCAGAGATGCAACCCGACTGACAACCTCCAGGAACGCTTCTCCAGCTCGGCGACACCATCTACCGCAAACGCTACGGCGCGTAAGCCACCCAACCCCCTTTCCCCCAGATACCACGACTAACAACATCCCAAGCACCCTCGCCAAGATCGCGGAACAAGGCGCGGACGTATTCTACTCTGGCCCCATCGCCGAGTCCATCGTCGCCACCGCCCGCGCCACGAACGGCACGCTGACCCTCGACGACCTCGCCTCCTACAAGGTCGTCACGCGGCCGTCGCTGTCCACCTCGTACCGCGGCCACCGCCTCGTCTCCATCGGCGCCCCCGCCAGCGGCGCCGTGTGCCTCAACACCCTCAAGATCATGGAGCAGTTCGACCCCGCCGAGAGCGCCGACGTCAAGCTCGGCGTCCACCGCTTCGACGAGGCCCTGCGCTTCGCCTACGGCGCGAGGACCCTCCTCGGCGACCCGGACTTCGTCGACGGCATCGGCCCCTTCGAGGACGCCCTCCTCGACGAGGACACCGCCGGCGACATCCGGCGCAGGATCCTCGACAACCAGACGCATCCGGTCGAGTGGTACAACCCGCACGGGACCTACGCCAGCGAGGGCTTCGGAACATCGCACATCGTCACGGCCGATAAGTCGGGCATGGCGACCTCCCTGACCACGACCGTGAACCTTCTCTTCGGCGCCCAGATCATGGACCCGCTGTCCGGCGTGATCCTGTTTGTCTACCCCCTTCCCCCCCTCTTCTACTAAGCCCCATTGACGAAAGCCGCTAGCAACAACGAGATGAACGACTTCTCCATCCCCGGCGTCCGTAACGCCTTCGGCTTCGAGCCGTCCCCCGCGAACTTCATCCGCGCCAATAAGCGGCCCCTCTCCTCCATCACCCCCGTCATCGTCGAGCACCCGGACGGCACCCTATACGCCACCGTCGGCGCCGCCGGCGGCTCGCGCATCCTCAGCTCCACCGCCCAGGTCGCCTGGCACGTCCTCGAGCACGGCCGCACCATGAGGGAGGCCCTCCGCGAGCCGCGCCTGCACGACCAGCTCATGCCCAACGTCGTCACCTTCGAGTACCCCTTCGACAACGACACTGTCGCCAGCATGCTGGACAAGGGCCACCACGTCAAGTGGGTGCCCGAGGGCAGTAGCGCCGTGCAGGGTATCATCTTTGACGGAGGCGTCTTCGAGGCGGCGAGCGAGCCGCGCCAGAAGAACAGTGGCGCGTTTACCGTCTAGGATGACTTTTCTGTTTTTGGTTTGTAGAATCGCTTCACATAGAAATAGAAACAGACAGAATTAGAGTTCATGGCGCATGGCCCCATGTTTGTTGAGGTTATCTGAAGAAAAAGGGTATCCTCGAGTCTATCAAGTACATATATAAAAATACAACAAGCAAGAGCAGCAATCGCACCTAGGCCGTCAGGGCCACCAGCTTCTCCATCTGGGCGATCCACTTCTGGTCGAACTCGCTCTCAGTGAACCGCTTGGCTGACCGGCGTGCCCGCAGACGGATGGGGAGCGTGTCCTTGATGGAAAGCGCCTTCTCGTAGCCCTCGGCAAACTCCTCGACATTCGTGGCGTGGAAACCTGCGCTCATGTTACTATAACGGCCACAAAGAGAGGCTCATCATTTACTTACCCGTCGGCTCGCCGTCGATCTTGATGACAATATCCAGCTTGGGTCCACCGCTGTCGTGGACCACCGAGATCAGGCCGGCGGCCTGGTACTCAACGACACCGATGCCAAAGTGCTCGTTCCACATGCCGTTGACACCCACAGAGGCTCTCTGCAGCCAGTCCAGGATCTCGGGCCACGAAGCGTCCAGGTGGAACTCGACTCTATCCTTAATGCCGAGCTCGTTCACCAGAAGGCGCAGCGTATACACCCGCTTGGAGTCGTGGTCGTCTCTAACACTACCGATGAGGACCAGTTTCGCATCCTTGGCGGCTTCGGACTCAGTCTTGAGGAACTCGGCAAACGACTGGATGATGAGGGTGTGGTTCTTCTCGGGGCGGAACTGGGCAATGTAGACCAGGGCCTTCTCGCGCTTCTTCTCGCTGGCTTCCGAGACCTCCACGGCCGCCTCAAGCTCTTCAACGGCGCAAGGCGGGTAGTTGACGGCGATGGGGTAGTTCCTGGCCTTGCCCTGGCGGTACGGGCCCCAGAGTCTCTGGACGTGGTCTTGGGTCCAGGTCGAGTTCGTCATGACCACATCAACAGTAGATCCCATCCGGGAATACAAGGCCGCAAACAGTCTCCAGTAAAACTTCTTGGCCTTGCCTCGGAAGCCAACTCCCTTGCCAGCATTAACACCTTGTGTTCCCGTCTTAGACTCGGGGTCAAGCGATTGCAGCATGTCGGTCGAGATCGTAGGGTAGTGCACATAGGCGCAGGTAGGGACTCTACGGAAGAGCAGCTTGGACAGGCCCAAGGAGAAGGCGTATCCCATGGTATCAATAAAGATGTCCGGGACAAGGAGCTGAAAGGCATCCCAAGCCAGAACCACAGATCCAAGCGATTGCCCAAGAAGTGTGAAGTGAGGCCATGTCGAGGCCAGGACGAGGTGTCGCGTGCTGAGGTAGAGGAAATTGACAGAAGGGGGGTGCAGGTCGATGTTGAATCGGGTCTGAGACATCGTGTTAGCATGCGCAAAAGAGGGGCTGCAAGTGTGTCAGGGAGGCAAACCTTGACGCGCGCAAGCATTGCCTGCTTGTTTACTTCATGATCGCCAGTGTAGACAACGCAAAGTGCCTTCGGGTAGCGTTCCTGAGTGGTCTTGATCGCGGCCCAAAGGACTCGCTCGCCGCCTCCACCCGCATTGCTTTGTGCTGTTAGTGACGCCCCTCTCAATTGTCATCCACGATCAACGTACCAGAAGGGGTGGAAGAAGCCGACGACTCCGGTCCAGTCTGCATCACTCTTTTCGGCACTTCCGGAAGCTTGTGCCTGCACATTATCCTTGCTACCGCTTGCAGCCTTCCTAGAGGTTTGTGCGAAGGACTCCTGCTCCGCGTTCATGAGCTCCAAGAGCTGTGCTCTCCTTCCCTCGGTCTTCTTCCGCAGGTACAGCCCCAGCAGAGACCCGAGGCCTCTCATGATGTAAGGGAACATGACAAAGGTGGCTAACGGAGAAATTGCAATGATCGGTACGACGACGTAGGCGAGGGTCCAGGGGTCGAGGCCGAAGGAAAAGGGCTTTTGCCCAGACGGCGCTGAGCAGGTTTCGGGCATCGGAGGCCGAAGAAGTAAGCCGTGGGGTTGATGGGTGTAGATTTTTTTGTTTTCTTTCGTTCGTGACGGCGGCGGTGCTCAGGAGGAGGAGGAAGGGCGGTCGGGGCCGAAGAGGGCAGCGGTCTGGTCCAACTTCTGCATCGCCCGTTGACGTCGTCGTGGGATAAGGTGTAGAATGGACGGAAAACAGGACAGGTTGTACTGGAAGCTATAAAATGGGGGGTGGGGAGCTTCAGCGCACGTAGGCAGTGGACGCATGGTTGCGGCACTGATCAGTGGAACCCCGCAAGGGTCCAGGTCTTTTCCGGCCCGGCAAGCTGAGCCAACCTGCGCTGGGCTCTCAAACGGTGACGCACTGGCGGGAGCGGTGGGGCTGCATTGCCTACCAGGTACCGATAACGAGGCTCTTACTGCGTAGGTACCTATCTGATGCATGGCCCTCTGACACCTTTTCTCACCGCCCGCCCGGCCTAAGACGGCAGATCCGTTCTAGCAGTCGGTCGGACAAACCCACTATTGCAGCTTCCCATTGGCCACTGAGAATCAATCGTGAGTTCATCTCACTCTTAGATGTCCAAATGCGGAATTCATCACAATTATCAACATTTCCGATCGAGTCGTTAGAATTGCCATTCCCTTGGTAACTCTCGTATACATCGACATATCGAGTGACTCGCTCGAAACCTGAAAGCCCTCTGATGAGCGCGTGAACTTCTCATCATGGCTTCCCTCAGAGCGGCGCGTTGCGCTTTCGCGCCCGGCTTGCGCCAACCGCTGGGCTTCTCACCAGCAAAGTCGCTTTCACATTCTGCCTCGCTTCGTCCGAACATGAGGCCGACGACACTGCACCGTTTACAGAGAGCGGCGGGTGCCAGGAATCTATCCATGGGCGCCTATGTCGAAAGCAGTGTCCAAGCTACCGGGGAGGCTCTCGTCTGGTTGAACTCCTTCAGCTCTGCAGGACACTGGGGTACCACGATCCTCTTGGCAGCGTTCGCCGTCGCCGTCGTCAGAACGCCACTCCAAATGGTCACCAAGCATGTTGTCAACAAACAGGCCGAGGCCATGCCCTTGCTTAATGCCTGGAGGTTCCAACTCCGTTCCGATCGCCTCTCGGAAGCTCTGCAACTAGCCCGGACCCGGAAAAGGCTCTTCAAGGAGCGGGGATGCCAAAACTGGAAGGCCTGGGCCCCCGCACTCGGCATACCCATCTGGTTTCTCATGTCTGAAACCCTGAGGCGGCTCTGTGGTGCCCGTGGGGGCTGGCTGTCCTTGTTATCGGGCAACTACAAGGACGGCGCCCAGCCAGCTGCTGATGCGGCGGCATCTCTCTCAGAGCAGGCGTCTATGCCCCTTTCATCGTCAGTTCAAGCTGTTTCGGACAGCGTGCAGTCTCTCAGCTCGACCGTAGAAGCTGGTATGGCCAACGGCGGCATGTTGTGGTTCACCGATCTCACGGTAGCCGATCCCACAATGGCCCTGCCTGGAATACTAATGTTGACGATGGGTTACTCAATGTTCCCGAGGCAAGAGGAGATGAGAAGGCTTGTGTTCGACCTTAGAAATCCCCAAGTGTACATGACTCCCGGCCTGAAGTGGAGGGTTCGTCTTCAGAGGGGACTGCTCGTCTCGGCAGTCCTTGTGCCCGCGCTCTGCAGCAACTTGCCAGCAGGCCTGTTTCTTTACTGGATCGCGTCCATGATCTTCAGCCAGGTCTCTGGCAAGGTGGTAGACGTGGTGTTCCCCAAGCCTCGTCCCGTTCAGCCTTGCCGGCGCAGAGAGCCCATCATCTTGCCGTCATCATAGATCAGTGACGACGATGCACAACAAAGAAAACTGATTTCGGAATTATGTCCTCGGCTACAGAGAAGCCCCGATGTACAATAACAGCGACACGCCACCGAAACGCCAATGTAGCAATAGCAATCGAACAAATAAAGACAAAAACCAACCCAGCACCATACTAGTCCAATACAATTGCAAGGATGACAATGGTGAGAATGACGGCGAGGATCAACATCAGACAGCACCCCTTGTTTCGGGCTGCCTTTTGATGCCTTGCTGCCTGTCGGAGCTCGACCTGGGCGCCGCGGGTATCGTCGCGCACGTCTTCTACGTTGTCCGCGATCGATGTAAGCTGCTCCCCTTGCTCCGTCACAATCTGTGCCACCTGTCTGAACAATACGTTCAGGTCACCAACACCCTGCTCGATATTCCGGATCTCCTCCTCGCGCTCGATGATGAGCGCCTCCTGGAAGTCCACCTCATCCTGCGACGCAAGGCGGCTGATCTCCTGCTGCTGCTGTAACTCGAGGCGTTCCTCAGAGCCAGGCGCAGCGCCTGCCCCCTCGCCTTCGGTCGCTGCGCGCGCGGCTGTGACGGACGCCCGCTGTTTCTCGAGGGCCTTTCTCTGGATATCTTGGAATTCTTGAAGGACGTTCTGGAAGTCTGTCGATATTCTGGACTGCTCGTACTTTTGTTGTTTCTGTGCGTCGCGTTAGAAGAGGGTATGCGCCGAGGCTTTTGACTGACACGAACCGTCAGATCATCCCAGGTCTGAAGCTTCTTGACTCCATCTCCAATCTCCTTGCACAGGTCTCGGGTCTTCTCGAGGTGGTCGTGCACTCGTTCCCTAACGCGAGGGGTGTCGCGCTTCGTTCCGAGAATGTTGACATCGGTGGTGAGCTGCTGGATGTTGCGCCGTAGGTTAAAGATCTTGTTGGTCAACTGGGA
The DNA here is from genome assembly GCA_030867255.1 of Colletotrichum somersetense. NCBI lineage: Eukaryota > Fungi > Ascomycota > Sordariomycetes > Glomerellales > Glomerellaceae > Colletotrichum > Colletotrichum somersetense. The sequence continues at coordinate 24,710 of MU843443.1, read as the reverse complement.
CTGAAGTTGCTTGAATTCGGGATCATCGGAATAGTTGCCCTGGCGGCCCGATCGGCCAGCTTCGAGCGATGAAAGCTGGTCGTAGGACATCGCGGCGATGGTAAATACAAGAAACCGCAAGCAAACGGTATCAAATAAATGGCGTCGTTTCGATTCGTGAGGTGACTTGGGTCAGTCAGCGTTGAGAAGTTGGAGGCGGGTGGGTAGGTAAACTCGTCATGACGCCAGGAATCGACCGGCATGGCATGTCGTCGTAGGCTGTGGCTGGAACACTACGCAACGTGCCTCCCCCCACCCAATCAGCTTGCTTTCGCAATTGTGGTGCCTGAATCCTATCTTATCTCCACGTGATCAATGTGGCTCATCCCTTGCTCCTGGCGGGTCTGAAGAACGTCGGTGCTCAGGCGAGCTGGATCCGGAGCTGCAGTTGTTGTTGCACTGGAGATTTTTACATTATTTACTTCCAGACAGACCCAGGCCACGGCACAGTCCAAGTGCAGCCTCGCCAACCTCGTCCTAACACATACAGTCTCGATGACCATGCAACTTCAGCATGGCACCGGCAACAGTCAGAAGGGCTCCTTATAAGGACTTTCTGCAGCCTGCGCTTCAGAGGCGATTTTCTTCCACCGCGACCATTCTCCTTGGTCTATCTTACGTCCAAGCCATCTTGCTCTCTGGCTGGAGCTCTTGTGAGTAGTCGCCCAGAAGATGCAAGCTCGCAAAGTTTACTAGCTGACAAATTCCCTTCAGATTTCTGGTCTTGGTTCCCCATTGGCCCCGCTGGCTTCCGAACGATATTCCTCTTCACCTGCGGCCTGTCGATCCTGGTCCTGCGTATTGCCCAGTACCACGTCGGCGCCCGCGCTTCCAACTCAACCTTCCACGCGTTCACACAGTTCTTCTTCAGCATCCAGACCCTCGAAGCATTCCTCTTCTACAGCTTCTCGAGCGCGCTTTTTAGCCATGTCTACCTGTGGGCCCTGCCGGAGAGCGCCAACTTGGGATGGGTCACGTACTATAGCGGCGGCGAACGCGCCAGGGTGAACGAGAGAATGCTGTGCTTCTACTGCTACATGAGCATCAGCGCTGTTGTCCAGGCCATTTTTCACTTCTACCACGACACGGACAAGCTCATCATCGACGTGTCGAGGTCCGAGGGAGCTGACGCCAGGGCGTCTGGGGATGCTTCGCTGAGCAAGGTCTTGGGCGAGATGCCTGCGATCCTTATCCAGTCGAGTGTTCGATGCCTCAGCGTCGCTCCGCTTTCCGCCGTGGTTCACATGCTGTTTTTGCGGTCCTTCGTCTGGGGATGGGCATTGTTTTTCCTGCGACCGTTCTACAACATCCCCAAAACCAACATGCTGCCACCTACTCAGCCCTGGGACATGCCTCTGTTTTTCCGTTGCGCCGTGGCTGGCTTCCTCCTCAACATCGTGTGGAAGACGGCGAACCACGCATTTTCGACATTCATGGTCAAGCCCCCGCTCAAGAATGGCAAGCCTCTCACCAGCGAATCCAAGGATCCGAACGGCAGTCTTCTCAACGGACTCAAGAGCAAGAAAGACCAGATTCGGGTGAGTGCATCTGGGTGGACGAGGTTCTTGTGTGGTGCTCTAGCTAACAAACGCAGTGCTTTGCCCTCTGGGAACTGGCGTACATCGCACGCAACGACGAAGGCAGGCGCAAGGCCATATTCCAGGATATCGATCGTAAAGACGGTTCCACGTGGTCCCAGATCTATGTCCACTGCCTCAATGTCATTAAGAGCGTCGAGAACAGAATTGATGACTACGGGAAACCTGCGGCTGTGCCGGCTGTTCCTGTTCAGTCCGAAGAAGTGCGGGCTCGCTCCTCGGCTCCTTTAAAAGAGGACCCGATTTTCCAGAGCAAGCCCGCCAACAGGACGGTGCGCGGCGAGATGGAAAAGGCTCTAAGCCAAGTTGGACGGCATTCCGGCGCCTCGCCGGTGTCGCAGCTTAGCCCGATGGCAAAGAAGACTCTCCGAGGCGCCCGTGATAAGGTTTTGAGCAAGGAGCAGCAGGAGGCATTGTCGTCGCCTCAACTGAAGAGCCAGTTCCAGACATGGGCTCTGAAGGTCATCAGCAACGAGTACGTCGGCTGGGTATTCCGTCAAGAGTTCCGGAACCGGCTCACCGCCGTCGTGCTCGGAACACCCTACTCGGAACTGAGTCAATACGTCAATGCGGTCGATGTGCTTAGCCTGTTGGCTGTACACAGCCTTACGGAGGATACATTCGGCAAGGTTCACAAGGACATCCCTACCATCATTAGGACTTTCACCACGGTCATCAGCAAGATTGAGGCGTTCAAGTCCAACTTCCCAGTCCACTGGACCGATATCGAGCAGAACAGAGCCACGCCTGAGGTGGATGCTCTGATTGCAGCGTTGAAGACGGGCTTGGCCCAGGTGATTGCCGAGTTTGAACCTTACAGCAGCGACTTGAGGTTGACTCGCACGGACATGAGACTGGCGAAGGAGGCCGCGGCCCAACAAGCCCCCTCAAGAGAGGACAAGCTTCGACTCCCCGAGATGCAGCAGACACGCTAGGAGCGGTTTGCGTCATATGTAGTAGAACAATATTACGAGCGCGGATTGTGAGGGCGTTGGGCGGGCAAAACGGCACATGCATAACGGCATCACGACGTGTACCATACTAGTATAACAACAAATGTCAGTAAAACACAGTCCAAATTGCATCTGAAATCCGTGACCGCAAGTTTCCTTCTGTCACATGTAAGTGAGTGAGGTGCGCAAGCCATGCCTCGCATGCACAAGTCCGCCCGTTTGGGCCGGCAGAAAGGAATGACATGAGACGATTGGATGCCAGCGATTGGGTACGACCCAATGTGTGAGACAGTGGACGCTAGTGACGGGCTCATGCTTCCGCCCAAGCCAGCACAGGATGGATAAAAATGGATCGATCTTTGGTCATGCCGAGGGCCCATTCCCCTTCCCAGTCCACCCGTCCGTCCCATTGTGATGCTGTCTTTGAGCGCCTGGAATTCGAAAAGTTAGTGCCCGTTGCGCTAGGCTGGATTCCGAATCGGAAGATGGATGGAAAAGGCCTGGGAGCTACAGGGGTCCGCATACAAGTGTGGAACCCCAACTCACTTTGAGCTTTGGGTGCTATGGCTGAAGCCCATTAGCGAAATCAAACAAAATGAGCGACCCCAGCCAACCTCCCCCGTCCCGTCCTGCTTGTTTGTCGTCACTCAACCCGCCTTTTCTATCCTGTTTACCAACCTCCATTCTCTCCGTTCCCTCCCTCTCTCTCTCTCTCTCTCTCTCTCTCTCTCTCTCTCAACCATACTATACCCTTTTTTCCCTATGTAATGGCTGACATCGACCCCTCCGCCTAGCTTGGCCACTCTCGCACTTGACGCTATTTGCACCGGCTCCTTCCACCCAGCCATGCTTTTCCGGTCCGTGCTACTCGCTCATGCACTGGCTCGCCCGTCCATGATCCTCAACCTGAAAACACGTCGCTTCCCGGGTTGAGTCCTCAACGCTGGGAACCCCGCTCGACATTCTTCTCGATGTTCTCCCCACGAGCGATATTCCGTTTCATATACGGTAGTTTCTACTTTGTCCTATGCTTCCTCCTCACCTTGCTCCTCCTTATCACCCCCGGCGACACCATCTACCAGGCCTACTCGAACAACCAGCCATATAATATATGGATCATTGCCGCTACTCTGGTCCTCACCCTCCTCATCGTTTCCTTCATCTATGCGACGCGGCTGTATCTTAATAAGACGATCCTCGCATCAATACCAAAATCATGGGTCCCCATCGAAAAGGGCGACGTGAACAAAAAGGTTTACGAGATGATCACGGCCGACCTGAAGCGCAGCGCAGCCATTGCCTACGACGCACGGCCGCGGATTGAGACGAGCTTGGCGGGCAGCGACATGGAAGAAGTTCTCGCGGAGAAGCAGAACTCTGGGGCCAGTGCGGCCAGGAAACGGTTTCAGCTCCCAACGTTGAAAAAGCCGGCAACGACGGAGAAAGAGACGGGTATTGCGCTGCCGCCTCGACGACCCGTTTGGGGCGAAATCGAACACTACGGGTGGGCATCCCCCAACTCGACCGACCTGCCGGATCTGCAATACGACACCGTCCTCTCCGAACTACCGAACCTCATCGAAGCGAAAGCCCTGACGCTGGCGCCCCCAGACCCTTCCTCTCTCACCCACCCACCGATGCTCGATGCCGATGCTGTGGCTCTACTGCAGCGGCCTTTACCCATGAGTCTGCGCGACTATCTTGGTCATCTGGCCGAGTTGGGCGTCATCTCGCTTAATGCAACGACGGCGGACTTCCTCTCCACATACGAATATGCGCGCTTCTCGACACGGCCGATATCGAATGCTCAGTTCCGCGAAGTGATGCACTTGTTTGCTGCGATACTACGCGGCATGCGTCCCCTAGATCCCGCGGTCCTGGGGCCCATGGACGGGCCAAGCGAGATCTCGGAAAGCGACATCGACAATGATGCGCCCATGGCCACGAACCCTACCACCCCACGCAGCTTATCCCGGTCTGCAACGCAGAGCACGCAAGGATCCTACAAAAGGAGAGGGCCGACGCTGAATGCGCGCAACTCGTCAGCCAATACATGGGCTCAGTATCGCACTGCGCCTGCAACTCCGTTGGGCACGTTAGCCGGGGCGGTATCGCGGTCCTCGAGCTTGAATAGCTTCGCCCAGACACGGCAGGCATACGGCCCCCGTCACTTCTCGTCAAGCACGAGTTTGAGATCGAGGGCATCAGGAAGCTCTGGCTCTGGCTCCGTCATCCGCTTAGCAACGCGGACAGACTCGACGGACTTGCCTTATATCCTCTCACTGCGGGACACCAGAGCCAGCTGAGCTTGGACGTGGCCAATTACAAAAAAAACAAAACAAACAAACAAAAAAAAGCATCACGATTGAACGACTATGGGCACTGCATGATATCCACGGAGTTTGGGAAAGGGGGGCTTAGCCGGTGGGCACCGAATTATTTTGTCGTATTATCTAATTGTTTAATTGAACATACGCACACGTATACAAATATTGTCGTGTTCTCTCGGAGGAGGTCCTACCGCCCGGTTGTGATGATTCCCTTGCTCAAGAGCTGCCCAACGAACGCTCGGCCATGCGACCGTGACATCTGCAATCGTGCCGATCTGGCGTGTGTTTTTTGGGTTGCAGGACGGGAGATTGCATCAAGCGTCCTTGCGGCGGCGGCGCGCGGCGCGCCGTTGGGAAGGAAAAGAAGCACGCTTTGACAAGGGCCCGTCGCCAACGGCAACGCCGGGCAACGCCGGGCAACGCCGGGCAAACGCCGTGACGGGTCACGGCCTCGCGGGTGGCTTCTGGCGTGGGCTGGAGCTTTGAGCTTATAGGTAGGCAGACAAGCCTCCTGCGCTGAGGAGGAAATTTTCCGAGAAGTGTGGCTTGCGTGTGGATGTCGAAACGAATGTGTTTGAAAGGGATGATGGGGGAAGGGGGTACGTTTGGGGGTTCTATGGGTTGGGCCCGGGGGATAATATGGGTTGGGGGAACGGGTTCCAACGCCGTGGTTTGCTTCGTCACTTTTGTGTAGTGCGCTCTACCTTGGTACCTATGATAGGTACCTAGGTACCTGGGTATGTGGCTAAACGCTGTGATCGGCAGTCAGCGGCCAATGACGCAGCTGGCCTCGATGGTATTTGGGTGTCGCATCAGCCATGTCCGACGCACGCGGTACCGTTTCAAGTCGACACAAAGATGTTCCTTTGATACCCGGAGCCGTGGAGACGGGCATTCACGCATCTCATCGTCATGGGTCTCCAAGATTTAGAGTTTCGGGTCCGCGTCCACACCGGGTACGGCAGAGTGGGGCCGTGCCGACGTCGTGGTGCCGCGGCGCCGTGCGCTACAAGGGAAGGGACGCTTTTGGGGCTTAGGGGTCTACCTAGGTAGTGAGTGAATGGCCCGTGTAAGCCACATTGCTCTGCCACATGGAGCATGTCGAGTACTCACTTTATCATTCTTCTTGATGCGCTGGTATTTCCGTCACCCGAATATTAAAAGCAAAAGCGAATCAGGTCACTCATTTCTTGGCCTTGAACATGATTTTGTTGATCTTCTTGGACATGTTCTTCTTATGCTGCTCGACGGAGGTTGTCTTGCGAGGCAGTGGGTTGAGGGACTCTTCATCCTCGAAGAAGGATCGCAGGCGTTGGTCCTGGAGGCGCTGAGCCTCGTTGGGGTCGGTGGCGCGGCTTGAGATGTCGCTGGAGGAATGAGAAGAAAGATCAGCTAAGGAACAATAGTGACTGACGACTTAGGGGTAAATGTGCAGTCGAAAGGAACTCTAAGGGTCTCATACCCGTTGACGATAGAAGTGTTTGAAACCGAGTCCATGATCGTTTACTGGGGGGAATCACCCGCTGTTATATATATATATGTGTGTGTGTGTGTGTGTATATACTACTTCAAAACGAATTCAAAGAGATAGAATGCTGAGTTCAGGACAAAACTCTGGAAGAAAATGGGCTCTTATGATAGTACAAATAATCCGTTGTCAAGATGATTCCGGGGGGACAGCGACTGATAAATATGGGAAGAGCAAAAGAGGTGCAGCCAAAGTTGGAAGGGATGGATGGAGAATGTGTTTCGGTGCGATCAGAGGTAAACGATACGTACCGGACCGTCTTGGAGTCGTTGAACGGGCGTATACGCTAGGCAGGGCCGCATCAAGGACGCAGCGCCCGTGGCCCCCTTCTTTTTCTCTAGTAGCGTCTTTCTTTTTCTCTAGTAGCGTCTGTTTTCTCTAGTAGCGTCTGTTTTCTCTAGTAGCGTCTTTTTTTCTTACTAGACTTCTCAAAAGGCAGCATGCTGTAGGGGCGGTCTCTCGCCCAATAGGTGAGGTGACGGCAGAGCAGGTGTGCAGGTGATTTGGATCACCTAGGTACATGTGCACGGGGAGGGACGGGACAGAAGCCCATTGGAAGAAGACTCGGGGCCTAGAGCTCATCACTTTGCGGAGCCAACCCTCAAGTCCAAGCCTTGCGTCCTGTCCACAACAGGCATTCTTGACAGCGGAATCTTCAACTTTTGTCCATGACAGGAGAAAATCGATACATTGAGTTTGTAGAAGAGCCACATGACTAACCCCTGCACAATTCTCGGTCAGACGCACTCTGCATGTAAGAACCGCAATATGAGCGACCACTTCTGTTGCCACGCCACGTATGGAGTATCTTGTTCTATGTAGTATTCCACCCAGGACATACTGCGTAATACCTATAATTTTGCTAACAGTCCTCTTTGCCTATTTGATGCCCATCTCCTTTTCCCCTTCTCACTTGCAAAAAATCTATAATGAAGCGCTGGGGTCGGCATGCATAATTAATTCAAGATGAGTTGGAGGGACATCTAAATACTCTCATATTTTGAGATGTCGTCCGCGTCGTGGACGGAAAGTTGGCCGACAAAGTTGAGCTTTTGGCGCATCAATTCGTACACCGACCGATATGTATGTATAGTGTAACTATTTAGTGTGCGTCGCTGATTCTTCCGGGAGATGCAGCGCATAATGAATCCAGGCACATTTAAGGGTTGAAAGCGACGTGAGTTGCGATGCGCACCAAGCCGCCAGATGGAAAAGCGGGGACACAACATTTAGCGTAAGGCGATGGTTTCCAAGGCGGTTGCAAGATGAGCTGCTGCTCCTGGCCTATCACGTACATGGATGGCTTGTCCTCCAACTGCCTTGCGTCTTCCGCGGATCAGATGAAGATTAGGTATTGTTCATTACCAGGCGTCGGTTGAACGATTGGCCGCCACAAGCCAGCTATACATGGCTTGCGTGTATAGTAGCTGGGTTGTGGAAAGCAGAACTCATGGATGAAGTGAATGGAAAAGTAGATATCATGCTTGTAGAAGCGCCACATGACTGGCACATACAGAAATTCTCAGTCAGATGTACTCTTCATGTAGGAACTGCGATATAGGCGGCCATTTTTATTGAGAATACACATATACATATGTAGGACTGGATCTCGAACGTGATACCTCCGATCTTGCTGACAGCCTCCGTCTAAACTTTCGACTTCTGGCCATAGGGGTTTATTGTTTTTCCTACTCCGATCTCCTAGCAAGACATTTACAGCAATTCTAGTTAGTTAAAAGCTGTTTCAGCCTCCAGGAAACTTAGGCGGCCTCTCGAGCTCCGACTCGAACCCACGCTGATTAACGCCCGCTTGCTCACTCCTTGCTTTTCTATAACCTGGTTCGGCAGATCACGAAGTGCAATGATGAGAAATACTCACAGGAGATATACCATAACTTTGTCATGGCCACTAAGGTAATGACTGTTGAAAGGGGTTTTTCTTTTTCGACCAACAGCAAAACGGTCTTGAAGACCATTGGAGGCTCGCCCAACCTGACTGCCCCTTTTCCCGTTTTAATTTTCGTCAAGATAACGAAGTCTACGATGATCCAGGGCCTCAATTAACTGACTTACCTTTTGTTTCTAGAGGGAACAGACTCGACAAGCAACACGCACTCTTCGATATTCTTTAGCCCGAATACTCGAGTTTTTTCCCGACACCGACCGTGGTCTCCAATGCCGGAGGTATCGCACCAACAGCCGCACACGGAGTGATGTGGTCATCTTTCGACAACTGGGTCCAATTACGGTTGGAAGCTTTACAGAACCTCCTCGGAGAGACTGCGTTGGCAGTCTCGCGAGAGGCGAATGGAGAGCAGAGATGTATCAACTGGCATTAATGCTAATGGGGCACCATCTGTACGATCGAATGACATCCATATCCATGCTGGGAAGACCTCGTAATTGTGTATGAAGTGAGACCGAGCTGGCTTCACACAAAAGGCTGTCGCTTTCGACATCTTCTCTTGCAATGGAAACTTCCGCCAAAAGACGCATAAGCATTGTTGCCTGTACAGAGAATTCAGCTATCGCTCGAAGATGCCGATGTCTCTCAAAGATGTCTAGACATGGCAGCCCTGTCATCTCAGACACCCATCTTTTCTCAGAAGTCTCTGTTGTAAGAAGAACAGAATAGACACGGATTCCGTGGCTCCTGTGTAGGGCATCATCGTCCTGGTCTAGGGATAACTCGCCTCCTCCTTCTCTACCGCCTTCTCAGGCTTCCGGCCCCAGACGGCATAACTGATGCACTGGTTAGTCATTGCAGGCCAGTGAGTAGTGTCTTTGCCGGTGGATACCTACACCTCGTAGTACGCGTGAACCCCGATCTTCTTGTGCTCATTCCTGACCTCGGCACAGAAGACTCTCGCCTCCTCGGGACTCCAATTGAGGACACGAGTGAATGCTGCCATCGAGATTGCTTCGATTCCTTCCAAAGCAGACTCTTGAGTCCAGTACCCAAGCTCCTGATGTTTCTTGTCCTTGGCCCACGGGTTGAAAGGCCACTTTTCCTTCTTCTCTACGATATCCACAAAACCAGCATCCTCTAGCATTCTCTTATAGCTGGCAGCAGCTGTCATTACTCGGCCTATCTTGTCAGTTGCCTCGACAATGTACTTGGTCCATCTAAAGGGCAGAAAGTCCTCAGTCATGGTGCCATCATCACACATCAGAGGAAACATGTTGTCATGAAGCTCAACGTAGCCGCCAGGCTCAAGGTTGCTGTTGCCCACCATAGAAGTTAACACTGCCAAAGTGATATTAGTAATACGGAATCCACTTACCCGTATGCCTGAGCGATGACATCTGCCCAGTTGGAGAAACTCCCGCACATGTTTCTGATGAAGACGAAGTCAAAAGGCTCCTTCCAAGTCCATTCTTTTTCTATGTCATCAACTTCAAAACTGCAATTAGGAGACACGCTAGATACGCTAATCAGTTGGGTTCGCAAGAGTATTAGTGAAGCGCTTACAAATCGGATTGAATTGGGCTGAGATCAACGCCAATGACCTACACACCAGTCAGTTTCTCGTCTGGCCAGAACTGCAGCTGGAAAGTGCAGACCGTTGATTCAGGATGCTCATCGGCTGTGAAAAGTCAGCATGCGTAGAAACTAGTTTATTAAAAAACTGCTTACCGTAGTCCTGAGCCCAGATTCCCGTGCCGGTGCCGACGTCTAGAACCCTTTTGGCGCCGTGCTTCTTCGGGCTGATGCAGAGATGATTGTCCCAGGTCAGAGTCCAGAGATGGTGGTTGAGTTCTACAAAGACGTCAGTTCCTATGGGCAAAGCTCTTCTGGAAAGGCATGTACCAAGACGGTCTTGTTCCCTCTATAGAACCCTATCGCATCAGCGACGGCCTCATACGAATGTGAGCAGCCAAGCCATACCTCATCGTTAGGAGCCATGTATTCTATCGCACAAAGCATTAGTCTCTGAAAAGAATCCGACTCAACGAAAAGACTCACTTCCATCGCTGAGCCGATGGTACGTGCGACCGTTCTCTCGACGGTAGTCAAGAATGCTGGATCGTAGAGATACTAGCGAATCGTCGACGGACTGTGTGATGTCAATCACAAGGTCCACAACATGGTCCGAAAAGACAACTAACGTAGTCACCTATGTAAGATACATCATCATCCGTGTGAGAGTCCTGTGGTGATGTCAGTTCAATGGCTATTATGGCAAAACATACAACCATGCTGGGCTCTACCAAGCTCACCTCAGCTACTGGCTGTTGCGCGTGATCGGTCATGGTTTGTTGCTGAACTTGGGACCAGTATTCTTGCAGTTGTAGATGGGGGGTGTATCTCCGAGTTCAGAAGAACCAGATGAGGGGAAAGCATTCTGATAAGTATCATATTGTGTCCTTCCACCTTGTTGATGCCGCCATCCACATACGCGACCGCCCCCGCTTATATGCCATGTCTGTTGGTTCCGAGTTACACTCGTGAAACTTGTGACAATGTGATTGGGTTGCGATAACTTTATCGGCCTGGGTCTGCATAGGCGAAGACGGATTCAGCATCCGGCCAAGTGTATTCCGTCGGACGATATTGCCGCAACAGTCAGCGGATCTCTGGAACAGGGTTCGGGGCCGCCTTGAGAGCCAACCAGACAAGAATCCCGCGATAACATGGGTTTGTTGTGCGTGCCCCTTAATGCAAGCAAACATTTAGTTTAATTGAGGCGCAATCCGTTCAACACAGAGATACCCCACACGTATGCCCTCTGCCTGTACCCTCTCAGGTTTCCGGGTGGTGCTGGCTGCAGTACAGCCAGCCAGCTTCATATGCCACAGAGAATACCAGACTGGGTGCTCAGTTTGGGAGACAGTCGCCCGTATCTTTGGGAGGCAGATGGGTGGGAGATGGCTGATGGACTAGGCTTGCTGCTTGCAAAACAGGGTGATGAATAATACTGGCCAGCCCAAGCAAGAGTGTTGCCATTTTCACGAATGGTATGGGTTTCAGAATATCATCAGTCTTTGTTGGAATTCCAAAGTTAATATCAAAATTGTTGCCGTGTACCTGTTAGACGGTTGGCCTCTCGGAGGTGAGCCGCCTCGTACCTACGAATAGCAAATCCACCTGACCTCTTCTAAACTATGACGCATCTGCCTTGAGGAACTCCTGGGTGAGCTTCATGGGCCTTGCAAGACCGCAAGTAGCGCACCCTCTCAGGGCTGTTCCTCATCTTTCTCCTCATCCTTCTCAGGCTTGCGCCCCCATACTGAGTATCTGGTCAATTGGTTAGCCTATTCCGTGTCGCTTAGATGAAAGATGTCTTGACTTACGTGTCATAGTAGGCCTGGACTCCAATCTTTTTAGTCTCTCGTCTGACTTCGGCACAAAACACAGTCGTCTCTTCTACGGTCCAGCCAAGCCCGCGAGTGAATGCTGCCATTGATATACCCTCAATGCCCATCAATGTAGAAGCCTGAACCCATTTACCTATTTCGTTGAGCTTCCTGTCCTTAGGCCATGGGTTGAAAGGCCATATGGTCCTCTTCTCCTCAACGTCAACAAAACCTGCTCCCTCGAGCATTTGCTTGAAGCTAGCAGCAATATTGTTCGGCCGCCCGGCTTTGATGCTCGCTTCAGTAAGCAGATTAGACCACTTATAGGGTGCATAGTCATCTGCCATGGTGCCGTTTTGGCATTGAAGTGGAAACATGTTGTCATGCAGTTCGATGTAGCCACCAGGTTCAAGATGTCTACCAACAGGTAAGAAGATTGATCAGTACTCCGACAAGAATCAATGTATATATATAATTCTGCATCAGATATACTCACTCATAAGCTTTTGCAATCATGTCCGGCCAGCTGCTGAAAGATGCGAGCATTGACCTAAAGAATATGAAGTCGAATGGCCTCGACCAAGTCCATTCTTTCTCAACATCGTCGACTTCAAAACGGCAATTGGGAGCTACACTGCATGATTCCTGTCAGTGAACTGAACAGCCCGTAGAATGTTGAGGTACTAACAAGCTGGGCTGAATTGGGCTCAGGTCCACTCCGATAACCTTTCGCCAAATCAGTCACTTGGTTCTCTAAAACCGACAAAACTGTAGGTTCATCTCACTGTTGATGCGGGGTTCTCATCCGCTGCATTCAAGTCAGTCACAGCGTATACTTGAGCATGATAACTTGCTTACCATAATCCAAAGCCCAAATGCCCGTACCAGTACCGATATCAAGGACTCTTTTGGCGCTGTTTTTTTCGCCTTTGGGACTGTTGCAAAGCTTGTTATCCCAAGTCGCCAACCAAAGGGCATGCGTCAGATCTGTAGAAATGTGAGCTCGGTTCAACATTGACCAGTCGTATAATGGTATTTACCCAGCCGATCCTGTTCTCTCTGAAGTGACTATGTTAGGAAGTCTCCCGTCTTCAAACGAGCTATGGGGAAATACCTCATCATTGGGCATAACATATTCTGTTAGATGACGAGATGCAGTCAGCATGAGTCTCGCGCCAATTAACCATTTTACTTACTTCCGTCACTGACTTGGTGATAAGTCCGTCCGTTCTCTAGGCGGTATTCATAGACACTGGACCTAATGGAAGCCACTGAAAGTCCGTCCGCCTAGAAACTATCAGCTTCATGGCGTGTTAGCTGGGCGTGGAACAACTCACCGAGTTGCCGACGGGAGCGGCATCCTCATCAGCCCAAGGGTCCTTTTTTCCAAAAGTCAACTTGAGATCATGCAACGAGTGAGAACAAACAATACCTCCGGTTCTGGTGTCCGTTCGGCCATTTTGGCAAGTTGTTGTCTCCAATTGCTTCAATGAAAGAGATGATGATCAATTTCCGATGAGAAACCCCAGATGAGGGGGAAACGTCCCTTTAAATGCGATGCGAGGTCCTTCCAAAACAGGAAAACCCCTCAATCACTACGTTTACCCATGTCTTTATGTCTTCATATCTTCACATCTTCATATCTTGTCGTCGCGTCCTGATGTTTGTTGGAGCATGGAGCTGCGGATGGCCATGCTGTGATTGGGCCAACCCGCATCTATCACCTCGCTTGCATATGCAAGTCGACCGGGGACCATTTTTTTGGACGTCCCGGACGAACATGGATTCTGATAAACCGCGAATCCACAGGCCGAGGTAGAAAGGAACCATCACCGTGGATACTTTAATGTTTGCTTCACGCGACTCCACTTGACCTAGCGCTTACGGACGAGGCAACATCTTCCATCCTGACTGACATGGTGCCTGCATACCAAATTGCCCCCACCTGAGAAGAGACAAGAGAGTCAAATGAGGGGAAACAGCAATGAATTAGGAACACGCTGTCGCGCAGCTGTGTTTAACCAGGTGCCCGCTTATCGTCACTTCCTAGTCCGAATAGCACTGGCAACCCTGCTTGTTGGTTCCATGCATACTGCGTTCACGACTCAATTGGGCAAATCCCCCGTCCCGTTTCCGCATATGCAGGCTCGACTGGTTATTTTGGAAGCAATTCAGGTTAGGTGAGGTCTTGGGAACAAGTCGTTATGCATAAGATACCCAAGGGTGCCATGCTTGGCAGTTGCTAGGAAAGGTGCCGTGGTATCGAAGTCCAGCCTTGCGCTTTTCCCCCATTTGAGTTGGTGATTTTCGGGTTTCAAGGGTCCAAAGGGGTCATCACGGCTGCAGATCGCATGTCAGGTACCAAAACTTTCATGTGCAAGCAGCTAGATAATAGAGAGTGAATGATGACCTGGCGACGGTTCCAAGTTGAAAGAAGTTGGGTGGTTATATGAAGAAGAGAATGTATGTATTTGATTCTGCCACCGCAAAGACCGTCGTTGTGACGGTAGTAATAGGCGTGGAATGATTCGTTCTGTGTTTTCCTCCATCCCGCAGTCTTCCCAGATATATTCCAGCAAGTCTTTTGCTTCTGGAATGAGCCGACGTCACTTGCCCAATTATGCACAGTTCTGTACCGAAGCTTCAATGTCGTTCAGGTTCCGGAGGAGGCTTGGGTTCCCCATTGGCAGATATCGGCGAGCCAGAGAGCGCCCTGCCAGTGAACCTTTGCTGGAACGACTCGATGGCCCGGGCAGCGCGGGCCGTGTGGTATTCGATGGACGACTTCACGCCACGGGGACGGTTGGACAGAGGCACGAGCGCGTTGCCGTCTCTTGGATGTTCCTGCTGGAAACGCACGAGCTGAGACTGGCGAGGGATGTAGGCGTCAAGAGGGTTGGTTCGAGGAGAGCCGGGGCTCCTGTTGGTGTTAGTAAAAGCCAGCATTCAGCGCCATCCTGACTTAGACATATCAAAGTCCACATCTACAATCTCTTGTGATACAACCAAGGAGCAGGGAACCTGGCTACTTACTCTTGCTCCTCGAGTCTTTGACCGGAGGATGACATTGTCAAGTGTTATTAAAATGATCAGTAGGTACCTCAGTGCAACGTATCAGTCATGATGGCGTGGTAATGAAGTCGGCAATATGAGCGGTGTTGACTATCTGTCAGACATTGTAGGTCCGGGTGTCTTATAAGTGATCTCCCTGACGTCCTGCTGTTCTCCCGCTTGCCTATACCTGCGGTCGAGGGGGTTGAAGATGGCGGTCAGTACATGGGAAAGAGACAATCAGCATGAGAGGTGGTCTCTGAGACTCCGGAGAACGCGCCAAGAAGGGCTTAGGTCGAGCGTTTCTGATACAAGACGTTCAAGATGACATTTCTGGGCCGCCAGTCGTCCGCACTCTGACTTGGCTCTGCCCGCTATCCCGCGGCCGGCCGGTGGTCTACCCTCGAGATGAGAGATGAACAGCAAGTCGCCCTTCCCCCCGGTCATGGCGTCTTCAAAAGGGCCTGCTCACAAGGCTGCGGCCCGCGACACGCTATACGACGACCCAAGGACCCGGTTTGTGGCAAGTCAGGGGGTAGAGGGCTCATCTAAACGGCCCACGGCACTGTACCCGCCGGAGCAACGCCCAAGGTGACCCTCTCATTTCCCGGCGAAGGCTTCCAATGCTTCTGCGCTTCTTCCACACCTTCCTTTAAGAGAAGCTCGTGCGTGTCGACTGGGAAACAAGAGTCCCGACAGCGCGACGAGACTGGCCGGCTTCCGTCTGATATGCATGGGACCAGCCGGAAGAATATCTCTCAACGCCACCACGACTGCTTCTGAGAGGCTGCCGAGGCGCTAGAACGTTACATGAGCGGTCAACGAGGCAGCCCGCATGCCGGTTGTCTGCAGGTTGAGGTCTTTTTCCGGACTGAAGCCAGGACAGTCCGCGGAGAGGCCGTTCCCGTTCAGTTGTTCCCGGGATGGGTTGTGGCTGGTGCCCTGAACGCTGACAAGGAGGGTGGAAAGTCGACCTGCGAGGTGTGGCTAGTGTGCCCTTGTCTGGTTGGGTGACAACCCGCATGAGGGCAGATTGGAAAGGCGCCCAGCCACAGTTAGGCTGGTTTCCTTTTTCCCGTCCTCTGATTTGACATGTTGCGAGCATCCTTAGCTTGGGTCGACGAGGTGAAGTGACCCCAGCTCCACTACCTTGAGAGATGCATCGGCCGACCAGAATGGCCGCCGCTGTACCCCGGTCCACCGCTCGTTCCTCGGTGCTACATCGAAGAGCTCTACGCGGCAGGAGACCTGATTGGGTGTCGTCGGCAGATCGATGGTGATTGGGGGCAGCCGGCTGGCGTTCCCTGACCGAGGCCTTGGGTCATGCATGTCCTGGCCGTTGGAAAGGCCCAGGGGTAGGCCACGTCCGGGGCAGACCGAGCCCGCTGTGCTTCTTCTCATCTACATCGAGACCATACTTGAGGCTTTTTGACGTGTGACATTTGGCTAGCACAACGGTCAAGGAGCACGGCGGCGAATCTGACTGCCTTTAGGGGTAATGTGTCTGCAGCCTGCTTGACCAATCATAAGCACGTAGGCCCCAGCCAGGGAGGGAAATGTAGGGGCAGATCTATACCGTTTCTCGTCTTTCCAACCAATCAGCGTATCATTGCATATTCGCGATCCGAAAGATTTGGATTACTGCTGGTTGCCATTCATCGCGTTACAATAGTGGTGGGCATGGTGTGTAGTTGGAAGAAAGGTCCCGAATTGAGTTTCGGGCGTTATGGGGGAAGACCCAGTAACGGCCAGTGGAGGTCGCGGGCGGTACCGCCCTGTGACAGGCACTTAGAATAAGTGGCATGTTCCTTGCTTTCCCTCCTCTGGCTAACCGGAATAGGACGGGCACCCTGTCACCCCAGCGTTTCCATCTGCAATCTGTTTGCAAAACGACATAGATTGAACTCTTTACTAGTCGTCCCCGAAAGCAGATCGAACGAACTGGCGCAGACTGTCGTATCAAGGCTGTGAGCAAGATCTCGGCAGCGACAATGGTAGAGGGAAACATGCCTATTTACCAGCCTCTTCATCAATGTCGTATCACCTAACCACAGGCCTTCTGTCACGGCACTATCGCATGGTTGGGGAGACGCTTTTGGCACCGAGTCCATGATGTTGGAGGGCAAACGGTTCGTCCTGTCCGAATGAACTTGACGCCATGAGATAGGGTATCATAGTACAGCACCAGACGCATTATGGAGGCGAAGCATCTATAAAGTTGACCTGAGTTGTTGAGCGCAGAAGAGTGAGAGCAGTGAGGCCGGTAGGTCATGCTTAGGTCGCACACTCTCTCAGAATCTCTCGGCAACCAACCCGAAAGAGAACGTGTACGGCCTCCTCGATCTCACAAACATACCCTTGGCCCCGGACTACATCGACACGATGTCCGTCTTGCCCCGACCGAAGCTACTCGATACCAAACACTAGCTGCCGAAGCTCTTTCAGGAGCATGGTAGCCAAAGGCTCCCAGGCAAAAAGGGGAAAGATTCTAACCAGAGGTCATCTTCCGTACTGTTTTTGAGTTCGGAACACAAGACGAGTCTGGCACTATTCATGGATCCGGAAGGGTAACTGGGGATTGCTTTCGCCTTTGTCCATCATTTTGGATATATTGACCGCGAGCTCGCTTAGTGCCCCTTGAACGTAGTGCGTTCGGGCTCCTTGGTCTCGAGATCTATAGGGGCAAAGCGAGGTATCTCGGCGTTGCTTGTCGTGCGATGGCAAAACCAGGCGACATTTTGTGCGTGTTCAAGGGGCCCCAGGTGCCGGTGGTCTTGAGAAAGGGAGCAAAATATGAGTGTTGAAGGCTGGTGGGTCGCCAGGAGGGTGGATGGTGAGGTCAAGGTGATGTTGTACGATGGGTCCGCGACGGTGGGAAGATTCGTGATTCGTTGAATGACCTGCAGACGATACCGATCGGATCTTGGATCGTGGTACCAGATCTTATACATGTATCCGTGTGTTGGCCGATGCGACGTAGCATCCCGATCGAGGGGTTGGGTTTAGCTGCGAGGTGACCTGACAGGTGCAGACGAGTCAAATTGCGCTTCGAACTCTCAGCCTAGTCCCATGTGGTATAAGAGTAGAATGTGAGTTTTCATCCTTACCAGTCCGAAAATCAATTCAAATTATGCCTGAGAGTGTATCAGGCAACTGCCATGAGGCGCCCTTACTTCGGCCTCACCTCGCTAAAACGAGTTCATGCTTTCAAGGACTGTATCACGAATGAAATAGCTAGAACATATAGATAATACTGTTATTATCGTTATCTCAAGATACAAAGTAAAAGAGTGACCAAAAGACACATCGAGAAAGGTAAAATCTCAGTTCGTCGCCGTTCGGTCAGGGGAACCTATGAAAAGCACTGGAGAAATCAGGGGCTGGTGAGGAAGGTGCTTCTCGCCCTGGGGCTTTGCTCCAGTGACACTTTCTCGCTGAGTAATGGCAACATCGACGCTGGATTCATATATGTTTTGTTTACATGTGACATCAGAGACTGGAGAACGCATGATGAACCTACATGATAGTTTGGCGATACGAAAGACCCCTGAAAGGTGGTGACTCATAGATGCTCGATCGATTGCGGCTTTCAAGTATAAATCTAGCTTCAAGGAGACTTGGAGGACGGGTAAATCTTTAAGACTGTTTCGTCACCTGAACTTGAACCATCACATCAGCTCGTGACCTGCTCGAAGGAGCTCACATGCCATGAGCAATAAACAGTCTGAATACCAACGAGATAATGGCACCCCAAATAAAGGAAAGGATTCAAAAGGGGCTCTAAAGCACCGCCACAGGCTGCAGCCTCAACACCCGTCTCTGTCTGTTCATGGCCCTGGCCACCCAGACTTTACCTTCACTCCATCGCTGGTACCATCGATGCAACCCCGCCGCCGCCCACACATCGAGCACGCAGCCCGCCACGCCTGCGCTTTATAACCAACAGACTCACGCTTTCTGTCAGGTACAGGAGCGGGTACACTTGGCCGAGTGGTCTAGTGCGCCTGCTCCTGTAGGAAGCAATGCCATATACAGACTGCAGCAGCCTGGCTTCCCTCTGCAGCGATATGTTATCGCGATAGTTTACCATTTTGCCATTTCGACTCTATTTTCTTTTTTAGATCCTTGATTTAGTATCCTATTCTGATCCTTCTCCAGAGCTGTTTTGTTTTGTTTTGTTTATCAAGTGTAATGGTGAACAAACGTTGGTGTTCTAGCCATCGGCTGGACTTGACCACTAGGGCGGAAGTTCTTTAGGCTAAAAGTCTGGAGGGTTGGGGTTCGAATCCCCTATCGGTCACCTGTTTTTTCATCTTTTTTTTGCTTTCGATTTGGCTCATGTTGTTGCAGGCCACATAGGCACACGCTGCATTCCATCAAACATCACGACCCTACTGTCTTTTGTGCTGCCGGGAGTCAAACAAGACGTTTTGTCCTAGACACTGCGTCCAGAATGAAAAGACAATCCTGTCACGTCGGGGGAGAAAAAATTGGCAAGGAAAGGCGAAAAGGGTTGTTGGTCTTTTCGGCACCAGTTTACCACCCAACTTTGTTACACACCTCTAAACCACAAGTTCTTGGGCGTTTTCACAACGAACGGCACATTTCAAAGCACCCCATCACGTTAAGAAGAAGAAAAACTCTACTTTCTCATCATTGTGAGTTCTTCCCAAACACGACTCCCGCCCTTCTCTGCTTTCCCGTCCGAGACAACCCCCAGTGTTCTCAGCCCGGCGTCGAAGCGGGGCCGAAAGGAAACCAAACACACGGAACAGAATGGAGCACCTAAGGAGGGTCAATCCTTCCGAGCCCGGAATGTGGAGGTCGCACTAAGCTGCTGCGGGAGCAGACTGCACTAAAAAACCCTTCCCCCCTGCTTCCATTCTCCCCCTCGCAAACCGAAGAACCGCGCTAAGGTAAGGCGACGGGACAACGGGTGGGCAGCAGGAACCAGGTGGGCAGCAGACTCAATAAGGACTCTCTGCATGCACGAGCCCGGCGCCAGCTCCCAGATATTTTTGGAGCGCATCCTATGTAAGGAAAAAAAAAAAAAAAACCAAAGAAGAAGAAAGAAATCACGTCGATCGGAAAACACAACCGCAGCGTCGCAAACACTCCACGACCGCACACACAAACACACTCTCTCACAAGAGCCTTACGCCTCCCGGTCCAATAAACAAACCTCACACCCTCCCAAACCGACTCGTCCGGCCCACGCAAACCATGGCGCCGTCTGCCCCCGAGGCCCCCAGGCTCCCCGCCTCGGCCGACTTCAACGCCATCTACAACCGCATCTCCCTCGCCTCCGCCAAGCAGGCCACCTTCCTCGCCTCCATGCGCGCAAAGTACCCCTCCCTCGCGCGGTCGACGCCCGCCGCCCCCTCTTCATCCCCCTCGTCCTCCGCCGCCGCCGCCGCCGCCGCCGCCTCGAACGGCACCTTCTCCTCCCTCGCGAAACCCGACCCGTCCCCCACCGCAGCCGCCGCCGCCGCCGCCGCTAACCCCCGCAGACCCCAAGACGACGACATCCGCCTCGAGAACCCCAACGTCGGGCTGGGCTACGCCGCCCCCAAGTCCGAACACGCCGCCTCGGCCGCCACCCGCGACCTGAGCCGCCGCCTTTTGGGAGGCAAGCGGGGCGGCCGCGCCGACGACCCGAAGTCCGCCGCCGCGGCGCTCGCCAAGCGCAGGCTCCGGGACGACGAGAGCGAGGAGGAGGAAGGGCGCAGCGCCCTGGGACGGAGCAAGAAGAGGCGCGTCCGGCAGGAGACTCCCGAGGCGGAGCCGTCAGCGACCGCGGAGACGACGACGACGACGACGACGACGACGGCGCTCGCACCCGAACCCAGTGCGACAGAGGACGAAGGGGCAGACGCCGCCGCGACGCGGGAGACCGCCGTCACGGAGAAGGGGGAGGAGAGCAGCTCTGCCGCCTTGGCAGAGGACACTGCTGCTGCCGCGTCCGAGGGCCCCGCAGGACCCGACAACAACCGGCCCGAGGCGGGGGGCGAAACCTCCAAGAAGAGACGGAAGAAGAACAGGAACAAGCAGAACAAGGCTGCGGCTGCGGCCGCGGCCGCGGCGGCCGGAAACGAAAGGAGATGACCGACGGAGGGATACATTACCCCCCTTCCATCCGTCCCGGCGGAGATCTGAAAGGCCGCGCGCGCATCGTGGGCGAGCATGATTCGGAAGCGGGTGGGCGTAGAACGACATGCGAGGCCGTCCGTCTTCCTCGACCCGACCGACCGGCCGGCCGGGGCCTCATCTCATCACGAACGTCACCCTCATCCCTTGAAAGGCTCACACAGACAATGGTAGAAAACATCGAAAACAATCGCCTTCTCAAACGTGGGCTTGGCGTGTCAATAATCTTCATATTAAACCCTTCACGTTAGGTCCGGCCAAGGCTCGACAGCTCGACGAGCGTCTGCCATTAGCCCATTTACAAGCCACACATGGCTGCTGCTCGCAGCTGAGCGCCATAGACCATTTAGATAGGAATATGCTCCAAATAACCCCCAAATCTCTCGCACTCAGAATGCAATCGTCGCAAACATAACCTCCGCGCATGGGCAGTATTGCAACAAATCCCGACAAGCCCAGCCGCCGTTTGTCCGTTGGGCATCCCTTCTCCTGGGCTCTGACCGCAACATACGGTCTCAACCCGACAAGGGGGGAAAAGTGTGAGATGGAAACCATCAGCCCGTTCTATCTCTGGTGTTTTGAGTCGTCGTGACGACGCTGAATTACTAAGGACTGATTGTCGTCCCACATGTTTTTTGCTTCACGCGAGCCGGCCGTTGATACCGTGAAATGATGCATAAAAATCGACAAGGATATTGAACTTTTGGTAAGAAATCCAGATGGCCCGTCCGGTGTAGAAAGAGGGGCCGACCAGTGGGATAGGATGGTCGCATTATGTAGTGGCCGTCGGCTTCGTGTATGTTTTCGGTCTCGCTCTTGCTCTTTGGCCGCCAAGAGGCGTCTTTGCAAACCATGTGTCTGCCCGAGGCCAGCTCTTCCTTCCTCTTCTATACAAGAAAACGATTACAATAATCATTGGATATTTGTCTCAGAAATGTACGGGCACATCCTTTGCGGTAGGTGCCATGTGTTGGGCCGCGGCATGCATGCACACCGTTGCCGAGCAGGCGTCTTGCTCACTGAATCCGCTTGCGCTTCCGGTCATCATCGCCCCGAGGGTCCTCGTCTTCATCGTCTCGCTCGGCCGTGTCTGTTGGGTTGAGGATATGCGCCATGCTGCCACGGCGGGTGGGCGGCCCGGAGCCGTCTCTGATGGCCAGGTTCTTGTTGTCCCGGTTCGCAGAGTTCCATGACCAATTCCCAAAGGCGTCCCCGCCGCCGCCGCCACCACCACCACCGCCGCCGCCGCCGCCGCCGCCGCCGTTCGAGAAGGGTACACCTGGTGGCGTCGCAGGTCTCGACCGCGAGTGGGATGCGTTCTGCAAAGAATAAGTAGAGAGGGACTCCCTGAGGCGCTGATCTTCCGGTGCAAGCCGACTAGGCGAAGAGGGCCATGGTCCCGAGGGTGGCCCAGACGGGGGCCCCGAAGCAAAAGGTGGCGGGGCGCTCGGCTGCCAGCCGTGTGCACGAATATCGGCAGACGTGTGACGTCTTGCGAGGCTTCCGGGAGGTGCCTCAACTTGGGCCAAGGGATGTGGTCCAGGGGGTGGTGGGGGCGGCGCCCGTAAGGGAGATGAAGCCTGCGGCGCCGTGGCACCTCCAATTGAGCCATATGGCCGCCGGGTGCTGACGGAAAGATTCGAGGGTACGGGCGGCCGGTAGAAATTCTGTCCTCTTGGCTGAGGGACTGCAAGGTTCGCATTTCGCCTCGGATCGTCTTGGGGCATTTGCCGAGGTGAAACGGGGGCGTTCTCCACATTGGAAAAGTAAGCTCGGCTGTTTGCAAATGGAGATTCCTGAGGGTCGTCAATAGTTCGGAGCATGTCTGCCTGTCTCGCCATCTCCCCTTGCAAGTTCAGAACTAGTTCCATGTCTGTTAGCCTCCAAGCTGTGCTTTGGCGCGTCCCGTTGAAGCTCACCGTCTCGATGCACTGGATGATCAGGACTCGGGACCAAGTTGAGAACCGTTCTTGACAGCTCCTGGTTGAATTGGAGAAGCCGCGACATGGTTTCCATGACGGCCTGTTGCTTGATGTGCATGTAGTGAGCGTTCTCTTCGC
Source organism: Colletotrichum somersetense (assembly GCA_030867255.1). NCBI lineage: Eukaryota > Fungi > Ascomycota > Sordariomycetes > Glomerellales > Glomerellaceae > Colletotrichum > Colletotrichum somersetense. Next base: position 1,706 of record MU843443.1, on the reverse strand, counting down.
TCCTCTGCAGTCGCATGCTGAGGTCGTACAGAGTGTGTTCGATTCCAGACATGCGCGGATCCGAGCCGTCGTTAGGGGGCGGCATTGGCTCGGCGGGTGTCCCAGGCTGTGAGGGGCTCGGCTTGGTGTTTGGGTATTCCCGGTGAACGAGAGCGTGACGGGACGCGCGGCGTTTGATTTCGCGGAGTCCAACCAGGTCGCCTCTCTTGAAGTTGCCGTTTCCGTGTTTGAACTCCCACAGCGCGGTCTCGGGGCTCGTGGTGTGGAACACATCGCTTACTGTCCCCCCTCGGTTAGCTTCTGGTAGAGGTGACGGGCACAGATATGGATCCAACCTTTGTGAAAGCCGTACATGTTCAGCTGTCGGACGAAGGAAGAGATGTTGGTATGCTTGAAGTATTGTCTGGCGGCAGTTAGCGGGCGACCAAGGCGATTTGGCTACTAATTCTACGTACGCGAGAACCTTTGAGAAATCGGCCGAGGGTGACATGACGAAACTCTCGGCACTGGCCGACCAAGATATCAGATGCTGGATGCTGGGATCCTCGAGCATGCTGCGGCGCGTTAGCTATCCGTGGTTACGGACAATTGGTCGCGCGCTGTAGCTTACCTGTACAACTTGTGTATGAAGGCCGTCTGGACTATCTTGGGCTGGTGAACAGCGGCGGCAGCGGCAGCGGGGGCGGCAGGCATGGTGACCGAGTTGTTGGCAGAGTGATCGGTGGGGGAAGCGTGCTTGGAGGCGCCGTTGGGGTCTGTATCGTTGGTTTTGCCCGAGGGCGAAGTGCTGCTGGCGTTGGGGGAGGTGATCTCCATAGGGTCGCCGGGAGATGGAGCGGACATTTGGATGGTCGGTGTCGGGGTCGGGATGGGTACGATACGGTTCGACGTCAGATCGGCATGGCCGTCGGTAGGTAGAGGAACTCTCTGGGGACTCTCAGTCACTGTGGCCATAACCTCTGTAGGGTGCCAAAGCACGGGTTAGCTCTCGAGACACGGGCGCAAGGACTCGGGAAGGGGAATGCGGGTTGGGAACAAGCAGGTACGGCAGAACAGTGAACCAGGGCGGCCAGGGCAACCAGACCAGCAGGCGTGGCAACAGAGCAGCGGGTTTGGGGCCGAAGGGTCGAGGGACTTGTCTCACCTCATGACTTTGCAGAAGAATAATGGCGGTGCGGCGAATGGGTTCCGCCGTCGAGCGAGGATAAAGGGTTTGTCGGGAGTCGGCAGCTACGGCTTGGCCGAGGACGATAGCGAAGAAGTGAGGTGCAGACGCAGCGTGGGGTGCTTGCGAGTGTGGTTTACGGTTGAATGAAGGAGAAGCAACGGCAACGGCTGATTGAAGGACACGGGCGGGCGGGTGCGAGTGGGTGAAGGAGGTGGTGGGTGATTGTAATTTGGGACGTCGAGGCGTCGTGGACGTGGATTCGCCAGGCAAAGGGTGGAATGCTGGGTCGGTCTTTGTTCCAGTTGCTGACAGGCTTGTAGCTTCGGATTGAGTGCCAAGTGGGAGGGACCAGTCAAGGTGGAATGGGTCTTGGCCAGCTGAACACTCGAGTGTCAATCAAGCGTGTCGTCGGCGTAGCGTACCGTACCGTACTAAGGTAGTTTATGTAAAGAGTTGGTAGTGGTGGCGCTTTCAGAAGCGGGAGGGAGGGAGGAGGAGGAGGAGGATGATGACTCTGAAGGCGGGGCTGCGGTCGCCC